>CM047807.1:144354755-144808239 GCA_026214975.1 Gentiana macrophylla
GTCAAAAAAATTTAGAGCTTCTTATACACATAAATTAAAAATAAGGTTAAAGGTTGTGGATGATTGTTTTTGATCTAAAATGAGGAAAAATGACAAGAAAAAAAGATAGTGGTTGAGAAGAGCGAAGCAGCGCGTGTTACTACGTATGCTACTACAACCACGTGTAATGTGAGACGCGTTTTGTCCTTCTCAACCATTATTTTTTTTTCTTGACATTTTTTCTCATTTTGTATCTTATTTTGTCCTTCTGGCCTCTGACCCCTTAAAAATATGACATAAACATCTAACGTGAAAAAATCTACCGCTGCAAAGAGGTTCACAAATTTGGGATAATCGGGGAATAGAAGTAGTGTTGTTAGAAGCATTATCAAACGAAATAGAAAAAACTTTACTTGTTAAATCATATTCTGTAAAAATATCATGTAATAAAGATGCAAGGTTAGAAGCAGTGTGAGATTCGTTAAATAAACGAAAAGCGATTAACCTTTTTTGGATTTGCACATCGTTGTCAATCCAGTGACACGTTACGCACAAGTATTCGTTGCCAGTCCTAGTATCCTTCCAAATATCGGCACATATACATACTCGAAATTTATTATTAATTAAACTTTCTTTTATGATTTTTTTTCGTCTAATATATTTATTTTTAAAATCCCTAGTCAACGTTGAACGATGGATCCGGGTAAAAACCGGTTGTAAAGCCTGTTGTACGTAACTTTTCGAAAAGAGGATTACCTGGTGTGCTAAAAGAAAGACCTAACCCCGCAACAACATCCGTGGTTAGATCTCTACAATTATCACGAGGGTAAGTAAAAGTTTGAGTATTGTTACCTCCGCCGGAGTTCGTCATGTTTAGCTGGGATTGAGTCGAGTCGTTTTCCCATTTGTCCAGGTGATGATTCTTCATGTGTCTAGTCATTGATCCGTAACCACCATTTTTCTTGAAGAGGTATTTGCTACCACAAAATCTGCACACCACCCATACATACGGTCTGGGTTTCGCTAGTGCTTCTTCCTCGGTCCGTGCAACCTTTGTGAAATATTCCGTAAAAATTATCGATCTTAACGATGCATCATGTGTTCCTTCTTGGGTAGTTTGATTACCCGATAACTCGAATGACTCGGTAGACTGGCTTGCACGAGCAGGACGAGGCTGTCTTACAGTCCCACGACTCTCACCCCGTCCTCGTCTAGGACGGGAAGCAGTCGGAAAAACATCTTTTTCAGCATCACCATCGTTGTCCTAAGGCTCATTATCTTCGGCTTCGTCATCGTTGATATTAAATATTTCTTGTCGATTCATTATATCGCCGTAAGCATCATCAAAAAGAGAAGGATAGTAATTGGGAGGTGTTTCGAATTCAGGAATAGAAACGTGACTACCGGTAATAGGGTTTGTAAAATGCATTAGCGGGTTACAAGTATTATCATCATTCGATTCAGGCACAAATGTGTCACTATCGAAAGTAACATTTTGATGTGCTCGTGATGTTGATTGACATCTTCTCCGCATTTTCACAAACTCTAATTAAAAGTTTACAATTAAAATAAAAGTTGAAAAAAAAAAACCAAATTTTCTTATAAGTAAGACCGAATTGAAGTAAACGATTAAATCAGAGCAATTTTAAATACCGATCTCTTAAAGTAAATTTGATTGTTGTTTTTAACATCTGAACAAAATTGATTACAAAAGGGAGCAAAAATAAAATAAAAAAAGTTGAAAAAAAAAAAACCAATTCAAATTTTCTTTTAACTAAGACAGGATTGAAGTACACGATTAAATCATAACAACTCCAAATATCGGTCTTGTAAAATAAATTTTGATTGTTGTTTTTAACAACTAAAGAAACTTGAATAGAGAAGTAGAATTGAGATTGAGATTATAGAAGTAGAATTGAGATTAGAAGAGTAGGTGTGAGTGAAATGATAAGAATGAGGGGTATTTATAGGTGAGAAAGTTGAGAAATTTGAAAGAAAAAAAAAAATAGTCGCGGGACGGTTCAGGTACGGTTCGATGAACCGACGGACCAGGGTCGTCTCCGGTTCACTAATAGCCCGACCCGAACATGAACTGGCGAACCGCAGGGTCCATGAACCGGTGAACCGGCGGGCCGGTGAACCGCTGGTTCGGGGCGATGAACCGCCGGGCCGGTTCATCCAGTTCCGGTTCCTTTGGTCACCTCTACCCGTGTATGAATGAATTCGAATTCGGCTTGTATAAGTTTGTATTTGTTTAGATCAATGATATAGATCACTATATCAACGCAAATTTTATTATGGTCCAAGACCAAGTATGACTTGGTGGTCCTGGACCAATAGAGTATTTTATAAAGTGCTGGGTCCCTTGTTTTATACATGAATTTTACATCATTACCCATGTTTTAAAAAATGCTATTGGTGGAACAGGTATGACATGGCATACCTGGACCATCATAAAACTATTGCTATATCAAATCCAATTTCCGTTATTTGATAGCGTTACTTGTATAATAAATGATTTAAAATAATATGATATAATGATTCATATGAATTCGATATAATGATTCATATGAATTCGATCGTAATAAATGATGTAAAAGTATATCATGAAAGTTTTATTACGCAAAAGTATATTGTGTTTTCACTCAAAAATTGAAGATCAAACATAGTACATATAGATGAAGAGCAAAGCATATGGGATTGAATTTTATTTTATTTTATTTAGAAAACGAGTCATTTTATTACTTTCTGTCACTGGGGCCAATAGCATTACAAATCAAATAAAAAATACAGGAAATAATATCAAAGCAATCATTCGAAGTCCCGTCACGCAATTCTCAAGCTCTTAGCTCGTTTAACCAACTGAGAAAGGAAAAAGGAAACCGGGGCCTATTCTCACTACTACCATGAATAATCATATTTCTCCACATCCACACCCCGTAAAGTACTAGTGTCTCTCCCCAAGTATATTTCCAAGCCGTCAACCCAAGGGGATACTCCTCTTGCCGTACAAGATTCGGATGCTGCCAATCCGCAATATTCGTCGCACCAAAAAATTTGCTCCAACTCACACGGGTAAACTTAACTGCCAAAGGGTGGACGCCCATGGGCAGTCCCTGAAAACATGAAGAAGTGTTTCATCCTCCTCCCCACAGATAGAGCAAACAGAAGACGGAATATTATGCCGCTTAGGCTTAGCTAACAAATCGCCCACGGGGAGGGCCGCATGGAACATATTCCAAAGTAAAGAAATTCCCCAGGCCGGACCCTTAAGCTCCCAAATACGTGTCCATAAATCACTATCCGCATAGTGATGAAGTCGGATTTAATCGATCAATATATTCGGATTAACTAATCTAGCGGTAGTATTTCGGTCACCTGAGCATACCAAAAAGGATAGTGTTTTTGTATTGTATTATGACTGAACTTGAGTTATTCCCAAGCTGCCTATGTATCCAATTGTTTATAATCGGAATCAAGTCGGCCGTAAGTTTTTGTAGGAGGTTTATATATATAGAGTCTAAGCCCTAAAACTGCCGTATCCTTTAAGGATTCGATTATATTGGCATTAAATGGGATTGATATGAATCCTTAATTATCAGGAGATGATTTCTCCTTTATCTTTCATGAATGAATCAGAACTTTAACGAGTCCTGGTTCATTCTCCATGTTTTCCCATATTCTGTGGAAACGTGTATATAACTTATATATCGCTTGGTCCTACTGGCCGAGTCTTCATGGTCGCGCTCTGCGCATTCTTCGTCGCTCGGTCCTACTGTCCGAGTCATCATGGTCGCGCTCTGCACATTCTTCGTATACCGACCGTCTTGCAATGGTCAGGGCTTAAGGTGGATATTGGTGCTCCCGACCGTGGGTCGGAATACCCTCCACATTACTTGGGTTCTTATCACTTATCCATGACACGTGGCCAAAGCATAGCCGACCGTCGTCACATAGTGGTCCTCGAATGCATGCCGAAATTGCCAACGTACCCTCCTGTCACCGTATAGAAACCCTTCGAATATGGGATTGAATTTATCTAATAATAAAGGTGATTATCAATGTTTGAATTTCTATCTCATCTCTTTGTATAGTAAAATTCTTTCGTCAATGAGATATCGGCCTAGTGGTTTTATTAGGTTATACCCTGGTTAAAGACCGGGGTTCGAGCATATAGTACAGCTCTAGAAACCACAGAATGTGCAAATGATAATAATACAAAAATAATTATTTCTTTCTGCTAAATATGTTTTTTTTTATTATTTTAAATAGTTGTGAATGTAAGTTGGGGATGGTGTGGTCCTAACTGAAAAGTAATTTTTCGTTTTATTTCTTTTATAGAAATAAATGAATGGAGGGTCTGCATCAATAATAAAAGGATGATATTAGGGAACACTTGCCCACTTGACTTTGGATAGTAAACCAGTTGGCCTTTAATGGCAGCACGTTCTACCCAACTTGATCATGAAGAACAAAAATACAGAAGGGTTACTTCTTCTTCATTCACCACATAATACTATACTTTTATAATTTGATGATAATTTTGACTAGTTAACGATACAGACGTTATTTAGTTTGGAATTAAACGATTGATTACAATTTACAAGGAAATACGTGGTATCTCCACACGTGTGGATGATTATGAACCATACATTTTTATTCTGTATTTAAACTGCGTGGTTATGATCGTTTCAACCGTCACTTCACCTCAAAATCTCTTCTCCGCACAAGTATTTCCCCAATATACAAGTAATGTATTATATATCCCTACATAGTATGGTTCACCCACCACATAATACTACTCTTGTTCTCAGTGGCGACTGTCCCTCTAAATCTGAAAAAATCCTACTAATACATGTAATATACACTTTGTTTGTCCTCCTTAAAATTTTCATTTGTCTCTTTGAAATTTTTAGTGCCCGATTTACCACTTCATGACGTTCCTACCATTTATAGCTACCAAATTTTGACATTTTGCCAGTCGGATATATATCCTGTTTTCCTTTCACATTCAAATCAGTACATTTCAATTTTGTACAAGCAAAATTCACATAAGCCAATTGGATATACCGGTTTTCATGCAAACGACAAAATTGAATTGAACGATTACTACAAGTAAAGTAAAGTATATATATATCTACTTTATATATATTGGCCTTTGATACCGGCGGAACCAGAAGATCCATCACACGGAAAACAATTGTCCCCCCAAGACTATTTTCATTTCTGAAGCCGTTCGTTGGGCCAGTGAACTTAGACTAGCTTGGATGTAATTTTAGACAAATTATTATTCCACAACAAATGTGTACAACAACTTTTTTTATCATTGATTTTTTTTAAGACTCATTTGAATCAATAGGTCCTAAATCATAATCAATGATCCAAAAGTGTGTTGTGAATTTTGTTGTGACTATTTTGTTGTGGCATTATCACTATTTGTAATTTTAAGCGTTCTGTTTTAGAACAATATGGTTGTATATTTTGTATATTATCCTCTTGTACAGTTTTTTGATTAAATAAAATATCCGGTTCAAAAAAAAAAAAAAAGAGTATATATATCTATTGTATGGTTCTCTATTACGGGCAGATCAAAAAATAAGCCCTCAAAGTCATAGCAAGAGCATTAAATGTTTGAATAGTCTTTTTTTTTTCTCCAGATATTTTTAGGGGCAATGGACCCCTGAGCAATATGGGTCCGTTCCTGCACCACATAATACTCTTGTTCTAAAAACTACATGTTTGTCTTTGCAGATTTACAAGTTAATGACGTTTCTTCCCTTTATAGCAACCTGATGAAGCTGATAATCACCTAAACAGTAATTCGGGCCGTAATTAATCTAGGTTAACTAATCGAGATCAATGATAGTAAAAGCGGGTGGTTTTTTGTTTATGTTTGGACTGAACTTGAGATAAATTACCCTAAATTGCCTACGTATCTCATGCGTGTGATTGGAATCAAATCCTTTTGTAGTTCTTGGGGATTGGTTTATATAGGCTTTATGCCCTAGCTAAGTTGGCGCCTTGTCCTTCAAGGACTCGGTTTCTCAACAATTAAAGATTAGATTGTATAAATCCCATATTTCTAGGAGATAATCACGTGTATGCTTAAATACAAGATCAGAGCCTTAATGATGATGGATTCTTTCCATACTAATCCTATAATTCAGGATCACGTGTTTGTTTCACGATGGAGACCCGAAGCCGACCTGGGCTAGGCTCCTCAGGCCATCTTGGCAAATGTTGACACACCCGCAGTCACCTTGGCCGACCCGACATGCAGGACCCTATTCGGTGAGGCAGGGCAGACCTCCCACCTGGGGCTCAAGTCTGTTAATTAGATATATCAGGCTTCTGGCCTTTAATGTTGTCGCTTCTCTCTCTTCCCTCATTTATTACTTGCCCATTCTACGAATGACACATGGCGGGGTCTGGTCCGACCCTCATCATAAGCCCCCGGGTCTGTTTGAGCACTATTGGTTAGGTCAGACCTTACCCTCGGGACTAACTTTTCTTAGACTTATAATTTTTTTCAAGACTTGCTCTGCCACGTGTTCATGGTGCTGTTATGACGCTGTCATAATAGTCTCGGGATTCGAGGCGTTCTCCACCGCATTACCTTTAAAGGGGGCGGTTTAATCGAGATCGGGCTTACGCATTAAAGATCTACAGTATAACTTGTCGCTTCAACCGTTACCCCTTCGCACAGACTTATTAAATCACTTGCGGATGACCGTACGACGATTGCTATTTCCTCTTCATCAAATTTTACTCACTTTCAAGCAAGTCTTATTCCCTTCATTTTTCTTCAATTTATTTCAATTGATGAGCGATTCTTCATCCACCTCACCATCAATAACCGCTTTATTCGAGTCAGAGCCGGAAATAGAAGAGTCTTGCACCGCACCGATTAAATCGATCTGTGAAAATCCAAGCACTGTCAACCATAGGTAGTCTGCGTGTGTCTTCTTCTTCTTCTTTTTTTTTTTTTTTTGCCGTCGTTCAATTCTTTTTAATCAGAAGTTGAGATATTATTTTCCATAAATACTTAATTAATCCTTTTTTATTAATTGAATCCTTTTATTTAATAAATTTAGGTAAATAGCAATTAGGTCAAATAATTAATTAATCCCAATTTCTAGTTCCTCCCATGATTCTTTGAGAGTATTGGGTAGTATATAGTATGAAAACTCGTGCAATACACGGGGAAACGTAGAATTTGAAAGTATGTAATAATAGAAAATGAAACCACATGATAAATTGTTACCAACGATAATATCAAAAAATAGATCCCAAAAGTGAAATAAATTGCGTAAACTTAAACTGTAACAAATTTAATGAACAAGACAAAGAGAACAAGAGAATATATCACATTTTCTCCAAGAGGTAACTCTTTCTTAGAGACGTGAAGATTGTGAATCACCTCTCTTCCAGCTCTATCAAGAGTTTCCATCTACAAAATAAACTACAATATGATATATCGGAGAACAATGTCATAAAGTCGATCACTTTAACTTCGACTTTACTCAATGAAACATTAGAGAAAAACAATAAGAGGACCATAATTACACGGTCAAATCTCTCGGGACGCCTTAGCTTCCAGATCATTAATATGCTTGAAAATGTATTTCACTCATTTTTTATACGACATTTCACTTTCTTATCATTAATGAATACGCCATTGATCTCGTGTTCATTAATTTGGTAGGAAAAAAACATGTGTCAAACGGTCTGAAAAATATAAAAAGTGATTTGATATTCCAACGTCAATTTTAGTTACGTTCGTACTATAAATGGCCGTCGGTTCCACCGACGTTATGTTGTTCAAAATAATAAAAATATTTAATGTGGTGTCCACGTGGTCACATGTAGGCACACATTCTTGGCACATATATTTGTTTGCCCTTTTTTTTTTTTTTTTTTGTATTTTATAGCTACACTTGACTCATCTTTCATCGTACACTACACAGTAAAACTTTGCACTCTTCATTCATCGTACGTTACACATTTGATAAAAAAATACACGGTTTTATTCAATTGTTGTGTCGAAATTGAATCGAAATCGAAATTTTTTGGTTGATTGAAATTTAAAACTGAATCCGCACTGTCTGTTGGAGATACTAAAAATGAACCGTATCTAAATATACACTTTGTTGTGTCGAAATCGAAAATTTTCAGTTGATTGAAATTTAAAACTGAATCTGCACTGTCTGTTGAAGGTACTAAAAATGAACTGTATCGAAATATACACATTGTTTCGATTTATGTAACGAAGAGTTTAAAAAAAAAATCGGTTCATATGTAACGCTAAACGAAATTCCGGTTATTACCGAAGGGAAAACAAACAAAATGTTGTTTTAAAAATAAAATAAAAAGTATTTAATAAAAAAAATACACGGTTTTATTCAATTGTTGTGTCGAAATCGAAAATTTTCGGTTGATTGAAATTTAAAACTGAATCTGCACTTTCTCTTGGAGGTACTAAAAATGAAACGTATCGAAATATACACTTTGTTGTGTATATTCAATTGTTGTGTTGAAATCGAATCGCGAAATCGAAAATTTTTGGTTGATTGAAATTTAAAACTGAATCCACACTGTCGGTTGGAGATAGTAAAAATAAACCGTATCGAAATACACGTTGCTTTATATATAACGCTAACCGAAATTCCGGTTTTTACCGAAGGGAAAAAAAGCATTTGATAAAAAAAATACACGGTTTTATACAATTGTTGTGTCGAAATCAAAATTTTTTGGTTGATTGAAATTTAAAACTGAATTCGCACTGTCAGTTGGAGGTACTAAAAATGAACCGTATCGAAATACACACTTTGTTGTGTATAATATTCAATTGTTGTGTTGAAATCGAATCAAGAAATCGAAAATTTTCTATTGATTGAAATTTAAAGCCTCCTTCGGTTTATTTATAACGATAACCAAATTTCCGGTTTTTACCAAACGAAAAAAAAACCTGCTGTTTTTAAAATTATATAATAATAAAAATAAAAATTTAAAAAAAAAAATTCACTGACACGTGGCCTCTTGTGGGCAAAGTACCTTAGCACTTAATAGATATAAAGATAAGATAACCGAAATTCCTGTTTTTACTGAATGAGAAAAAAAAAGCATTTGATGAAAAAAAAATACGGTTTTATTCAATTGTTGAGTCGAAATCAAAAAATTTCAGTTGATTGACATTTAAAACTGAATCCGCACTGTCAGTTGGAGGAATTAAAAATGAACTGTATCGAAATATACACTTTGTTGTGTATAATATACAATTGTTGTGTCGAAATAGAATCGAGAAATCGAAATTTTTCGGTTGATTGAAATTTAAAACTGAATCTGCACTGTCTGTTGGAGATATTAAAAATGAACTGTATCGATACACACTTTGTTGTGTATATTCAATTGTTTTGTCGATCTCGAATCGAGAAATCGAAAATTTTCGGTTGATTATAATTTAAAAGCCCGAATACGCACTCTGTTGTTATTGGATGTATTTTAAAATGAAACGATCGAAATATACACTTTGGTTCGATTTATGTAGCGGAGAGTCGAAAAAGAAATCGGTTTATATATAACCGAAATTCTGGTTTTTACCGAGGGGAAAAAAGAAACCGCTGTAAAAAAAAGGGGGAAAAATTAATCGAAAAGTTACACATTTGATAAATAAAAAAAATACACGGTTTTATTCAATTGTTGTGTCGAAATCGAATCAAAATCGAAAATTTTCGGTTGATTGAAATTTAAAACTGAATCCGCAATGTCTGTTGAAGGTAATAAAAATGAACCGTATCGAAATATACACTTTGTTGTGTCAAAATCGAATCGAGAAATCGAAAATTTTCGGTTGTTTGAAATTTAAAATTGAATCATGATTATCTATTGGAAGACTAAAATGAACCGTATCGAAATATACACTTTGGTTCGATTTATGTAACGTAGAAGTCGAAATAAAAATTTGGTTTATATATAACGCCATCAAATTAGGTTATTATCGAAGGAAAACAAAAAAATGATGTTTTAAAAAATATAAAAAAAAGTATTTGATAAAAAAAACACTCGCGGTTTTATTCAATTGTTGTCAATAAATCGAATCGAAATCGAAAATTTTGGTTGATTGAAATTTAAAATGAATTCATGACTGTCTGTTGGATGATTTAAAATGAATCAGATCGAAATATACACTTTGTAGTGTATATTCAATTGTTAATGTCGAAATCGAATCGAGAAATCAAAAAATTTCGTGGATTGAAATTTAAAATCGAATCCGCGATTGTCTGCATTCGAGGTCCTAAAATGAACCGTATCGAAATATACACTTTGTTGTGTCGAAATAGAATCGAGAAATCGAAAAATTTTCGGTTGATTGGAATGTAAAACCGAATACGCATCGTCTGCATTCGGCGACTAAAATGAATCAGATCGAAATATACACTTTGGTTCGATTTATGAAACGGCGAGTTGGATAAAAAATCGGTTTATATATAACGAGATAGCGAAATCCCGGTTTTTACCTAAGGAAAAAAAACGAACCAGATATTAAATATACACTTTGTTGTGTATATTCAATTGTTAATGTCGAAATCGAATCGAGAAATCAAAAATTTGATTGATTGAAATGTAAAATCGAATCCACATCATCTGTTGGAAGACAAAAATGAACCACTTTGGTTCGATTTATGTAACGAAGAGTCGGGAAAAAAATCGGTTTATATATAACGAGATAACCAAAAATCGCAGTTTTTACCGAAGGAAAAAAATGAATCAGATCGAAATATACACTTTGTTGTGTCGAAATCGAATTGAGAAATCGAAATTTTTCGGTTGATTGAAACGTAAAATCGAATCGCGTTATACTGGTTGGATGCACTAAAAATAAAGCGTATCGAAATATACACTTTGGTTCAATTTATGTAACGGAGAGTCGAAAAAAAATCGTATTATATATAACGAGATAACCGAAATCACGGTTTTTACCGAAAGGAAAAAAAAGGAAAAAAACAAAAAAAAAAAAAAAAAAACACTGCTGCTGTAAAACAAAACAAAACAAAACAAAAAAATATTTTAAGTGCCACGTGTCAGCCACAGGGGCTGCCACGTGGCCAATTGTGAAAAGAGCCCCTTAGCTCTTAATAGATAGACTAGGATAGGAAAATAAGATGCCATGCAAGGCACGGCTGCCCAACGTGTATCACATTCAAAGATTGTACCTGAGAAAGTATGATCAGGATTGCATCTATTTATTTCTTAGCATTAAGCAGCATCATTTAGAACAAACACTTAATTCACTTGCACATAAGTTTACTGAAGAAAAAGAATGATTATGCAACCAACATATTAAATGGGAATAATTTTTTGGATTCATCCGCAAGCAAAAAGGGGAGGAATTATCAACCACCTATTGTCAAATTACATCCAGGTAAATATCTAGACAAAAGGGGATTCGAACACTATTTCATTCTGTCAAGACATTCTATGAAACAAAATACTTCCTTCTTATGTACAGCAAGGTCGATCTCCTTCAGCAAAGAAACATTCTGCAATTATGTGCAGTTACAGCATACATCAGCAGAAAGGGAAAAAAAAATGAAGGAAAGCAAAAAAAAATTGAAAACTGAAAAATTCATGGGTGTTTAATTTGTAAAGGAAAAAAAGAATGCAGAACCACTAATTGAAGACACAATTGAATATTTGATGCACTCATTTGCTGTAAATCTTTAAAGGAGACATCTTATTATTCCTGCATATTTTTGCTAAGAAGCAACAACCATAAAAGAAGGAGATGCTACATCTATGACAAACATATGGCTTATTGACTAATACTTTGTTATATCTAATTAATTTCATCAATCAATTAGCTGGCCTTTTATTTTTAGTTCAACAACATGTTTAGGTTGCCTGTTGATGAAGAAAGTCCTGCTAATAACAATTTTTGCTGTTTATACTTTTTACTATTTCAAATGGCTAGTAACGAACTACAATTTATTTATATACATAAAAAAGACAAGCATGAAAACAACTCTCCCAGACAAAAATAAAAACACTACCTACTTCCACAAAGAAAGAAACATTTATAATGGAATTGAATTGATGGGAAATCAAGAGAAAATGTCAAAGCTTGTAAATCGAAAGAGTAGTGATAATGGCACAACAAAATAGCCACAACATTGTACACAACACATTTTGAGGCCATGGATTATGATGTAGGACCTATTAAATCATATGGGATTTAAGAAAATTAAAGGTTTAAAAGATTGTTGCGGCATTTGTTGTGCATATTTTGTTATGGCATAAACATTTCTCTCCTCAGAAATTATAAAGGGATTATGTGAAAAGTTTGGTAACAAGAAGCAAAGGATAAGAAAGAAGAAAGAGAACGAGCTAAACCCAACACAGTTGCACCTTCACTTGACATCTTTAAGGAATTAGTCGACTATAAGCAGGCTTACTTTTTCCATTCATCATTTCTCTCCTTGCTCCAACCATCTTCTCAGATTTACAAAAACAACATTTTCCAAATTTGTTAACCTTGACTCTACATGCAATTTATCATGGTTTTTATTATTCCTGACCTACGTATGAAATAATCATCACCAGCACACACAATATTTGATGGAAAATCGGACACTTCTCATTTATTCCACACGCAACACAAGGAATGCACAGCATACAAACTTCGTTTCAATTAACAGAACATAAAAGCTCAAAGATAGAAGTTAATACTTATATAGAAGTGAAGGTGCATGTCAAAAACTCAGAGCACTTACACCACCATTAAGACAGAAAATCCAAAAACCAATTTACCTATTAGGATTTTGCAGGCACATGAATTAAGCATCTGCTGTTCAAAGGCAAGAAGAAAACCCAAGTAATAATTACTTACCTTTTCATTAGACGCCTTGAGCTCGTCAGCTGTGTACTTTATCAACTTTTCAGCATCTGTGGTAAACAAAGTTGCACATGAGCCTGTTGTTCAGATGGGATTGTTGTTTCATGCTTAATTTAGTTTGTTCATATGGGCCTGTTGCTACGAACCGAAAATGTGCCGTAACATCATCATTTTCATCTGTAAGCTTAAATCTTTTAGTAGTTTCAGGTGGAAAATTAATATTTCTTGTATTCTGGACAGAGGTTTTTTTGTGCTGCTTTATTATCCTTCCATTTCATTAAACATACTACTCTGTTTTCTGATTTTTTTTCCTTGAGGTTGCATTTCAGACTCAGAGCTAATATTAGACATTGCTAAGTAAATGTGACAGTAGATACGGGAGTGAATCACAACATGGCTCTTGCAATAAACGAAACTAAAGTGTATGAATCATGCAACCTTTTCTCACGAATATATATTACACTAACAAGAAAGCCAACATCACACTGTAACTATTAGTTTTCCGTACCTGTGGATTAGCCATTGGCGTTGAGTCGACAACAGAGGTGTAAATGCAACTCCACCGCCGAAGCACGTTTGATAGAGCCTGCAACCGTTTGGCAAAACTTTAGACGAAAAGAACTATAATCTCATAAATAATAAACCAAGAAAATACAGAGAAAGAAGAACAGAACACAAGTACAGAATAACCCACGTCGCTGAGCCTAACATAGCAGGAAGTGCTACTCTCAAACAGAATGCATGTGTATAACGATACATAGCAGGCAAAAAACAACTTTAAATAAGACTAAAATTACCTTCAAAGAAGAATATGCCTCATGAATTTAAGACTGCTTGTTTTAGCTGGCTTTTCAGGTGAATCAGAACCATGAAGAGTCATTTAGTCACAAATATTGTAATAGGAAAAGTAACCCTTTCCATGAGATAGTTATTTTCACAAAAGAATCTTCCTCTAAAAAAAAGGAACAGTAGTTATCTGCTGCTAAAATATATTTTGCAACATTTGGGGGTAAGCCAAGCAGTGCGTAACAAGCATACTTAATACCTTTTTAATGGAACATATATAAAATTACATTGGGATGATAATACTGGACTGTAAGTCTTTTGAATAACATCCAAGAGAAGATGGCTTAACTCAAAAAACTAATCAATGAAACCACTGAGAACAATCCTTCTTTGAATGACATTTCACCTAAAAAACCTCAATCCTGAAGAATCCATAAAAAAGAGTAACTAAGGCAATGGCCAAAAACATGATGTTTTCAAATCTCCCATCAACCATATGGGACAAAAACTGCTAGATAACCATGTAAGAGATATATTTGCAGAAGAAACAAAAAAAAAGGAGACTACCACTGCATGAACACTTTCTAAGGTGAAAGCAGAAGCAAAAAGCATAAAATATTTGCCTAATAGGTTCGTGGATGAACATTGGGTGGACGAAAACTGCCTACCCAACTTATCCTTTAGTCCCAACAGCATGAGAACCATCATAGAAGACAACGGAACAAAATATATGCCACGAGCACGATAAAATTTTCAAAATCCATAGCAGTAAACCAAAAACGAGACATTGCATTAACATGTGTGACCTGTAAAACTCATCCTAACAGTAAACAATCAGCTTTAAAAGTACAGAGAATGAACATGCAAGCCAATAAATGCTACAAGACAACATTTTTGTAAGGCATCAGCCGTAAAAGCCTAGAAATTGAATATGCAAGACAATAACTGTTGAAAGACAACAATTATACATTCAAATGATGAGCATATAAGCAAAAGAGTGTATACAACCTTCAAAAAAGGAGCCTGGTCAAATAAATGCAGCAGGAAAAGAATGACAAAGGAGAAAAGAACAGAATTATACCTTGGAATGAAAAAGCACTAAATGAGCTGCTCAAACCGGAGTAATTGCACTAAGGAGTTTGTGTCTTGTTTGCTGTGAAGAATACGGAACTGTTAGTTGTGTAATGACAACCCTTTGAAGGGTAGAATATAATGAGTGTAAAAGGAATGTGAAATTTACCTAGGGACTGAGATTCAACTTGAACCTGGCAAAGGTTCATTGTGTAAAACCTTTCTTCCACTTGAATCATTGAATTTGCTTACCTCGATGCTCTGATTAGACAATTTTTGACAAAAGAAGTGTCTTAATGCTATTATCCAGCAGAAAATTCGTCGGACACTTCACTGCTGGCTATAATCTGCTGCGATTTGAAGCCCTGCTGCAGATGATAGGACGCGAATTCCATTCAGCCGTTGGATGAGGCAAATCGTCGAGATGGAGGTTGCTTCTCCATCACAATCCTTTTTTTATTACAGGAATTTGACGGTGCGGTGCGAAGCTTCAAGTAACAAGGGAAATGAACGTGAAGCAACAGAAAATGAGATTGGAAAAAGAATACAAAAAAAGCTTTTTTTTTTGTTATACAATAAAAAGCTACACGTATCATCATCTTAAAAGAGAGATGTGGACCACTGTGGGAACAACCTTCTTCACTCTTAATAGAAGAGGGATAAGAGACTAGGAAGATAAGGAGCCGGCCAGTATATAACATATTCAAATATTGTATTTAAGAAAGTATATATAACCTAGGATTGAATTTATTCATTTTTTAACACTAAGTAGCATCATTTAGCAACAACACTTTGCAAATAACTTTACAAAAAAAGAAATAGATTGATTATGCAGCTGCCAAAACATACTGAATAGGAATATTGTTATGGATTCATCCACGAGCAAAAAAAAAAGAAGAGTTATTATCCTCCTATTGTAAACATACATCTTTTTAGGTTCCAAATAAAAGCTGAAAGGGGAGGAGTTTCTAACCTCATATTGAAAACTTACATCTAGCTATAAACAACCAGACAAAAGAGAGAGGCATTTCTAACCTTCTAGACAACATACACAGGCATAAGTGTTTTTGCCATACATAGGTACAAAAGAATGGAAATCATTTCACTCCATATTCTAACTTGTGTATTTTTAAGACATTAGATATACTATTTCAATAGTGTATCTAATGCCTCTGATACACAGATAGCTAACTGAACAAAAGCAGTAGAAACCGTGTTTACTGGATATAACTTTTTTTACTATATATCGACAGTAAAAAATAATGGAAATAAAATGTGTAAATGTGTAAATGTGTAAAATGTGCATCCGTAAAGAATGTGCAATTGGATATTTTCTTTTGGATTTTGTAACCATGTATCCATTGTGTACAGTAAATGAAGAGCATGCAGGAGACTACACCAATGTTTTACACATTATCTGAAAACATACAACTTCAATTATAGTATGTACTTAGAAAGAAGCTGTGAACTCTTTGAATGCTGAATTTCATTCCTCAATTAAGTTGAAAGCTGTGAACTCTTTCAAAGAAATACACAACTACGTCCATAGTAGCAACTGGCATACAAAATCCCCAGCTCTAATGATGTTCATTTGTATTCCATTTTCAGCCATGTATATAGTAAAATCTGCATTACGCTCAATGCACAAGAAACAATCCAAGCTTTCATTAATCTGAAACAAAAATCTAAAAACTGGCCCATAAAATAAATTATCAAAGGACACAATTATACACTACTCACCATTTTGCAAGCAATAAGTACTTGGCCCAAAAAGGCTTCGTTGTGCTTTATTAGTTTATTCCAACTACAGACAAGTAGTAAGATCTTGAATATAGTACAAGCCACACTAAATGATCAAATTGATAATACCTTAAGTAGTGGCTTCTCCATAATTCGCTCTGTAATAATTTTCTTCACAAAAGGTAGCAGCCATTGAATGATACACTTGGAGTACTCTTTCACCTGATTCACAGAACATCAACTTCAATTTTGTCTTGTCTTTGCTTGGCATGTCCATTTGCATAATCTATATTTTTTTATTTTTTGTAATAGTTTCTTACACACTTTTCTCCTCATAAGGAAACAGAGCAGTAGCAAAATAAATAAAACATGTCTTATAAACTCTAGAAAATGATGTTCTAGCACATGTTATTTATCGGTTCACAAAACAAAACCATTAAAGGAACATCATAGAAAATTACACAACCAACCCACATAAATTGGTTGGTTGAATACAATTACGAAATTCTTAACATGTGGCTATGGAAAATGGACCAAACAAGAGTGTGCTAGACAAACAACTACTCCATCAACAACAGCAGAGTTCTTTATTTTTCTCCATCTCGGTGATGAAAAAAAGTTTATAATCTGCATGATATAGAACATGAAATTTTTTTGACAAAAAATCTGTTCGTTTTGAAACTAAACACAAAAGAAGGAAAATGAAGGCATACTCAACCATAAATGAACACAAAATTAAAAGTAAATCTTGAAATATCTCATTCTACATCTGCTTCAAATAGACAAAAAGAAACGAGTTTAAGCATGCATTGCTTCTTGGGATATCCGCAAAGTCTGAAGAAGGGGTAGAGTGTTATATGTAGTTATGAACTAAACAACCTCTAACAATTATATCCAGTATATAAACATCGTAAAATTGTCTTCCATTATACGAACCAACACAAAGCCACTCAAAAAGTACATATTACTTCTAAAAATAAATCCAAAGTCAAAACTAAACCTCAAAAGCTTACTTCCATAGATACAAATCTCTAAATTTTGTAGATAATCACCCCATACCAAAGCTACTGTAAGAAAAATGTTGTCTTTATCCAATTTTCCAATTAACAACAAGGGAGTATTAATAACTAAATGAGTACTAATAAAGTATAAGAGATTCAAGCTAAAGTAAGACAACATACCTTTGAGTCTTTGAGGATGACCATTGCAAGTCTGAAAAATCATAATTGTATCCTAGCAAAAAGAGAGAAACACTGTCTTTAATCACTGAATTAAGAGACAGCCTATTAATCAAAACAAATTAGTAGTATCATTGAAGCCAAAAAGGCTCAATCTCATCATTCTGAAAGTGTACAGCACCAGAAAGCGTCGGCGTGGACTCTTGTGGTAAGAGCATTTTAGCTCTTAATCAATGAGCATCAACTTTGCATTATAGTAGTATGTATTATAAGTTTATAACCCATCTCGTAAATCTGCTTAATCTATGATCTTTCACAATACCTATTTACATTTTCCTCTATCCTTGCTTGCACATAATGGCAAATAGCCATCGATTACAGCAAAGCAATGCAGCGAAAAAACAAGAAACAAAAAAAACAGAGCTGATCCTTCATCAAAAGATTCCATCTGAAAATGAATATAAACTAAATATTTGTAATGCAACACACTAAATGACCCACCAAGATGTATTGAACACGAAAATACCATACGGGATCAAGAAACCGTTACTTTTCAAATACAACTGCCGGAGTGCAACGATTCTCTCAACAAGCTCTGTTTCATCTTTGCTATATTAACCACTTGAGACCTCCGCAATTTCACCTTCACCCGCAAACCCCCTGAAGCTTCCGATGGCGCTGCCGAAGAAGAACCACTCTGTTTCTGCTGCACCAGCACCATCCGGTTTATACTCGACAAATCAGAAGCGGGTCTTTTTAACATCAGATTCTCAAGCCAGTCTTTTGCACTCATTTGATGCAAAGCAGAACTTGATCTTATTGGCCTTTGTAACTGCAATTGCGAACCCCCTTGATCCACATCATCGGCAATTCAACGAGAAGGTATATTTTCTTGGGCCTGAGATCTTCTTCAAGGTCTAATGGCTTGGCCCGGATACTGAATCGCTTTACAGATTCGGATTTCAGTAGAACATGACCCAGGTGGTTTTTAACAACACCTTCGGCTGAAATTGGGGTTTTCAGCTTAAAGGATTCTTTGCCTCGCTTCATCACTTTTGCTTTCTTTCTTCCACCGTGTTTGCTTTACAGCCATAACTGAGCCTGCTTTACAGCTGGGGAAAGCGTGTATAGGAATTCGGAAAGAGCCAAAATTTATCCCGTACGCATGGGGTCGTTTATGCTGAGACTTCAAGAGGAATCGCCACGAATAGAGGATCTGGGACCACACGATTTTACGAGGTGGAATCTGCGATCGCCGTGTGTGAAATCAGATGGTCAGATCTTACAGCGTAGACGATTCCTCAAGAGGAAGTCAGAATTTTGCGTACGCATGATAAAAAAAACACAAAACACAAATAACTATGAGACACGTGGCAGCACCAGAAATCAGCTATGTGGATGCTTGTGGTAAGAGCATTTTAGCTTTTAATAGAAGAAGGATAAGAAAGATATTATGTCGTTTCAGACTTTTTCGTATATTGTAAGTAAAAAAACATTGAGATTTTTTTTATACATAAAGCAGAAAGAGAAACTAAATTTTTTATGACATGTGAATATTCTATTAACGGATACGAAATATGCGCAACATAAATTTTTTGTGTCCACTGTGATTCGAATCTGGAATCTCCGGGTTAAGGGGTACAGTACGGGCCAGTGCCTTCTTGGCTTTATGACATGTGAATGAATGTATAGAATAAAGTACAACAATTTATAGAAACTCAGCTCTCAGATGTAGCACTCCCACGTTTTCCACAAATCATATAAAATACTGAAATAGTTAACTTTTCTTTGTTGCATCATACCTAGGTATACGCCTATGGCTACATAGGCTGTGTATTGGATGTTTTAAGCATTGCAAATTGCCCTACTACCACATTGACCTATCTAACCCCCATGTTTTCTGCTTATGTGACATCTATGAAATGAATTCCTAATGATGTCAAATGAATCTTTCTATATAGCTTTACAATGATTATAAATCCAACATTTGAAATGAAGCAAATAAAAAGTCAATGAATGTCACAAAGACATATTTTGTGTATATGTATCGCTTTGCTTTTGCACGGGGTTCACCATAAGGTGGTTATTCTTCAAAACCTTTTACATTGTACCCACATTCCAAAAGAAATAATGCATAACCTTAGTAACATCACCAGAAACCCATTTTTGGAGATGTAGGTCATATGCGGAATCCAAGTCATATCTCAAAAGAAGTAGTATATTTTGTACAATACTTCCCCCTGACGGTTCGAGATGGCACGTCCTGCTCGTTCGTAACTTTGACTCTACACCTTTTGGATTCATGAATTCGGCTAACAATTTTTGGATTACATGCCCTTTCTTCTGTACCTGTAAAAATTTAGTACCGTAAGAAATAAATGTTATGCTACAACTAAAGAAACAAAATATGCACATATTCCAGGAGTAAAACCGCACACATATTCTTGTATGTGGTGGTGATCATCATCAAATTTTTCATAGCACATGTTGAAATAAAAAATAGACAGTTTATGAAAACCTTAACGTCATAGCACACTATGATTAACTAACAAATTTATGAATCATGTAAGAGAAAATGGAACAATAAAGATATATTTACGGTACAATCATAAGCATGAAATTCCCACAAATAAACAAACAATAGCCCATGTTATAGAAATGTCTCTTAAAAATAAATAAATAAATAAATAAAAGTGTCAACGCAAAGTCTACACCATGCAATTTTAGGTAATAAAATAAGGCTCCAAAAAAAGGTCATGTTGAGGTCCTACAATTTCAATAGAAACTTTTGCTTTGGACAAAACCTTTAAGGCATACGAAGAATTATGTGAAACATTTGTAGGTACATGTATCAAATGTGCCTAATGTTGATAACAATTTATAAGCACTTGCATGGCAAATGATGTGTTTATCAATCATATGAAGAAGACTTTAACTGATGAAAGTCTTACAGCATCACGATACAACACAGTAAATTATGTACTTACTTTGTCTATAGAGGGGTTGGGGGAAGAGAAGAATGAAAGAGGATGTGAAGTGACCTTGGGCAAAACCATGTTTAAAAGGGAATTCCGACTCATTGAACACAACATCTCTACTGATGTATATCCTCCCTGACTGATCAAGACACTTGTAACCTTTATGTTGTGAACTCAATCCTAAATGAACACATTTAACAGAGTGATAACTGAATTTGTGACTGTTATAAGGTCTGAGATTAAGTTGACAAGCACAACCAAAAACTTTATATTTAGTGTAGTCAGGTTTGGTCTTAAACAAGACCTGTGAGGGTGACAAATTGTTCAAAACAGGAGTTAGGAAGATCGTTTATGATCTGGATGTTGGAGAATTTTGAATAAAAAATTAATAATTGAGGGAAAATTCGAATGGACATGTGACAACTGAGTTACATCGGTTCGGTGAAAGGTTGCAACCACATAAGGGTTGTACCTGATCGGTTGAATCAATTTTTGAAGGGACACAACCGGTAGTAAATAACCTCTACTTTATCCTATAAAATCCTAGCACACAAGTGAAAATGAGGCTGAAATTTGTCATAAGAATTTCATTCCTTTAAAAGGCCGGCTACTTAGTTTTTCATGGCATCCAAAAATAAACCTTGCATATAATTTGAGTCAAAGAGAGATTTACAGAGCATGATCGGTTCGCCGTCTTCTTCTCATTGAAGTGCAACAACCCGAAGAAGGAATGACTGTTGTATCTTGGGAGACGATTGACGTTACTGTGTGCACATAATCGGGGCAAAAACGTCTTAAGGAGAGAGTGCTACACTCGCCCCAGTCAATAACTTTTCTGTCCTATTTTTTGCTTTCGTTTTTGCTTGAATTACGTGTTAAACAGCATGCTAGATTGATTAATTCCCAACAATCTTAAGACGTTTCTTTGTGTTTCTGTGCATGCTGTTCGATCTGCATTCTAATGTCTAAGAAGGCCTGTTCGATCTGCATTATGGATCATTACATGAATACAGGAAATAAAGTAAAATAAAATTCTTCATATGTTTTAATAACTTCAACCGAAAAAGTATTTCCTTGTATATTTAAACGTTGATCTTCTATGGAGTAAGTTATACGGTTAACATCAGAGCCATGATTTATTAATTCTTTTACATAAAAGTGAAACTTTTCTTGTGATAACCCATGTGCTTCATTTGGTTAGTTGAATTTGTCTGAATTTCAATTCATTTCATATATTCTATAGACATATATATTAAATGACAGAAGCAAAAATAAAATATACCGATTGGCTATGTCTGCTAACTTATCTTTTGTAAATTAATAACCTCCGTACAAGATGATATTCAGTGGACCGACCTTTTGTTTTTGTAAAGTTAGCAAAGTTAATTTCAAACCATGTACGTGAAGAAGCGGCGCCAACAATTTAGTGTGATACGTATAATTTTGCCTGCTTATATTTTGTAGTTGAAAAAGTTAGATACATTAATTCTAACCGTACGTGTCTGTATATGGTTAGACATATATTTCTTCAACCATTAGAAAATTTCTTACATGATACTCAAATTCTTCATTTGTTTGTTATTGCAACCGTATGAAGGTTTGTTTTCATTGGAAACATGACTATGGGTGAAACTGTATAACTAAAGGATGTGACTATTTAAAATAAACTGTAACTTAATTACTAATTCTTGTCTGGATGCTTCGGCGTGTTGTCATTTGGATTCTTGCAAAGTAAAAGAAAGTACTACAGAAGTATTGTTTTAAAATATATCGTTTTAATGTCAATTATGCGTATTGTAGAATTGGAGAAGTGCAGAAGTAGGGTGAATGAAATATTCGAGAAAACATAAATTTGGTTTCGTGCCTTTTGCTTGGTCGTGAATATACCTTACAAACTATGTTAGTAGTTTAGTGGACATAAATATATTACTTGTTCAAGCAAAGCAAAGCAAAGCAAGATATTTGGTTGAACAAAGTCATCTAATTAATTCTTTTTGGTCTATGACTTGATTCCCGGTATGTTTCCTTTCGTGTATATAGAAAAGGATTTTCACTTCATGTGTATTTGTTGAGGCCGAATTGACGAATTGACATACATGATACATGTGATGTGTGTTGAAGGTAATATATAAGCATATGCTTTGTTGTTGTATTTGCTTGATTGATAAAACATAAAGAAATAGTTAGATACTTTATTGTATCCACAAAAGAATAGTTAGATACTTTGTTGTATCAACAAAAGGTAAAATGGTTATTTTGTACTTCCCTATTGTTTTAGATGGACATGTAATTGGGTATTTGCACAATCCGTGATGTTATGGATATTGTTTTGTAAAATCAATTATTACACTAAACAAGATATATATAAATGTATATATATCAAATTGTATTGAATGGTTGCGTCTCAATTTAAGAAAAGTTAAGTGATTTCTAGCATGCATTTTTTTTCTATTTTGAGAAATTTGTTATTATAGACATGACTGTAAATGAAGAGACATTAGATGAAGGATCACGATAACATTTTATTGACATTTTATAAATGTGTGTGTATATATTTTTATTAAATAATTTGTGTGTGATTCATTTTATATATATTATATATAATGGTGTACTTATTTATAAACTACATTTAAGTTTGTGTAAAATGATTTGTGCTCGGGCTTTTATTGGTGAATGACTCTTCTTTATTGCCTTTATTACTTGATAAAAGAGGTATTGATGTTTTTGTTATTTTAAAATGATACTCCCTATGTTTTATAAAAAAATGTCCACTTTTTATGATACACAGAGATTATGAAAACAATTAATGTGGTGGATTTTTAACACTAATTGATATATATGCCCTTATTTTATAATAAATACTTTGTTTTGAAATATGAAAAGTGTATACACACATTAAATGGTTAGGGGTATATTTAAAAAATATGCATTAAATGCTACATTGTTTTTCTAAATGGATACTTTTTATAGGACAATTCATTTTAAAAAAATGAACACTTTTTATGTGACGGAGGTAATAGATTCTGAGATAACTCCTAACTTAGTAACAATTGTTGGAGCATTAACCGCCTATAATCATAATAATGTAGAGCTTGGTGAGATTACAGCTTCGAAATGTATCGAGTTAGAACCTGGTAGTAATGGTTATAGATCTCTTCATGCTAATATATATGCAGCAGCTGGGAAATGGGAAAAAAGAAGTTTTTCGATCTCAATTGATAGGATAGATAAATAAATACATACATACACAACGTGAAACTATATTTTACCCGTAACAGTAGTCATATATGTATAATAAACACTTCTCTAGAACATAATTAATCATTGTTTACATATCAAAAGATGTTTAGATACAGAGTACAGTGGCAAAAACATCGAAATAAACATTGTATCAGTAGAAAATACATCAAAATACATTTTAATACATCTGTAATATAAGATCCACAAAAAAGCAGTATCCCACATGCACTCCCATGAATTAGTTTTAAAAATCCACCATATTAATTGTTTTCATAATCTCTGTATATCATAAAAAGTGGACATTTTTTTATAAGACATAGGGAGTATCATTTTAAAATAACAAAAACAAAAACAAAAAAGAAAAGAAATTTTTTTTATCCATGTTGGAGAAAGCGAGAGAACCGTTGTTTTTTTTTTTTTTTTACATATTGGTTTTTACAATTATTTTTTATAATATATAGATTTCCCATTAAAAAAAAAGGTAAAAAGTAAAACAACAAATGTCAGAAAACTGCACAGAATCTGTCTCTGTACGTCCTTTATTTTGTTTTTTTAAAACTAGCAGGGCCCACTCCTCAAATGGAGCTACCATAGAAGAGGAACCCCTAGCCGCACTACCAAAACCAAAAGAAACAACAAACTAGGCACACTACAAGACTTTACTGCCAAAGCCCCAAATCCTTAAGACAAGCTTTGAGAAAAGGAAAACCCATATGGGGGCCAAACAACTATAAGTGATCAGCCAAAGTCCGATATAGCACCGGCGAGCAACCAGCAGCACCAACCTCCAGCACTGGCCAAGAAGACACGGGAGAAATCGAGGCATAAAATACCGCAAGCGTTACGCCGGCAAGAACTCTACCCGGAGCAGCAGCAAAGTCGGCACCGGAAACCACCAAGAGGCAGAAACAACTAAGACAACAACTAAGATAACAAACTACAACGAAAACATAAAATAAAATAAATCCGAAGCAGCCGGAAACCGGATCTGGCAAGGACCAAAACCAGCCAGCCAATGACATCTCCGGCGACCAACTGCAACCTCCCAAGCCACAGATCTAAAGTCCTCCGTCGAAGAAACGCCTCAAAAAGTCACCAGAAGAGCCAACCTCTTCCACCTCAGAACAGAAGAAGCCAAAGAGACAACTCCGGAGCCAAATCGGAAGAGGGGAGCAAATCTTCCGGCCAACCGAAAGCACCGGGAAAGGACGGCAGAGGAGCTAGATCAAGCAAAAAAACAAAAGAAGAGAGCAAGGGAGGAGGGGCTGAAAGTTATTTAATTAGCTTTCACTGATTCGGTAGAAAAGCATTCTATCGGTTTTAATTATAGGTAGATGTTAATGGCAAGAAGGATTTTCTTTTTAGTGTATAAGCCAATGTTGGAGACTACTTCTTTGTTGGCGGCGGGGATGGTGTGCAAAGGCCGGAGGGAAATCTCTCTAATAATAAGTTTATTTTATTCAGGTTACGAGAGATATGGATGCAGATCCTAATTCACCCACTGTGAGTCGTTGAGCTACTGGGTACAAAGCAGATTTCCAAAGTCGAGCGTGCCTTATACAAAGTTCTTGCAGAGGTACACGTTGTGTCTTAGTGACTTTGATAATTGATATGGTAAAAAATGTTGTACCTGTGCTTGACTTGATGCTTAGAATCACAATAGTATTGGTTAAATGCAATACGACATGAAAGATGTGGTGTCTTCAAGTGTAGTATTCTAACTTCATCCTTTCGATGAGCTTGTTTTTGTTGGCTACACTGATATTTTGTGGTTCTGACAGGCTACCGCAGGTGGTTCTGATGGTGCTCCCTTCATCCCTTCAACAGTACGTCTAATCATGGAGCTCCGGTTGCAACAGTTAGTGAGCCAGGAGTGAGAAATCTTGATGTGCCGGAGCAACCACAAGGTGCTGCAGAGGTTATGGAGACGTCGGACATTGTGGATGATTGGGAAAAGGCATGCGATTGATATGCTCAGTCATCTGCTGCTTCTAGCAATCAATTGTTGTTCACTAACAACTAAATTCAGCTGTTTTTGAATTACAGGTCAGTTTTTTCATTCAGAAGAATAATTTACACATTTGAATGCTTTGCCTATGATTTACATGCTTGATTTTTCCTTGTCCTTTTGTGTTATGCTAGAAATGGTAGTTCACACGGGTTGCTTACCGATGTCCTGTTAACTGCGTTCATGCCATTCTTTACTTTTCTATGAACAAGCAAACCTTTAGATTAACAGCTTATGGTGAACATCATAAGGTGCTTTGCATTGGTTGGATTAAAAGAACTAGGTTTGTGAAGGTTTCATAAATTGATACTTTTTTGAGTGTTTTTAATAACCCGGTGATGCAGCTTCTAGTATTTTGAAAAATAAATCGAAGTTGAAAGACTATAACTAAAGCTTCTTGGCTATATATGGTTAGCATTGTATGCTTAAGCGTCAGATTAAGCGTACATACCCTAACTGTTATCACTAGAATTCTACTGCAGCTCCAGTAGAGGAGACCAGGTTAGATTCCCTCCCGTAGAATTAGGTCTTTCGTATCCCGGCAAAAAAAATAAAAAAAAATTGTATGCTTAAGCTATATGTATTTCTCTATGTTTATCGTTTTGTGCGTTTTGCTGCATCGGAAATTCGAAATAGAATTTATATATCTAACTTGTATAGATATTCCTGCAATGAGGAAAAAGCTTTTTTGGCAATTGGTTTCGGTTATAGCATGACTTACTGTATTGACATCTGCTTTCATCCTGCTTTTTTTTTATGAACATATGCGAATCCTCACGTCCACTAGTATATTTTTTGAGAGATTTTATTGTGCAACGGTTGTAGGAAGGTTATAGCAAATGGCATACATTAGAGCCTGTCATTTTTACTCTCTTTCACATAATACACTTTTATCGTGTGTGAAAGGTTAGAAATGAGTGGTTGTAATGTATGCCACTTGATAAAACCTTCCTACAACGGTTGTATTTTAAAATTTCACATATTTTTTATGCTATGATTGCCATTTGTGACGGCTCTGGTCATTATCAGCTTTAGCAGAATTTCCTCTCGCATGGGTTGATATTTTTCTACTTTAACTTGTGTCAAATTCCAATTTTTTTTTTTATACTTTTAAATCTTTGTAAGCAGTGGGATTATTTACAAATATAAGCCTGATCCGTATTTCTTTTATCTGGGCCCAACTTTCCAAAAAAACATCCGACCCTTTAACTTTATCTATCCATTTACTCGGTTTCTATATCCCTACCCGTTTGACCCGAGCCTATATAAGCCCGAATCCCTTCCTTCATTTGCAGCCGCCCTCCAAAATCATCAGAAACCCTAAAATTCTCTGAACTCCCTCAGCCTCTCGGCCGATTCCCATGGCCAAATCTTTCAGCCCTTCTACGTATCTCCACTTTCCATAACCGTTGTGCTGCAAATTTTCTGGGCCTTGGTCTCTCTTCTTTATCTTATCAGCTCTCTAATCACAACACGTTTTCATACGATTTCTGCACCCAGGTTTGGCAACTTGTTGAATTATGCAATTTATAATTTTTCTGATGGTATGATACTGAATGTGAGGGACGGGGTCTTTTGCTAAACGTACATTGTTTCCTTTCTGTAAAATCGTTTAATGTATGGGAATGGAAGGAACGGGCATTGCATCCTCTAGTCTTTGATGTGTTTTACAATTCGTCTTCATTGTGGTTGGTGGTTAACATCATGCTCTGACCTTTTATTTTTTTATACCTCAGTGCTTTTTTATTTTTTAATTTATTTTATTTTATTTTTGTTGTTTGTTTGAAAGTAGCGTTTAGGCCATACTGAATTTGATGATGTTTCTAATTTGCCAGTATTTTCCACTTCAGTATTGAGGTCAATTGAGGAGAAAATGTCTTTCGTATGCTTCACCGACTAAGAAACAACCTCCAACGTGTTTCAATTGTCTAGACAGATCTTGGGTCTTGAGGGCTTTGTTCACTTATAATCAAACCCTCAACACATATATTAGTAAACCAACTGTTTCTTCCATTAGTACTATATTTTACTATATTCCACTAGAAAAATCAGCCCAAGAATGCCTATCCTTATTCAGAGCTATCCCAATGTTTTCAAATTTCAGGAACTTCAAAACTTGGCTCGATTCGTTTTAAATCAATTGTCGGCAATTCTGTCATACACATATGCATTAACACGATCTATGAAACCAGGCCAAATCCGCTGAATCTCCATGAAAACGCCAGCCAACTTCAACTTCTTTTAATAGTGGTGATAAATATTCCTAATAAATCTCAAGAACTCAAGCATACTTTTCTCATCATACGATGACGTCGATCTATCTGTCATAATTCTCTTCAAGTCGTAATTCATTGTTCCCGGCCTTTTCCACCCATTATTCACAAGACGAAACCTAATGTGTTTGCAAATTCATCTCACCAACCTTCACATCTTTCAAAAGGGATGATTCTGAATCATTTGAAGGCGTTTATCCTCAGACCCGAAACATATAAAAGAATTATAATGATAAAAACGTGAGATTTGACGGAAATAGAAATATATATATTAAGAAAACTAGACTTACTCAACAGCTATATGGAAGCAATTCATAAAAGACTCATTACTTCTCCAATGACCGTTGGCATCTAGAAAATATCTAGAGAGCCCATCCCCAAATAACTTGATGTTACGCACCTTGGTTTTACCCTTTCGATAATGGTTGACCATGAATATCTTGAGCTTATCTTCACACCAAACATATCCCGCTTGTATGTGCATCCATGAGCTTGATATATTTTTCGAGTGCATATGCACTCGAAAGGTTGAGTGCTGCTCTTGAACATATGCACTCGAAAAATATATCAAGCTATGGATGCACATATAAGTGGGAAGGGATATGTTTGGTGTGAAGATAAGCTCAAGATATTCATGGTCAACCATTATCGAAAGGGTAAAACCGAGAATGGTTGGGAAGAGATACGAGTGCGTAACATCAAGTTAATTGGGGATGGGCTCTCTAGATATTTTCTACATACTAACGGTCATTGGAGAAGTAGGGGTGTTTTATGAATTGCTTCTATATTGCTGTTGAGTAAGTCTAGTTTTTTAAATATATATATTTCCATTTCCGTCAAATCTCACATTATTATAGTTTTTATCATGATAATTCTTTTATATGTTTCAGGTCTGAGGATAAACGCTTTCAAATGATTCAGAATCATCCTTTTTTGAAGAAAGATCCGAAGGTTGTTCTTAATTTTATTTTTGAGGTTTATCATGGCCTTAAGTCTAAAAACTATGGTGAGATGAAGTTGCAAACACTTAACAGTGCATTAACAATCAAGGCCCTTGATAATGGTTTCGTCTTCTTGAATAATGGGTGGAAAAGGCCGGGAACCATGAGTTACGACTTGAAGACAATTATGACAGATAGATCGTCATCATCGTAGAAAAGTATGCTCGAGTTGTTGAGATTTATTAGGAATATTTATCACCATTATTACGAGAAGAAGTTGAAGTTGGCTGGC
This sequence comes from Gentiana macrophylla, assembly GCA_026214975.1. Lineage (NCBI taxonomy): Eukaryota > Viridiplantae > Streptophyta > Magnoliopsida > Gentianales > Gentianaceae > Gentiana > Gentiana macrophylla. The sequence goes on from CM047807.1 coordinate 144,384,134, forward strand.
GTTTTCAAGGAGATTCAGCGGCTTTGGCCTGGTTTCATAAATCACGTTCATGAGTATGTGTATGGCAGGATTGCCGATAATTGATTTAAAACGAATCGAGTCAAGTTTTGAAGTTCTTAAAAATTGAAAAACATTGGGGATAGCTTTGAACTACTGTTTTCAAGTTAGGAAGTTTCTTGAGTGTTGGGCTGATTTTTCTGTTGGAATATATACTAATGGAAAAAAGAGCTGGTTGAGTGATAATATGAGAGATTCTAGGCTAGATTATCTACTGGCTCCTATCCACATCTAGGGTTGTAAAGTTTACTAATTTTCGGGACATTTTATCAGAGTAAACAAAGTATTGCATGCTAAATGAATGTTATCTTAATGTAAGATCCTTTTTTTTTTCTGCGGGCTCGAATGAATATTGTGCAACTCATGCATTTAAGCAGCTAAATGTGCAACAAGTAAATACAGATTAAGGAAACTAACACTCAGCACATTGGAGTCAAATTCAGACATACAGTTCTTGATTTGGAAGCTTCGCGTTCAAAACATCTGCACCCATGAAGTTTACCAAGCAAAATCCGTGTGATATCATCTGTTGGATTATCAAATAAGATCAAGAGTGAACACATAAACAATATATGATGTAACACAATCATTAAAGACGTTTATTCCAAGTATTAATGATACAAGAACACTAGCTAGAACTTGCTACAACTTCAAGTGCTACCAAGTTAAGATAATAAGGAATGAAAAATGCTACACTGTCGATGTGTTCCTTAGCTAATATGGAATAACAACACAAAAAAGATTCTCACAAATAAACGATATAAATCAAACCTACAGGCCTAATAATACCCTTAAAGCTCTATCACTATGTAAACAAGAGACAATCCAAAATGAGAGCTATAAGTAGCATCATGTTTTCTACATAAACAACCATTAAGAGTAGCACAATGACTTTCATTGGAATCACTTAAATTATCATAAACAGCCTCGCTAATCCTTACTTCAGGGATGAGCAGCATAGCCATTGACCCCGGTTTCATGAACCGGTACAATCGCATTCTGCAATTCTATACCACGCTCTTCTCTAATCCCATTCTCATCATCAAGATCATCATCTGAATCCAAAGTAAACTGACTATGAACATCCGATCGGTGCATCTTGTCCCCTAATGGCCTATACAAGGTAGATTCACAACGAATGCCCCGGGTTTTACCAACAATAGCATATACCACAACAATCAAAGTGACAAGAAGAGCAAGATGGCGGTTAAACTGAAATGTGGCTATAGCTGGAGAGCAATTGAAATGATCTGTAGTTGGAGAACGTGCTGCCATTAAAGGCCTTTAATAAAACAGCACGCTTCCCAACTTGCTTGATCAAGAAGAAAAAAATTAAGTACGGAAAGGGGATACTTCTTCTTCATTCACCATAATATATACCTACTTTTTAGTATTATTATTATTATTATTTTCTTTTTTATTATTATTATTATTATTTTTGATAGTTTTGACAAGTTAAGGACAGTGACGTTATTAAGGAATTAAACGATTAGTACAAGTAATGTATAAAATTATTCATAGTATGTTTGAACCATGCACCACATAAATACTACTAATAAATTGCCGATTTACCACTTAATGACGTTTCTACCTTTTATAGCTACCAAATTTTGACACTCAAGCCAATCGGATATACCTGCTTTCCTTTCAGTTTCAAATTTATCCATTTCAATTTTCTGCAAGCAAAATTTGGCATTACCGGTTTTCCTTTCACCTTCAATCAATACAATTCAATTTAGTGCAATTCAATTTTTAACAATAAAACTAAATCGTTCGAATGTAAATTTTTTTTTTTTCCGGATGTCTGTGTATGTGGAAGGTCTTCGACCTCTGTAAAACTGAATATTAGAAGATAAAAGTAAGAAGATATGAATGAAGTTCAAAAAAGAGATAAATATGATATATTGTCAAGATAATTTAGTAGTTTGAATAAAAGATTGTTTATTTGTTTTTCAAATTATTAGAATTATATTTGGGTTAGTTTTTAGGTTTATCTCATATAATCTCTCCACTATATTAGAGTGATCCATTGTATGTATTCATCAATTCAATAAAACAAAAGTTTGAGTCTTCCGTCTAGCGTCTTCTGATTTTTTTCATTGAAACTAGCCCGAAGTGAATTCATTGCGGTGTCAATAACAACGCCCTAACATTTGCTAGCTTTTTGTCATTGTTTATTGTACCGATTGCCCTTGCATCTTATAAACATAGCTTTGTTTATAATATTCCGAACTTTAGAAACGGGCAGACGTGTCAATTTGTAAACTTTGGAATATTATGTTTATAAATTTATGGATTTAAAGTATTAAAAAATGTATGCATGTTCAATATATAATTATATTAAATGGAAAACAAAGGATCTTTTGGGAATTAATGGTATTTTAAGAAAAGTTTATTGTAATAAAGGACTGGAGGTTTTTCTTGGTAGTTATTTCCTACAAGTAACTCCCCACAATGCCTGAGAAGTTACCAAAAACACAATTCCCCTTGGATAGTTCGAAAGTTTGAGAGCAAAAGAGAAAGAGAAAAGAGGCTTTTCATCACAAGTGTCGTTTCAGGAATCGGTTTCATGAATAGTTTGAGGATTCGGAGTTAGCGGGAAGAGAACATCGTTGTGACATAGAAAAGTTGAAGCTTTGTTAAGGCCTTGGTTGAGGTTTCCAGAAGTGCTGCAGGTTTTGTCTTGAAGTTTTGCTTTAATCAAGTAAGGGGCTCTTCCTAATGATTACTTATAGTTTTATGATGTTAAGGTTGTGTTTTGGGTATGATTTATGGTTAGAAATCATGCTAGTTGTTGTTGTTGTAATACGAAGTGCTATAGTATGTTTTAAGCCTGATTTACTGTTGTGTTTCTGTGCTATTTTGATGTTGATCATGATGGGAAAGAGTTGGAAATCGTATAAGAGTAGAAAAGCATGTTTTAGGGAGTTGCAGGTGCAATGTGTACGCATTGGCTAGCAATGCGCACGCATTGCTGATACAGGTTGCTCAGTTTTAGTCCCAACAGGTGTAATGCGCACACATTCCCATGAATGCGCACGCATTGCTGCTTCAGGATGTTCAGAGTTGCTCCCAGCATGAACAATGCGTAGGCATTGCAGGCAATGCGCACGCATTGACTGGACATAAACTTTCAGCAAGATCCTGATCAGTGAATGCGCACGCATTGACCCCAGTTTTGGGGAAAATGCTGTTTTAAGCTATGAGATGAGTTTTAAATGTTGTTCTTTGATCTAATAACAATAAATGAACATGAACAAGCCTCGATTAAGCTTCTGATGCGTTTAGTTCCGGCACCGAATATACTCTTCCTAAGAGTTGAAGTTCGGAACCGTCAGAAGAGTATGATTGGCTTGTGCTTTGATGAATTAGTTTCGTCAATGTCTATGTATGTGCTAGGCATTGTCCGTGTCTAGTAGTCTAAGTAAGATAGTAGGAGATGTGATGGAGCTTACTTGAAAATACTTAGATGGGTAGTTAATAATTAATAACAAACATACTTGTGTAGTTAAAAGAATAAACAACATGTCATTCTTGGTAAGGCACAATGCCATATCACGATGTGTGAGCTATTTGGATAAAGCGAGTAACTCTGCTGGCCTTTAAAAGGCACCGGGAGTGGAGGGATCTCGTGAATGAATAACTTTACTAGCCTCGAAGGGGCACTAACAGTAGAGGGACTTCATCGAACGCGTATACTATCGGAGTCCACCAGAATAGACTTCCCTGGCTATCGGTGTGATCCACTGATAGGTTGCAAACGATATCTCATGTTGGATATACACCATGCGTAGTGCCCTTGAATGCGGTTGTAACAACGATAAGCTAAGCTAGAAACCAATAGTCACAACATGTTGATGAGCATGGAGTGAACCTTAGAGTTGAATCGGTCTCTCAAAGATAACTTAGTAATAATAACTAATGAACATTTGCGTTGTAAGACTTAATTATACATTAGCTTCTTCCTCTTGCTAAGTACTTTATACTTACCTCAATTGCATATGTTGTTTTGTGTGCTTTTGGGGTGAGAAGACGAACAGGTTGAACAAGTGTTGGATGACGACTTTGAGGATGACGTTTGAGATGATGCCTTGCTAGATACTTTCTTTTCTTTTGTTATCTGTGATGTACTAAAATATGTTGTATTTTATATTTCAAGACAAGTGTTGTACTTTCTTTAAAACCTTTGTAAGATTAGTTGTTGTACTTTTGTTTTGGATATCGTATGTTGTAAGCAGGGGTGGCGCCACTCATTAGAAAAAGGGTCACCTGACCCTCAAAACAAAAAAAAAAAAAAAAAAATTTATGTATATTATACACAATTTAAAATTTTTATGTACTAATATCTACTTACTGACCCGCTAAAATTCTCAAATATTTGCCCTTGACCCGTGCCAGATATTAAAAATTTGTAATACGGTGTGTCGATCTCGATCCCTGACCCGTGTCACCCAATTCCTGCAGCCGCCCCTGGTTGTAAGCTATTTCGTTGTTGTAAATTACCTTTCTACCTTTAGTATGTTGGAGTTTTTATTCATAGTAGCATTTATGAGTTCACGCCGAGTCTTTTGGCTTCCATTTGCTAAACTCGATACGACGTAGTAGAGGTTTACGTATAATATTGAATTTATTTAATATTATACGTGCCGAACGTTTCGTTTCCAGATAAAGACTCGATATCCGAGAGCGGGGCGTTAGATTGTTAGCTTTGTTTGATTGAATCTGAAAGGAAAAGCGGTATGTCCCATTGGCAAATGTCAATTTTGTTTGCAGAGAAATGAATGTTATATATATATATATATATATATTTGAATGTGAAAGGAAAATTGGTAGTAATATAACTGATATGCAAATGTCAAATTTTGGTTGCTATAAGTATAAATGGAAGAAACGTCATTAAGCGGTCAATCTGCAAAGACAAACAAGTCATTTTCAGAATAAGAGAGTATTATGTGGTCAGGTGCAGGGACGGACCCATAAAAAAAAAATGTTATACTCCTTCCAAAGCAATTCACCACAACCACTATAACTAGGATCGTTTCTATCTTGTAGGACTCGCTTAGTAGGGTTTCTTTCTGCGTGATAGAATCCTGGCCAGCGTGAGTTTATAAATGGAATACACACAGTCACCTGTATATAAATTGTGTGGTGAGATCTTCTTGCGTAGATACGATTCCTCACAGGAAAGTCGCAGGATAAATTTTCCCTATAACTAAGCAACTTGATTAATTGGGAATTAAAGAGATCAATCAATATTTTTCAACAGTAATCATGTCAACAACCGCAATTAAAGTTCTGCATTTCTACTTTTTCTTCTTTTTTTTTTTTTCTTTTTCTTTTTCTTTCTATAGACAGAGTTTCAAGAACCCTTTTGAAAGTTCAATTTGTCCAGTGAACCTTTTCTTCTCAAAATGTGCAAATCGACTAGCTACGTGCCTTGAATGTTCCCTCGACCCTCGGAAATCCTTTGTAGATAGTAGGTACATGCGCATCATGGTGCCGGTGCCGGTGCCGGTGCCGGTGCCGCTGCTGTTGGTGGCATAAAATTTCCTGCCACTGCCCAACAAATACAAAATAATTACATGTTAGCTTATACAGGACACAAACATTGGCATTGGGCAGTAAAATTAGGCCATTTCAAATTACACACGATTTCCACAAGCATATATACCTATAATACACTGTTGATTTGCACAGCAGTAAGAATCTAAACCTACTGTATGTATTATAAGGTAGTAATCCAATCAGTAGGTTTCAACGACTTGACCCTTCTGTATAGTGGAATCACTATGATGTACGGATACTTCTTCTATACGGTAGCATGTCCTGTATACGATACGTAAACACAACGGATACTTAGGATATACGCCTGGGGCAGATTTGCAATTTCTCAAAGTTGAATTTATAATCTGAATATGTTCACATCCATACCTCGAATACATAAAATGAAAAGTCTTGCTGGTAATTGAAGACAAACCACCACAAAATCAATGAAAAGCTACCTAAAACAAACAAAAACTAGAGAGAAAAATAAATGTTGAAAAGTCACCAAAAACTGTTAATTTTACGATTATTATATTCAGAATTGATCCTTTTACAATTTTACTATGTACAATTTGGTCCCTATACGTTTAATACTTACACTATCATATCTGTACCCATATCCTATATTTTTCAAAGCACCCACACCCGCGTTTCCTGTACCCACGTATCCTTACCCGTGCAACCTAGGTGGAATGCTTTCATGCACAAACAATCTTTTTCGAAGAACTATTTTTCAAGAACTCGACCACACAGTGGCTAAAACAAAAGGTAGTATACATGATGTAAGTCAAATTTATGATGCATTTCATTATGTTTTTAGCCCCATATCCCGTGATTTTCATAGTAATTCTGCATCTTTTGGGCATCGATTTGCATATTTTTCATAAGGATACAATAAGTAGTAAGTAGTAATAAATAAAGTAGTTTTTTATAGTATTTTTGGGTCATTAGGACCAATCTTTTGTAGCCGGGTTTACGCTTGGTATTTTTGGCGAGTCATTGCAGGATCTGAGGTAAACCAAGCCTCGGGAGAGATGATTTTGATGTTGACAAGACGTGTTTGTACGGTGCGAAGTGTGTACCCGAAGCCACGGAGTTCTTACGGATCAATACATAGTTTAAATTATAAATTGAAGATGCATCAAAAAGGATAATTATAGCAACTAACCTTTGGATGTTGAAGGAACCACAACAATGTGCATAGTTGCATTGTTAGGAGGCAGCCCTAACCGGAGCGGATAGAGCTTCCCGTTAACTTTGTTTACTGAGCAAACTATTATGTCTTCAAGCCCTGTTTCTTCCTCCAACTTGTCAGTCAATTCTTCCAAACCATGCCCTTTGAAGTTAAAGGATGGTCCATCAGATGTATTATCGAAATTTCCATCATCGTCCGCCACATGGTAATAAATCATTCTTCCCTCATACTTCCTGTGTGAATCTTGAAATGAATCACTGGTCTGCAAGCATGGAAAAACAAAGTGATCAAACTATATGCTAATATAATCAAACTATAATATACAGCAGAAGACAAAAATGATCTTATTCCCATTAGATGAGATCGAGTGGATACACGGCTCGTGTTTATTGTGTTCTGTCATAACAACATATCCTCATCGAAATTCATATCCTTCTTAATTGCGTCTCTCCCTTTTATTGTCTTCAGTTTTCCTCTCACACATTGAACAATGTATCTGCTTTGGTATCTCTCGGAAGCTTTCTTCAAGATTGCCCCGCACTAGTAAAATTGATCTTTTAGTGTAAAGGAAAGTAGCAATGTCAAGAGGCTGGAGACAAGCTTTTTATAAAGAAGAAGTTCATTGAAGCATACGTCAAACACTTGTGTTCAAATAACAGTTACGAGTCAGTTATGCATCAAGTTTCTTTCTTTTGGTCAGTTACAATTAGTACAACAAGCTTGGATAACCCTTTATGTAAGTCATAAACAAGCTCACATTTGATGTACATTAAATGAAAAGTTGTTTCTTCTTGCTTTGATTCGAAGCTTTTGTTCTTTGTTTCGTTTCTTTTTCGATTAATTCTGCTATTAATCAAACCTAGTTCACTCTGCTTTGAAGTTTAGATTGAATAATATCAATTTCTTTTACGCAACTTCTTTTAGAATTTAGACCCAACAAACTATACATAAACAAACACCATGTAGCAATGAAAGAACATAAAAAGCCTATAATAATGTGGATAAACCCAGCACATGGCAAGAATTGAACTTAATAATATCTTAAAGCCTCATGCTTTCAGCTTGTAAAACAAACAAAATGCCAAAAAAGAAAACGCCTTGTATATTAGTGGTTGACCATCATTTTCTTGTTAAAAACCTGAATTTGTCTGCTTTGCAGCCAAAATGAAACATAAAATACATCAAACAAACAAATGGTAATAAATAAAAATGGATATCACCTCTACTTTAGATGGTTCTGAGGATATAAGCTTGAAGGAGGTAGATTCCAAAGGAGAATCTATGGATTCAGATCGGGGAACCTTTTTCGGTGGTTCAGGCCTTTTTTCAAGCACTTGAACCTCCCACAAAACCCAATCATGGTGTCTATGAGGAATATCATGTGTAATCGAATTTCTCCATGGCGGAACACCCCCATTTGCTCGCAAGTAATTCCCGTATCTAGTTTTCAGCCTAACTTGAACCCCTTCTCTAATTGGTTCCCATTCGATCTTCGAATCCAGTTTTTCCGGCAAACTTTGAATCACTTTCCGACCTGTTACTCCTAGAAGCTTTTGATCTTCTGTAGCTGTTAGGTATTTATTGTAACAGCTTTTCAATCTGACTACAGTATCAAAATTCTCAACGAATTCAACCGTCCATCTGGCGTGTTTGGTTGATCCATGACGATCTTGGCTCACGGATTCTCCATCGGAATCGGCTAGCAAATACTTGTCATGGTGGCTCTTCAATCTAATGATTTTTGCGTCTTTGAATAATTCCATTGCAGGATGTGCACCTGCAATAGATCACCTGAATCAAATTATTATTATTGCAATAAATCTGATTTTAGTCAATGGATTCAAAATGGAAAGATTGGGTCGGGAAAATACAGTTGCGATAGCAACCATAGAATGTGTGATGTCTGAAGGGATTGCGGGAGACGCTATTGCCAGAGCTGGGTTGCTCCAGCCAGAGCAATTTGCCATAACTACCCTTCCGGCCGTCCGTGTCCTCTTAATGAAGGAAAATTATATTCTGCGAATTTCCTACTACTTAAACCGTTTCACGGAAGATATCTGGATCATACAATTTCCATATATGGGGCACTGGATTGCGGCTGTTCAGACAAGAGGGCGTACACTTTCCCCGATTATTATAGTATACATTACTCCAAGCACTCCCTCGTCTCAAAATGTAAATTCATTTGTGTTTTTCACACGTATTAAAGTTAGTTAAATTTGTTACTAGTATTTGTCGATGTAATAAATGTTTTATTGGTTTTTTAAATGGACTTACATTTTGGGACAAAACTAAAAAACTAAATGGATTTACATTTTGGGACAGAGGTAGTATTATTTTACGCAGGTTTTTTTTTCAAACACATACGAAAAACATACACGCAACTGCACTTTTTTTTTCTAACACATACGAAAAACATACACGCAACTGCACTTTGTGTGGGAATAGATTTGAGGTAAATGAAGGGTAAAACGATCAAAACCACACACATGTTAAATATCAAAATGAAGCCGCGTGGGACACCACACAAGTATTTCCCCTATTAATATGAAGGTTCTGTCGCGACAATACATATTTTCTCTTAAAACTCAGTAGTATATATACAGGGCCGGCACTGGCATATTTTGGGTTTAAGACCAAGTCCCCGAATTGAGACTTTTAGTTGAAGTTGTTTTTTTTAAAAACATACTTATCGCGTTTTTAACATCCGTAAATACAAAATTCAATTTATTGATTGTCTCAAAACATGCCTACAAAGTAGTCTTTTCTAACATATTTAGAAACAAAATCCAAATTCATACGTATACACAAATAAAATGATATATAAAATAATATATTCGTTTTAATTTCTATAGTGTTCCAAACAAAAAATTAATAAAACTTGTTTGTATGTCTAATTTTTTTTGGGCCAAGTAAATTTTTTTATTGGGACTTTTTGTTAGATATTTTTTTCATAAATATTTTTTGTAATCGCTTGCATACGAGTTGCCGAACGAAATACTGTTATCGCAACGAAACCTAAACCAATACATGCATCCGTTCATGAAGGAATATGCATTTTCGGATTTTCAGATACATGCATTTTCGAACCGATATGTACGTACCCTTTTGTGTGAGGGTTGCATGCTTTCATCCGGTGAACAGTGACAACCTACCCTTTCATGCAAAGAGTACCTCCATCGGAGTAAAAAAAAAATTGGGCCTTTATAAAAAAAAAATTAACATAATATATTAGGTTGGATCAGATTGAATCTACACGGATTTTTTTTCTTTTAGCCAAATATGTACATTGTCGCCGCCCCGACACTATCGCTTTAAGATGGACATCTCTCCGGCCTCACATCAGGGCCAACCCTGTATATATATTTACTAGTAGCCAACCCGTGCATAATGCACAGGACAAATGAATTTTTTGAGAAGAAAATATTGACGGCGTTGAAACTTTTTTTTTTTTTTTTTTTTTTTTTTTTTTTTTTAGTGCTCAAGGCAGAGAACCCACTCTGGCCCAAAAATATTGAAACTTCTATTTTTATAAAACAGAAATTTTATTATGGTCCCGGAGCAAGTATGACAGTGATCAGGGACCAATAGAAAGAACAAACACACAAAGGTCCCGTGTAAAATATAAATGCAAATAATTTACATTTTTACCATTCTTATAAGGATTTTCATTGGTGGACAAGTGTGACATGGTGATCCTGGACCACCATAAAACCACTATTTATAAAAAGAAAGAGGGAATCTATCAAGAAACTTCGTTTGGACACGAATCACTTCTAAAATAAACTTAATAATCTTGAATAAAATTCGTGTATATCCGTACTATGCACGGGAAATTCAAAAAGCTTGATTAAATGTATATCCAATGATTTCATACAGCCAAAAACCTTAAAGCTTGATTACATGTAAATGCAAAGATTTTATACAGCGAAAAACCTTAAACTCTGAAAATAAATGTACAACACACTTGTATAAAAGGAATACAATAGATGATTAGTTGAAAGTGTAAGGAACTCTTTGATTTAAAAAACAAGGGACTGCACACAAAAAAACAAAACAAATTATATTAAAAAGAAAAACACATCTACACCATAGAAACTTCACAAGTATTCATAATCACTTCACACATTCTTTTACATCTTTTGCTCTCGCCTTCTTAGAGACAATTAGTTGGGTTGGACCCTCGGTATCATCATCACCAAGTAGACCAAATGGATTCATTGTTGCAATTTAAAATATCTAAACCCCAAATTTCATGAAGTCATCAAAAATTGTTCAAAAAATTAAATAAAAAAAAAAGAAGAAGAAGAAGGAGGAGGAATTGGAACAATGATGCAAGCCTGCAATACCTCATAATGGTTAAAGTTTTTTCTCAAATAAAACAGAGTATATTTAAGCAATCAGAATGTAGATAAAATATTCGACAAAATTAATTTTAAAAAAATGTAGATTAAAACATGGATGAACATGTTCATGTGGTGCCTTAGTAGAAATCAGGGGCGTCTCTGTCTAAATTTAGACTCGGGACCAAATATTATTTTAGGTTCTTCTAAAAAAGGGTTAACCCATAAAAGTATATTGTTTCTCTCTCAGTTAATCAAACTACATTGTTTATCGAGTTATACTTGATCGCTTACTATTATTAAAGAATCCTTATTTATTTTCAAAATGCAAATATATATACACACACACACTATTGAGTTACAATTTCACGGGTTCCTTAAATTCATAGATTTTGGGGTCCTTGGCCCTCCCCTAGGGACGCCCCTGGTAGAAACACCTTAGTAGAAACAAATTACAGCTTAAAAAAATGTATATGGGCTTTACTCTCTTCTAATGCCATAAATATTTCCCGATTTATTGAGGGGTGTGCATCCTTCAAAATTTTCAGTATAAAATTGGAACTTAACGGTGCTCCTATCCTATATATGGTAATGGGTGGTTTGAATCAACCCACATGAAGGAAACCTAAGAAAACAAAACTATCCACGCATGACAATTAACAAATCACCAACTAATTTAAAAGGACAATAATATTGTAATTGTATATTGTAAACATATGTACCACCTCGATGGCAGCATCATCGACAACCTGACATCCAGCCATAAGTGGGGAACTGGGATCCTCTGCCGTGCCGTGCTGTGAGCTCGAAACGGCGTTGTTTCGAGCCACATCGACGTCGTTTTGAGTGTGTGTTTTTTTTTAAGTCGGAACAAAATGACGTCGATTCGACACAAAACGACACCGGCTGCTGTGTTCCTTTTACAGCAGAGATCGAGGTCCCATAAGTGGGAGCTACGTTGCAATGGTAAAATGGCATTGCTTCCAACATTTCATGTGATACCCCACATTGAGCTAGAGCTTCTGACTTCAGCACCTTTACTATATAGTATAGATACTATTAATTAATTATGATGGTTGACACGTTACTTTTGTATTTAAAGCGTGACTCCTTATGTATACATATTTTTTCTTTAAAAAACAGAATATATATCTACACTTTTTTACGGGTATATTTACACTATATAATTACATCGAATAGTTAACGAGTCAAGATAGTTCGATTTTGTTTTTCTGCACGAGCCCGTATAATTTTGCACGGGCTACGAATACACGACCTGAAAATAAATACGGATGGATACATCAACCTATTCTATATTTTCTCTGCGAACGACTCCTTGTACATGAGATAATTACGGTATAATAACACATGTTTTGTTGTACGTACACATTACCATCATCAGTTATAATAGGCTAATAGCTGTAAATTTTTCTGTTGTGTATCCGCACTACATTTTATAATAATTTTCGAAAAGTAAAGTCTTTTTACAGCTCATATGTCGATACTGTTTATATATATAAATATTTTATTTTTTTTTTTTTTTTTTTTGTAGGATAAGCCTCTTGATATATATCAAAAGCCAAACATGCTGAAATATTTAATTTGTGTTTATATTGTTCAGTTATAGCACTTTATATCATATAAAATGGCTATTTAATTTCATAGTTATAGATACATTATTATTTTTTAAATAAGGTTGATCGAACTATAATCAAATCATTGATTAATCAATTGCACAATATAGAACACTTATTCCACACGATAGATAGATAGATAGATGTTGAGTAAAGTTTATGGATTCTGTGACATGAAAAGGGGAGTCATTGCTCAAAAATAAAATAAAATTAAAAAAAAAAAAAAAAATGGAGTCTGTACGTAGTATGAAAGAGTCAACTACTACTATACCGTACTGTTAAGATCTTTGTTGATCCTTCTTATCACCTTAATTATTACTACTAATTTCTTAATTGTCGTTATTAAAAAAATCAATACATGAATTATAATTAATGAGTTTTTATATTCACAAGAATAGTGTCAAAGTTACAACTATGTATAATACTCTCTACTTTCCGATTTATGTGAGAGTTGTCAAAATCATTTATTCTTTTCGTTTCAATTTATTGTATGCACATGTCAAAATGATTTGATTCATTTTATATGAGTGAGCCATAATTAATACTGTAGAACATTTGTTATAACAATTTTATTGCGTGGATGAAATAAATTTCATATTCATAATTATCCTTTCATTAACCACCTATGATCCTTTCATATATATATATAATCAAAATACATCATATTTATTGAGTTTTTTAATATGGGTACTAAATATAAAACTATTTTAGAGGAGTAGGGTAATATATACATATATATCTTCCTATTGAACCGGGATTGAGTCCCCCATTACTAGCTAAACATCCCCTTATATAAAGCATATTTACAGCATTTAATTTCATATTTTCAATTCTCCAGTACTTTGCTTCTTAAACACTTATTATACATTCATTCATTCATCATCAAACACAAAAACACACACATATATTTCACTTTAATTATGATTAATATTATTGTCTTCTATCCCGAAAGATGAAAGGCGGTACAGCTCCCGCCTGCGCCGTATGCAAATTTCAGCGAAGAAAATGCAAGCCCGATTGCATTCTTGCACCGTATTTCCCAGCAAACGAGGCCAAAACCTTTCAAAATGTTCATCGCCTCTTCGGCGTATCGAACATAATGAAATTATTGAAAAGTTTAGAGACGGAAGAACAAAGAGAGGAAGCCATGAAATCGATTAAGTATGAAGCGGATATGCGTCAGAGATATCCGGTGTACGGTTGTGCTGGAATTATCTTTCAGTTACAACAACATTTGAATCGAAATATTGAAGAGCTTCGAAATGCGCGTGATCAAGTTGCGGCGTTTAGAGAACATATTAATATTAATAATGTTAATATTAATAATAATGTTCAAACGCAATTGCCGGATTATGAAGAGGGTTTTATGATGAAGAATCAATATTATGATGAACATGTTTTTAATGATTCCAGTTATTTAGGGAAGGAGTTAATGGGTTATGGACATAATTATTATGGTACTATTAATCAGGATAATTATGTTATGGACACTCAACCCACGGACGGTGTTGATGGAGATGGACTTATGAAATCGGACGGTGTTGATGAAGATGTACGTGGGAAACAAGTTTGTTATGATGATGATGATGATGATGATGATGATGATTTGGAATTTGATAGATTTGCAGATGATGATGATAAACAATCCTTCATTGAAAATAAGGAAGCCTGCATTTCCAGCGGGTAAGATTGATAGGGATGAGATCACCTGTCTAATTTTGTGTGTTTAATTTCGGTGTTTAAATAAAAACGACGTCGTTTCATGTGTGTTTTATTTTTTGGTTTTGATTTTTGTTTTTTATTTTATTTTATTCAAGAAATAAAACACACATGAATGCATTTATTTATTAATATAATATTGTGATAACAGACGATATCAGAAATTTTGAGATACGGTCAGTAATTTGTTAGATTTTTTTTTTTTTGGTTGTTGCTAAACGTACCCACTTTTATTTCCGACATCATATTCATATGTAAAAAACTGCATGTTAAATATGGTGTCGAAGTAATTACGATGGTGTCTTTAGAATTGCCATAAATATAAGTTTGCACATTAATTAAGTTTTTGATATACACAAATTTTACAATGGTCCTGGATAAAATCCTACATGGTGTGCCAAACCAATAGGATTTTAATATTTTGTGGTGGTCCCCAATGTTTAAAAATCAACACCCAATCATGTTTATCCAAATTGATGACACGGTGCTCCAATTATTTGGTCCAGGACCACCATAAAACTACTGTTGAATAAATTATTATGTGTCAATTCATTAGAATAATGACCCAATACATATAACTTATGATAAGGGGCAGCTCCGTCTTTGTCAATGACGCACCTCCACTACAAATAGCAGAGAATGTTTTTTATAAACATATATACATATATAAATAAAATTAACCCTTTTATTTGTATGAATCGACATTCTATTTTTATCTATTGTCAGATAATTACATGTATAGAATTATATGTATAATATATGTGTGATACGAAAAAAATTGATAAATTTGTGATTCGTGTAAAAAATCCTACAGCCACCCCTATAACTTATTGGTCGGTTTCACATAAATATGTGTATAGAATATAAATCGTCAGCACAAATTTTAGCTTAGTCATAATGCAAATCCTACTTGTTGCACTACAACCAATAGGAATCATATGTTTTAAGATGGACCCTCATGTGTAGAAAAAAAAACCAATGATTTTCTTGAACTTGATGACATGATGGTCCAAAACTTACACCTGTCAGTTATGTATTTTTTAACGAGTTTTGCTCTAACCTTCCAAGCTACGTGCAATTTTTTTTTTCCCTGCATGTCTGCAGTTATTTGCATTTTTTATTTTTATTTTTTTGGTCGTTTTCACTTGGACATACAAGACAGTTAAACCTATTATCTTAACCTGAGGTCCTTGATTAATTATTGTGTAATATTTACTTGTCGTCATAATCAATACATGAATTCCATTGAAATTATTACATGTGACAAAATACATTTTTACATATATATCATAAACTTTTTATAAAATTGATTTTGATGTGACTGATATCAATAAATGTCCTACATACAGGAACAACCGCACCTAATGATGTTTTTGGGTAGTCAACCCTTTAAAAAAATAACAATATATAATATTTTATATACATGTCAATATATTTGAAAGGAAATTGACTCGATAATTTTATGTTGTCTCATTATTTTAGTGTATTGACCCATAAAGTGTTATATATTAGTTCATTTTTAAAAGACAAAAATGCACAACACGCATCCTAAATTTCCTGAAGTCATCATGTTTTAACATGATCATTCATATAATATATATATATATATATATATATATATATATATCTTAGTTAAGTTAAAAGCCAGATCGCATTGTAGCCTCGTAAGCGCCGGTATAGATAAATATTGTTTGAAACAGAAGATTTAAACACAAGACATGGCATAAAAATGTTTAAAACATAAGATTTAAACACGAGACTTAAGTTTGTTAAATACATTAATTCTTGGAATAAATAAACTTATACACAAGATACTAAACTTATGGTGCACCATAACCAAAGTCAACATCATAAATGAAAAGATTCATGTTATTAGTTTTGCAAATTTTTTTAGCAGGATAGCCCTAATTAAGTTTGTTGAGTGATGTCAATACATCACCGAT
Organism: Gentiana macrophylla; assembly: GCA_026214975.1. Classification (NCBI taxonomy): domain Eukaryota; kingdom Viridiplantae; phylum Streptophyta; class Magnoliopsida; order Gentianales; family Gentianaceae; genus Gentiana; species Gentiana macrophylla. The sequence continues at coordinate 144,400,569 of CM047807.1, forward strand.
CTTGATCCTTTCTTCTGGAGCATCTAAACAATATCACTGCAATGCTAATTCCATAATGGATGATAAGCACTGATTTCTTAAGGTAAAATCATCTTCCTTCTCTGGCCTTATCAAATGAGTATCTATGATCTGAGTTACTTCATCATCAAGCAATTAATAATGATCGTTTTATCCATTAATTCCTTTAAGCTAAAATTCTCTGAAAACATTTCATATGTCGGTTTTCTCTGCGGAAACGTTTCCATCAACATAATGCCAAAGGCTGTAAATGTCACAACTTGCTGATACTAAACCTACTGATCCATATTCTGAATAAACCACAAGTCTAATGAGAATATGAGACACCAGGAAATATGATCCTTTTTATGAAACGAGACACAGTTAGTTGGACATGAAATTGTAGATTAAAAGCATCGCATGTTGAGAATGTGAAATCAACAAGGCATGAAAGATCTAAATAAACCATATAATACACACCAACAGTAGCTCTCTATTGATATTCAATCCAATACACCAACCTGAAGATCAAATGGTTTTACTTCATCTACCATCAAATGCCTAACATAACCATTTTCATTTTAATTTTATTTAGATGTTGCATGGTGTTCCATAGAAGCAAATTTGCAAAAGACTACCCCAACCATTTTCCAAATGACAAAAGAACAAAAGTTTTAGGACCTGAACACTGAACCCCCTTCCTTACCCTAGTATAATATAATCAAAATTTTAAAAACATCAGATATAGCTAACTTATCAAAGCATTTAGATATCATCATAAAAAGTACAGAAAATTAATATATAATATAACAAGGATTTTAAAAAAAAGTATATAATTAAACATCATAGTCCAAAGATAAAATTCAAGGTAAAAAGTACCAAGCATTTAATATTTGATAAGTAAAAGGCTCGTTGTTCAAAAATTTGAGAACCTCGACAATTAAGTACAATTATATACGTTCATGTGGAATGTCATCACAATACAACTTACCTTTTTATCTCAGTTTCTTAGACATCGATTACAAGTGCAAGTACTTTATTCTCAAACTCTTGATAAATCAAATCAAATTCATCATAGTAGACTCTATATATATATATGAAGTACAAAGGTTGTACGACAATGCATCTATGAAGGAAAGGTGAAGCATAAGCATGATCGTAATGTACCATGCCTCAAATGATGACCCAAAGCTAAAAGCACTTGGTACAATACCTCAAAATTAAAGCACAAAAGACAATTATAAACAAGAAACGCTAACAATATACACTTTTTCTTAAGGAAAGCACAGAACAGAACGCAAACATGCACTCAGTTTGATAAAGCTTAAAAGTTGCATACCAAAAAGGTGTAAATCCAACATATACCGTGCATACCTTAAACCTACTACGCACATCTCCAATATTTATCACTGAGTCCGGAATGTGAATCATGCACCAAAAGAGTGACAACATTGCTTCCTTTTCTGATGTGACTGCATGTAACATTCTCCAAACATAAGAATGAACCAAAAAAAAAAACCAAGAAACAAACCAACGAATCTACCAAAAGACTAAGGCTAGCAATCTTCAATGAGACACAACTCTGCAGAAGTTTTTTTGTGGTGTAAGAATTAAAACTGAAGCAAGTTCTGAGAAAACTTAAACTAAAAGATCTAGTGCTTATAGGTCATTATGAAGCTGCAAAACAAACAATAGAAAATTGAATATTAAAATTAGTGAACTAAAAAAAAACAATTTTATTGTTTATACGGATGGAAGTCATGACTAATTCATTAAATAGTACTCGAATATGCTTTGTGGATGTATTGTAACGAAAGTATATGCATCATAATCTGCAGAAAGTAGCAAAGCATTACAAAATATGTTTTAAAAAAACTTACTATTTCATATAAAAATTCATGATGCAGTAGTTGAAGTTGTGAAGATGCTTTGTGGATGTACCTTACGAAAGTACATGCATCATAATCTGCAAAGAGTAGCAAAGCATTACAAAATGTGTTAAAAAAAATCTTACTATTACATATGAAACCTTCCTATAGAAAGCTAATAGATACAATTAACTACAAAGTGACCCAATTACTGAGAAAAATGTTCAACCAGAAAAAAAAAGATTCAAAGGGATGATCCTGTTATCAACCTAAAACATGAGACATTAAAATCCACAGATTTGACACATTATAGCAATGGGTGATAAGATAGATACAATCATAACAGTCATACATAAATCAAAGATTACATACATAAATCATTAGCCGGTGCACACGTGAGATGCAAAGCAAATGAATCAAAGATGTGGTAAGTTTCAGATACATAATTTGGATCAAATATACACTTATGAATTATGTGCCACTTAAAAAAAAAAATTAAAGAATCAAAGATACAAATTATGTGCCTCTTAGATGTGGAATTCTTTAATTTGAATCAAAGATCTGGAAAATGTATCTACATAAATCAAAGATTAATTACATAAATCATTAGTTGTATACATAAATCATTACATAAATGAAAGATTAATTACATACAACATAAATCATTAGTTGCCTCATTAATAAATAGAATTGTGAAGAGCACACCTGAGAGTACACCTGAGATGCTCACCAGCAACTTCAGTTCATGTTAATAAATCACCAGAACGATTCAAGTTAGAAGATTCATACCTAGGATGCCTGCAAATCTTTGGAAAAAAATTGTAACCCCTGCAGATATGAAAACATTATAAAAAAAAATTTAAAAAAATAAAAAATTAGAACAATATCACAAGTACCTGCACCTCTTCAACTTCTTCATCATCTTCCTCATCCACCTCTTCAACTTCTTCTCATCTTCATCATCCTCATCACTATCATCTTCTTCGCTTCGTCACCGTCGCCGTCATCATCGTCTCTGGCGCCTTCGTCGTTCTCCTCATCATCTTCTCCCTCCTCGTCTTCATCATCCACCAATATTCTCCCTCCCTATCTTCATCATCATCCACCAATATGAACAGCAGCACCACCAATCGAATAGCAGAGCCACGACATTTCTCATCGTCACCGTCCACTTCCTCTCCAAATCCCTCCTCGTCAATGCTTGTGGAATATATTTAGGTTATAACACGTTTTAAACGCTGGGAGAAATATGGAATTGGGCTGTCCATTACTGGAAGTTAAAATCTTGGCTTTACCCTTTCCTTCTTCTAAAGTAGAGTAGAAGATAGATATAAGTGTATTTCATTACAAGTCTGCAATTTTATTCTATTTTTTACTTTCCGATGACAATAAAACTCCATTGATGAATATTATTTGACACATTCTATTATTCAGAATGGATTCATTTCTACAGGCGTTCAAGAGGTCAAGCCTGCAATAATGATCTAAAGAATGCTGCATCCTATTTCAGTCTCACCAACACCAATTGCTTTTAATTTTTTATTTTTATTTTTCAATTGCGTTTAACTTTTTTTTTCACAGGATGCATGATATTACTTTTACTACTACAATCATTTCTACATTTTTGCTTTTTGAGTTTTGATTATCATAAAGGAGATATTAAATTTTTTTTTTTTTTTTTTATTTTTATTTTTGCTTCCTTTATACTGTTTTGACAGCCAAATCCCTTTTGCTTCTCAATAATACCATTCCATTGGATTTTTGTTATTTATTTTTTCTATTTTGAATTCGTTTTAATGCATTATTATTTGCTATAGCAGTATTCAGCTAAGATACAATTTTTCATCAATATTAAATTACTCAAATGTATTAATTAGATAGTGTTCATAGTCATAAAGAATTCAGCTAGCTTCGTTGAGCCCGGATCCTCTAATGATTCCTACACTGTAGTGAAAAATCGACAATTCCATCAATTATTGGACGAGACCATCGAATAAATTGATGGAATGGTCGGTTTTTTTACGGTGATTTTCAATTATTGACGGTATCGGCAAAGAAATCGATAGTACCGTCGAAAAATTGATGGAATCATCGATTTTTCACTACACTGTAAAAATCACCGTAGAGAATCCGGACTCAACTTCGTTAAAGCAATAAAAAAACAAGATTAAATTTGCAGAATGAATATTCATACTCTGATTAAAACTTTACTGTTGTAAGTCCAATTAAGTATCCTCTGTATTTGACATCTTTAGCTTAATTTGTTTATAACAGCCTTCAAAAAGAAATGAAGTTAATGCTTTACTTTTAAAACTGTAATAACAAAGTGACACTATACACTTTTACACCATTCATAGGACCTATTAATCGTTATTGATGAAGTCATTATCAATGGTGTAAAACTGCATTGTTTCACTTTGCCGTGACTGTCTCGTGGCACCGACGTTTTTCGTACTTTTATCAACAGCTTCTGTAAATTTGATTTCAAAAGAAGAAAAAATGAAGAGGTTCAGGTAGTAAGCTTAGTCGGGATAGTTTACCTGAAAAGGAACAATCAAACAACAGAGGAAAATTGCAATTCTGGTAACTACAAGTGTAACCCAAAGCCCAAATCGATTCACATTGCATTGCATTCGGTAACTAGTTAAACTCGTCGTATTAAGACAATACAATAATGGGCGTAATCAAATACAATGATACCTGAACTGTATGATGCCACTCGTGTTGGAAATGAAAATAAGCAGGATAATGAAGGAGATTCGTATGAATATTTGTCACGGGAGGATGACACCTGCAATAAAATGCGAGTTTTTTCTTGCACGTGTCATCTCTCCTGCGACAAATGTTCAAGAACTCCTAACTTGATTTCAGCCACATTTTCATGTCTTTCTTAACTTGTGAAATCTTATGGGATTTTTATAGCGTGAAGATGAGGGGGAATCCTGTTTATTTTCTCAATAACTTTAGGTGTCTCCCTCATTATTATTTAATCTTTGTGGTCCAAGTATCAAATGGGACGTTTAGTTTTCCTTTTCAATATGAAGACTTAATTTGTACTCCCTCCGTCCCATAAAAAGTTTAATTTTTGAAAATTAGTTGTCTCGTAAAATGTGTCCATTTATAAAACCAATACATCATTTAATACATTTTTTTCAAACATACCCTTATGTTTGCACTTAATTTATGTATGTTCATTTCACATTTCGGTAGAAGCATTTATTATGTGATAGGGGTATATATGTCTATTAACATTTAAATTACTACACATTAATTGATTTCTTAATTTATATGCCAAGCAAAATATGAACATTTTTTATGGGACAGAGGCAGTAATAAATTTGTTAATTATAACTAGTTTGTTATGCTTTCAAATGACGTTAGTTAATAGTTCCTGATGAAAATATACGCTCAACAACTAACATCAATCCCTCAAAAAAAAAAAAAAAAAAACAACTAATATCAAAATACATGCCTCTCACACCGTCAAGAATGGTTAATTTATTGAATTAATCAAATGCAAGAGTTACAATTCATATGATATATAATGATTATTAAAGATAAACCATGACATATTTTATTTCAATATTCTTTGTTTTAATTTTGGATTTTATTTTTTAAAACATCAATTTGGATATTAAAGGAACCTTCTTCACAAATGCATGAGGGTTTCCAGGAAGAAGGGTATACATAAATGAACACGTGCATTAATAAGCCGCCAGTAGTAGTAAATTGATTGATATCGGTATAAGGGGAGGTTATTGTGTGGTGTCTCCACACGGTGCGGAGACACCGTGTGGCAGCCCACACACCACACGCTTTTATTCTGTATTTAAACTGTGTGGTTCTGACCGTTTCAACATCACTTCACCTTAAAATCCCTCACCACACAATAACTTTCCCGGTATAAGTGTATTAAGTGGTATGCATATGTGGTGGGGAAATACTTCATTTGGAGACATTGTGTGGTTAATTGAACCACACAGTTTCATTCAATATTTAAATTGTGTGGTTCTGATCGTTTTATCCGTCTTTCCATCTCAAAATTCCTTCTCCACATAAGTATTTCCTTATATGATGGTGAGAAAATTAACAAAGTACTAACTGGGACCACCTAGCTTATAATAATTTCAGTATTTTTACAGCAATCTAAGATAACAAAAATATAATTCATACAAAAATGTGCCTCAAAAGTTGACTTTGTATGAATCATTATACATACAATAGACCAAGTGCTCCATATAAAACAATGTATAGTTCTTGAATAACTATAAGAACACTCGCATCAGATACTTTTAACGAATACTCTATTATACAGTTTTAAAAACACGATTTTTAGTTTACAGAATCTTTATTAAAGATGAAATGCATCAGACTCTTTATTTTACACGATACAGAAGATATAAAGGAAAATCTACAGAATCTAGATGAATGTGGTAGATGTAAAGAAAATTTTACAGAATCTGTAGTTTACAGTAAAAAATAGAGTATCTGTTGCAGTGTTATTTTTCCTATTGAAATATCTATAATAAAGTTTTTAAATGATTTACGGTATCTACTGCAAATGCTTAAATCTTAGAATACAAAATTGTGTCGGATGGTCAACTTTCCCGCATTCTTCTTCCGCATCAAGCCCATCTCAACCAACATAATATGGTGACGTGGGCTTATTATTATATTTTTATAGAGGCCCGATACGTGATATTTCTTTTCAAGTTTTTTTTTTTCTTCTTTTTCTTGTGTGTCCGCTTGAATTACCATCTTAACCAACATAATATGGTGACGTGGGCTTATTATTATATTTTTATAGACCCTGATAAAATAAAAAAAAAAAAATTTGTTGTTTTTTTTGTTGAGTTGACTGTGTTTGGAACGGGGTTTGAACCCATAAGCTCTTACTCTGATACCATGTTGAATCACCATCTCTCCAAAAAGCTTAAGTTGATGGGAATATAGATTTTATATATTTCAAGAGTCCCCTCAGTGATGTCAATCCCTTGAGACTAAACACCCCTCACTGATCCGAATCCCTTGAGACTAAACACCGAAGGGGAGTTTTTGAGAGTTGCGTGAGAGAGTAACAATGATCGGGATAGTTGATTGTTCAAAATCTCATCGGATCGGGAGAAGATAATCTGAAAAATATCATTATAGATTTATCACAACTTTTTCTTCTATTTTTTTTTTGGTCGGAGATTTTAAGTGAAATTAGAAAAACTATCACTTTCGCTAATAGAATCCATGCTCATCTAAGTTGGGCATTTCTTTAAGAAGACAAGCTTCTACTTGTTTACCAACTTCAGTAGTAAATTGAAAAAACATGGGGCTTGCTTCAGGGATATGCAAGTAATTTTCTTTATAAAAAACGGTTTAACCCTAACCGAAAATGCCCTCACTTCCCCGTCCCACGGAATGAGTGGAGATATTAATCAGGTAACCTAATGGCTCAGAGTCAAGGGCTGTCATTATACCAAGATACTGAAAGAAGTCGTCCCTTTACGGGATTCGAACCGCCACACTCCAGCTCCCGGTCCAGCTGCCTTTACAGGACCCAAACCCTTTACTACTAGGCCATATCCTGGGGACAAGTAATTTTCTTTATTAAAAAAAACGGTTAAACCCTAACCGAAAGGGTCCTCACTTCCCTGTCCCATTGAATGAGTGGAGATGTTAATCAGGTAACCTAGTGGCTCAGAGTCAAGGACTGTCATTAGACCAAGATACTGAAAGAAGTCGTCCATTTACGGGATTCGAATCTCCACGCTCCTGCTCCCGGTGCAGCTGCCTTTACAGCACATAAGTCCTTTACCATTAGGCCATGTCCTGGGGACAAATAATTTTCTTTATAAAAAACGGTTAAACCCTAACCGAAAGGGTCCCCACTCCCCTATCTCACGGAATGAGTGGAGATATTAATCAGGTAACCTAGTGGCTCAGAGTCAAGTAATTTTCTTTATATACAAACGGTTAAACCCTAACCGAAAGGGTCTCACTCCCCTATCCCACGGAACCGAAAGGGTCCCCACTCCCCTATCTCACGGAATGAGTGGAGATGTTAATCAGGCAACCTAGTGGCTCAGAGTCAAGTAATTTTCTTTATATAAAAACGGTTAAACCCTAACCGAAAGGGTCCCCACTCCCCTATCCCACGGAATGAGTGGAGATGATAATCAGAATCAGCAGTGGGCCAGAGTCAAGGTCGCCATTATATACCATAATCTTTGGAAAGAAGTCGTCCCATTGGGGAATCGAACCTCCAACCTCCAGCTCCCGGTCCGGCTGTCACTATAACACCTAAACCCTTTACCACTAAGTCATGTCCTGGGGACAATAATTTTCTTTATAAAAAAAACAGTTAAACTCTAACCGAAAGGGTCCCCACTCCCCTATCCCACGGAATGAGTGGAGATGTTAATCAGGTAACCTAGTGGCTCAGAGTCAAAGGCTGCCATTACACCATGATACTGGAAAGAAGTCGTCTCATAGAGGAATCGAACCTCCAACCTCTTGCTCCCGGTCCGCCTGTCACTATAACACCCAAGCCTTTTACCACTAGGCCACAGTAATTTTCTTTATAAAAAAAACGGTTAAACCCTAACCGGAAGGATCCTCACTCCTCATATCCCACGAAATGAGTGAAGAGGTAAATCAGGGGGCCTAGCAGTCCTAAGCATGGGCTTCATTTATACCATGATACGGAAAGAGGTCGTCCCTTTTATGGGAATCGAACCTCCACACTCCCGCTCCCGGCGCCAGCTGTATTTAAACACCCATGTCTTTACCCAGTAATTTTCTTTATAAGAACGGTTAAACTCTAACCGGAAGGGTCCCCTCGCCTCCAATCCCACCGGAGTGCGATGAGAGAGGTTATCGAGGGACCAAGCATTTCAGGGAAGAGACTTGCTTTTTTTTTTCCGCTTATCGAAAGGGCCGGCCTCAGACGGGACTCGAACCCCACACTCCGGCTTTCGGCCCCGGCGTGGCATTACACCACCCCAATCGCTACTACAAGGCCATATCCAGGGGATAGTAATTTTCTTTATAAAAACAGTTAAACCCTAACGTGAGGGGCCCTCGCCCGATCCCATGAGAATGTGAGAGAGAGAGGTTAATCAAGAAACACAGAAACAGAGTCATGGGCTGCCTTAGTAATTTTCTTTATAAAAAACGGTTGTCATTATAACACCCCGCTCCTCACCACTAGGCCATATCCAGGGGATTAGTAATTTTCTTTATAAAAGCAGTTAAACCCTAACAGTATGGCGCCTCGCCCCGATCCCATGAGTGAATGCGATGAGAGGTTAATCGAGCTCAGAAAGTAGCAGAGTCGAGGTTGTCTTAGTTCCTCATCATGAAGTTTTAGCCATCGGAAATCAACCCTTTACGGGAATCGAGCTCTCGACCCAGAACAGAGTTAAAATCTTGTCATTCTAACACTCATTCTCCTCACCACTAGGCCATATCCAGGGGATTAGTAATTTTCTTTATATTTTACATGGATGGGGGTGGAAGGTTAAATTGCTACACATGAGACAGATCAAGGACTAACGTTCTAAGGCAGCTGCATCACATACATATGAAAAACACTGAATGGACAAATTTTTGGGTTCGCAAAACAAAAAAAATTAAATCAAAGTCCCCAACATAGAATAGAGATGTGTTAAATATTTCATCAACCTAAAATGAGAAAGACTACATGAAACACCCCCACCCCAATTGATAGCACACAAGAAAAAATCAAGACTTAAGAACAAAGGCTTCAGATATTCAAATCAATAGGAAGCCCGCAATTTACACAGACACTAAAAGACAACGGTGTCGAGCATTGTTCCAAGTGTCTGAATAATGTTTGATGACATCAGATTGGATACATTCTCTTCCAGATGCTTCTTGGCGTCTTGCCTTCCCACGTTTGCAATTGCTAGCTTCTCTGGTGACAACTCATCCTCCTCTTGAACTGCTTTGTTGTATTTTATGGCCAGATTTAGCATTTCCTGCAAACAAAGACCAAAAAAAAAAATCCTTCGCTTAATAAAAATGAAAGGAGGATGATTTGCATATTACCAAATGCTTTCGAATTCTAGGAAAAAATCGCAACCTGAACTGTCTGCTCATTGGTTTTAGAATGGGAATCAAATCGTTGAAGTGTCAACCCATCTGTCCATTTTTTCTTATGAAGATTCAGTAGCATTTTTTCCTCCAGTTCATTCTTTCGGTAGTTGATTGCAATTGAGTAATAATGTCGGTTCAAACCGTGGATTAATGCCTGTGAAAATAACACCTCTTGGTGAGTTCAAAAAACTTGAAAGTAGACATTTAAAACTAGTTTGAAAAGGTCAACTGCATCATACTTGAATCGACGGTTTATTGAGATGCCCAAGGTTGGATGTTGTCTGACGTGGCTCTTGACCCAACATCATAGTCTGTGGATTGATAAGGCGGAATGCATCAATTACCACTTTCCCTTTAACACTCTGAATGGGATCCACCACTACAGCTACGGCTCTCTGGTTAAGAGCTTCAAAACTCTGCACAGGAACAAGAGATTCAAGTTGCAATTTTCCATAATAGTACTAGATACTGCTGAAATGAGGAACTGGGCCAACTGGCCAACAGTTATTATATAATTGCTAAAAATTAAAAAGAGTCCTCAAGAAGATTATTAGGGAGGAGTGGTCAGGTGTGCAGTCATGCAGGAAGAGAAGGTTGACAAGTATTAAGATAAAAGTAAAGCTATATTATTGACAAATATGTCAAAGAAACAAACAGGAAAACAATGCAAATATATGAACCTGTTGAGTATTGATGTCGACACCGGATAACCAACAGCCGAATCCTGGATGTGAATGGTACCAACCTACCACCATTTCTGGTCTGCAAAAATAATGTTAAAGTGAAAAACCACAACATCACCAATTAAGGAGAATTACAAACATGCACGATATTAGGAATAGTATCTCGATAGACACTGAATAAGAGGTAAGGAGTAAAGAACTTGTCACAATTTACATCCTTACCAAAAGAAATACAAATTGAGATAACATGACTCATCAATCAAAAGTACAGCAAACAATCAACGATCGGAGGCGTATTAGAAGTCCAAAGATATTCAGATGAAATCACAAACAAACAAACAAACAAACTCTCAAGAAAATAATAACAAAAATGACTAAAAGCCTATGTTTTCAACATCCGCAAAGCATGCTTGTAATCATTTATAATAAAGGGACTAAAAAGATGCTTCACTGAGACTCCTGTGGCTGTGGCCAAGATAAACAGGGTAATTAAGTCAAAGTACTTAATGAAATACCATCAAGATTCTACTGTCAAAAGGAGTTTCCACCATCATCATACTGAGGGTAAAAGATAGAATCTTTACATAACATCTTCCAAAAAACAGATTACATGACCTTGTTCAGCTTTTATTGGTTCCAAGAGAATAGAAATAGTACATTACATAGGCATGGGTGAACAATCCAAACTCCGCTAATTTTCTTGCTAGTCATGATGTTCAGGTCCTAGGTGGTCAAGTTGAAAGTTTATCTTACAAAAAGCTCCTTTCTGGAGAACCTCTCTAGGTTGTTTATTCATGATGATCTTTATCTTAAATCCAAAGCTAGAGTACCCTATTAAGCCAGAGGGAGGAACATCGGCACATAAAACATCATAATGGTACATTAAGGAAACAAATTTTCATTCACTACGACAAAAAAATCAGCTACGGCATTTGTATTCAAAGGTTCCTAGGAGGGCGAATTGAAATTCCGTTGTACGTAACGAGCAATTCTAGAAGGTTTCTCTAGAACTCACTAGGAGCAGTGGCGGAGCTACATACAACCAAGGGGGGGCAACTGACCCCCTTGATCCGGAAAAATTACAATAATATATGTACAGAGCATATCGGTTGCCCCCCCTACCCGAGATCTTGCGTCCGCCCTTGACTAGGAGGAAAGCACTCAAGGCAAGTAAAGGATACATAACTGAATCAAATTTCATTCACCGTGACCTGCAGGGATAGCGGCAACAATTATAGCTTCCTAATGCACGACGTAAGACTAGACATGGTATCTCCAACAAGTCATGGACTAACATTTCATTTATGCGTGTAAAAGAATTAGGCACTGATCCACGCTGCTCTGCGTTTTAATGTTTCCAACCAAAATCAAATTTGAAATAAATACCATCATCTTATTTATGGGTGTGAACAATTCCAAACACCGATTATATGTACAACCACAGGGTCCACAGCCTGAAACCCCGTAATTTGGTCTAAAGCACAAATGTTCCAATAACGATTCTGCAAGCTATCCTAAGGTAACAAAATTAACATACCTGCCAGTAAAAGACCAAGCATATCAAGAGTATATAGTCATACCTGCCAGTTTGCTTGAGCATATCAAGCATATTGGTTTGGAAAACATGGTCCACAGCTTCAACACTTACTCCCGTACCACTCTGGGGCATTGCAAACACATCAACAACACGCACAGTGTACTCATCAACAAAATCCCCCAACATCAGTCCCATAACTTCCATCGGTACACCAGCTCTCCCTGGTTGTGCAATAAAGTGGTGAATTCACCATTAAGAAAACACATATGCATCATTAACAAAAGCCCTAATTCACCTCATACATGCAATTCGAGAAGAAAAATACGAAATTAGTTACCGTGTTTGAGCATCTTGAGTAGTGCGAGGGAGGAGATGTAAACTTGTTCAGAGGTATCCAGGGTAGGAGAATCCGGTGGAGGATGGCCTAAAGCACTTCCGGCGCCGGCGAACATTCGTTGCAATCTCTCCATCTCTACCGCTCTAGACCAGTCAGAAACTCGGATCCCTTTCTCGTGCCAATTGCTTTGGGGATAAGACTTCTAAAGAAAAATGAGAAACAATTAACCTTTATTTTTTTTTTTCCAGGTTCAACCTCAACTAATATTTATAAAGTAGTGTACTAATTTTTTTTTTTTTTTGGACAATAATCTTTATCCTCAAAGGAATAGAACCTATGTTGCAGAATGGACACTGGATACTGGCAAGACGATACTTATGACTTATTACTATCACACCGTTATATATATATATATATATATATATATATATATATATATATATATATATATATATATATAATATAAATATATTTTAATTTTCAAAAAAATATTCTTAAACATCTGAAAAAAACTAGATAAAATAAGATAGGTATTACATAAACTCTACATGAATATCTGAATAGATATTCGACCTTCATCTGATCTTGAAAAAAGAAACTATGATTGACTTTCAAAATATTACAAAATCAAAAAATATTGTTTATCAACCACAAACATATAAACTCGATCTAATGTATTATTTATTTAATTCTTGTAGAAATAAAAATCGCAGTATTTTAACGTTTCAATTGAAGAAAAACTTAAATAAAGAAAATAAAATAAAAATTGGGTTCGGGAGTGTCGGGTGTGTGTGCCGGTTGAGTGTCGAAGTGTGTCATGCGTGTCGGAAGCGTGTCGGATATTTAAATTTTAAATAATATTAATTTAATCATCCGACACGTGTCGGATAAGGTGTCGGGGCGTGTCGGAGTGTCTGCCGTGTGCGTGTGTGTGTTTCGATACGCCGCCAAATAACAGAGATTGAAGTGTCGGTGCATCATATAATAGAACCCTTTATTTGGTTTCACGTGGTGTTGGATCTATTACGATTCAACTCAAAATTTTATTTATTCTATCTTATTTATCATTATTATTTTATATTTTAATTTCGCTCACCAATCATTTTACTACCAAGAAACAAAATAATATTAATCATTTCAAATTATTCATTAAATGAAATAATATTAATCGATTCACTTTATTGACCAGTACACTATTTATCATCAGAGGTGTTGTTTTCCGGAAACGAAATATCAGCACGCACACACCGACGGAGTACTTCATTGAAATTTCTTCAATCAATCATTTTTTTATCTACACAAATTTCAATATAAGATTTCAACTTTATAGTCGTTATTTTACTTTATTTTATTTCACTTTCTCTCTCCGGAATCCATTCAACTTCAACATAACCTTAAACCAGTGGTTTTTATTTTTAATAGGGTAAAAGACCTTTTGTCCCCCTGTGGTTTGTCAATTGAAGCGTTTGCCCCCTCATCGTTTAAAAATATATGGTTCACCCCCTCAGGGTTTTAAACAAACCGTCAACACTAAATTCCGGCAAATATAAAAGAATATTCCATCGGAATATTCCTTTTTGAAATAAAATGTCAATTTTGCCCTCAGTTTTTTATTACTCTTTTTTGCCCTCAGCTTCTTCTCTACTGTATTAATTCTCCAAAAATTAAAATCGCAAGAACGGGAAGAACGGAGGACCGACGACAGGCGACAAAGGTTTCATGGGTTGCGATTTCCTGCCAAAGTGACCATTCCGACCGCGATTTGCTCCTTATTTCGTCAAGGTAACTGATTTGCTTCTTTTTCCCCCGATTTGCTGCGATTTCCGGTGGGCTTCGCAACTCCGATTTTCCGTTTTCCGGTGGGCTTCTCTTTTAAATTGTGGTCAATGGTGGCTTTGGAGCAAAATTTGGTTCATTGCTGTGGCGTAATGGATTACGGTATAATTCTTGATTTTTGATGAGATAAAGTTTGGATTTTTTTGTGGGTAATTTTGAGGTTATTATTTAGGAAGAATTATAGATAAAAGAGTGTTGTTGGGGGGTGCAATGCTAAGTGAGTTTTACTAATTGGGTTATGTTTTTGATGAAGTGATCAAATACGAAAGAGAGGAAATTTAATTGATTGAGAGGGTGGGAAATTGTATTAATGGAGGATGATTGTATTACTGTTCTAAGAATATGAGAATTCTTGGACAAAGTTTTGGTTAATAAAGAAAAATCTGAATTCTTGGTTATGTTTATTTGATGTGCATTCCATTGAATAGGGGGGGTGGGGGGTTAGGCATATGCGCATGTCTTTGTGGCTGCTAGCTTTCTTCACGCTTTAGCAAGAACCCTAAATTATGTCACTGTTTCATCACCCTTGCATATTCTAAATTTGGAAATTTGGGCTCAAAAGCAGAGGATTGGGAATCATGGTTCAGAATATAACTTCATCAGGGAATATAAAACTGAGGGCAAAATTGACATTTTATTTCGAAAAGGAATATTCCGACAGAATATTCTCTTATATTTGCCGGAATTTAGTGTTGACGGTTTGTTTAAAACCCTGAGGGGGTGAACCATATATTTTTAAACGACGAGAGGGCAAAAGCTTCAATTGACAAACCACAGGGGGGAAAAAGGTCTTTTACCCTTTTTAATAACTATTTTTTTTTGGAAACAATCAGTTTTATTCATTCAACGAAAATGCAAAGCATTTACAAGAGTTCAAACAATCACGAAACTAATAACATAGAATTATTGTTCTTCTAGTTATGCTAGAATTTTTACCTTCGTGTTGCCTAAGGATCTATAGTTGTTATGATAAACAAAAGCTGTGTTTTTATGCCTTTTTCTGAGTATTATGATGTTGGACAAGTTTGAGAACGATTAGGGTTCAAAAACTGAGTTTTTGGGAAGTTGCCGCGCAGTGCGGGCGCGCAAGCCAGTCTTGAGACGTCTTGGAGGTTACGAACACAATTTTTACATTCAGAGTCTTTGGTCTTTGGCGCGACTGGAGCCCAATGCCGCTCACCAGACCCAATGCAGGTGCATTGGGCGAGCAGAATCCGAGTTTCTACGTACAGAGGCTTAGTACGTGCGCACTAAACCCAGTGTTGGCGCACTGAACCTCTTTTTTTATGAATAAGTTGATTTTAAGTTATGGTATAAGTCTTAAATGTTGTTCTTTGATCTTATAACATTAAATAAGCTTGACAAGCCTCGATTGAGCTTCCGATTCGTTTAGTTTCGGCACCGGATGTACTCTTAAAGGGAGTTGAAGTTTGGATCCGTCGGAAGGGCATGAAAGGGCTTGTGCTTTGATGAATTAGAATTCATCAATGTCTGTGTATGTGCTAGGGCTTGTCCGTGTCTAGGGGTCTAGGTAAGAGAGTAGTATATGTGAGGGAGATTACTTGAAAACACTTAGGTGGCTAGTTAATAACATAATAACAAACATACTTGTGTAGTAAAAAGATTAAACATCAATCCATTCTTGGTAAGGCATAAGTCTATATCGCAATCTGTGTGCATTCTGAAAGTGAATAACTCTGTAAGTCTTTGGACCCTACTTACGGAGGAACGCCACCCCGTAAGTCCGAGACCCTACGTATTGAGGGACTTCACCGAACATGTACGCTATCGGAGTCTACCAGACTAGACTTCCGTGGTTATTGGTGCGATCCACCAATATGTTGCACCCAGTTACTTCGTGGTGAGTAGCATCATGCGTAGTGCGCTTGAATGCTGATGTAACACAGATAAGCTAAGTTAGAAACCAATAGTCACAACGTGTTGATGGACATGAAGTGAACCCTAGATTGAGTCGGTCTTAGAAAGATAATTCATTTAATCACAAAACTTGCTTATAAACCTTAGTTAATTTGTAGCTTCTACCTCTTATTGAGTACTTTGTACTTACCTCAAATGCATTTTTTTTCTATGTGTTTGGGGGAGAGAAGATGAACAGGTAGATCCAGAGTACGGGGAGGACTTTGATGACGACGTTTGAAAACGCCGACGTTGAAGCACTTATTTTCTGTTTTTATTATTATACTTTAGACTTGTTGTCTTTCGGGGAATTTCTTGTAATTTCTTTAGTACTTTCTTTAGAGGATTTCGTACGGTGTTTGGTTTTCGTTTGGTTTCTTCCGATGTAATAAATTTTACGTTTCTATCTTTAGTTGAATTTCTATTCATAGTAGCAATTATGATGGTTTTGCCGAGTTTTTTTAGCTTCCGTTTGCCTAACTCGATACGACGTAGTAGAGGCTTACATATAATATTGAATTTATTTAATATTATATGTGTCGAGCGTTTCGTTTCCGGATAAGGGCTCGGTATCCGGGAGCGGGACGTTACAACAGCAACCTAAAAAATAGACACTCACCCAATGGCATCACACTTGATATTGGACTTAAACCGTTATGTCATAAATATATGCACTAGTGGATGTGAACGTCGTGCAAGGCACGGCGGGCCCAGCATAAAGTGTTACCAATAATAATATAAAATAATTGATACCGAATGCATCACACGCAATATCTGTCAGACAGCTTGCTTTGAAAATGGACTATCATAAAAAATGTTGCCGGACAACGGGAGATCATTCCTACAAGATATGTACATCTTGAAAAGTGATGAAATAGTGGCCTCCAGTGATGAAAATTTCCCTGAAACAGATCCACATATCATTAGATCATAACAGATGCGTTCGTAAAGACAGGTGACAAAAAACTGCAACTACCATGCCATACTCCCAATGAAACCGAGAAAGAGGTATAACTGTGTCTTGCAACATGCATTGGATGACCTTATCAATAAATGCCTTTACTTTTGGAGACTGCAGAACAGGAACATAAGATGATTTTAGACAACATATGTAAACATTACAGCATATGATTCTATACAGCAAACATTCTCAAACAAGAAATGACTTGACGACTTCAAACATAACTTTCCCAAACGAAGTTGCTTATAGGCCAATAATTCATATAGCCAGTTCCATTCATGATGCAACGATTCTTAATGGGGAACGGGAGTCCTCTTCTCTGCTAGCACATAGCCAGAACTTTATAATGATTGGGATTGGGGAAAATTAATACGAAAATACATAAAGGCATTCAACAAAGGCTGCAATATGCGGCATTACTTTTAAAGCATTCAGTCGCTCTAAGATTCAAAGGCATCATATAAATTGTGACAACTATTCTAACACCACACACATTTAACTTCCAACCCAGCTTTCAGAAGGGGAAATACAGATAAAACATACGTAGTACATGCATATGAAATTGTTGAGAACCATGTCACTGACATGATGTATTCGACATAGAGCTGAGAGCTATTAGTTGCATGCATCCCACATCACTAAATATATAGTTTCATAACTATTCCTGTAGGCGAGAGACACATACGACCATAGTATTTCTTCAACTGAAATGCAGATTTCCATAATTAAGTTCTAAATTTAGGAGGAAAACCCAAATCAAGTAGGATGCACTATACCAAACTTCTAAGTTGTAACACTCTACAAACAAACCTAGACATCTTATATTGCATCATAGAAAAGCTCCTTTATTGCTCTATGTACTTGCAAGTGACCAGTAAAGTAATTAAAAAAAACATAATTTGAACTTATGATCCCTATGGAGGATCTTGACAAAAAGCCTCATTAGATTTAAGGGGGAAAAGAAATAAAATACAACAATAAGACCAGAAAACTGTTGGGAATCAACCAGCAAAGCAAAAATGAAATCAACCTCCGAAATGCTAAAAGTGAAATCACAAAACAACATACATTCAGTGAAATTATTCTCCCACATAATTAGACAAGTAAAGGAAATACTTATGGCAACATCATAACTCCGAGTTTCATAATCAATAAAAATTTATAGCCAGTTTGTAGTATTAAAAGTCAACTAAATCCCTAAAACTCAACCAAACAGAACAAACAATCGACAACAAAATAACCCTAATTGTCACTACACTGCCCAAAATCACTGAATTCAATAGATTATAAAAAAAAGAAATTAAATTAATTAAAAGCATAAAGACATTACCGGTTCAGAGTCCAATTTAAAGGAGGGACTAATAGAGCCTTCAGTAGAAAGTAATTGCCAAAGCCTCGAGGGCAAACTCGATTTTACGTTCGCCATAGCCAACCTCGACTTCCTTACTCCTATCTACTGCATTCAATAATTTCTAAAGGAAAAAACATTAGAGAAAGATTGAGTCTTTTACCTTTAAAACACGAAATGGACACAAAAGAGGAAAGATAATACCTGATTGTTTGCATAAGAGAGTGACAGAAGGTGTCGTGGGGCATCATAGACCTCGGTTGACCCTTCATCGGTCTCAGCAAACGTTTTCAGCAACAAAGGCTGAAGCTTTTCAGCAAGTCCTTGCCATCACAACATCCAATGGTAAAACACGAGCAGCTGTGTTGCAGAGGCTTTCATAGACAAAGAACTCAGCTTTTCTCCATAATCGGAAACATAGGAGATGGATATAAACAACCCACTTTCTCAGATTTGGATGATTAAGACAACATAGAAATTTGCAGAAGCATTTCTACTGTAACCAAGAAGCTGTATTTCTTGAGGAAAAGAGAAATATGCAGGAGCAATCAACGGATAACAGCGTTTCAGAGGGAAGAGAGAGGTGGAGTACAACGAGATAATGACTGATGAATTTGGATGGAAGTTTCTAGGAAAGGGAAGGGACACGTGTCATTCCCATAATCACTCTTGGGAAAAAGCGACGTGGAAGCACGAGAGGAGAGTTTTTTTTGGCTCTTAATAGTAGATAGAAGATAAATCACTATGATGCCACAATCAAATAAGCAGATAGGTTTTACAAGTGTGATGTATCTTAATTTAGGTGCGTTAGAAGTTTTATTCGGCCCTAAAAAAAAGTTTTATTCGGGTATCACTAAAAACCCATTGAATATTGTGTGTAGTTAATATGAACATAAGGGATAAAAAATTATTAAAACAACAACAAAACAAAAACAACATGAATAACAATGCATTCAAAAATAATAATTATAATAACGGTGAAAAAAAACTTTTAAAATTGATCGATTTTGAGTCTTGAAGAATGATTTCCCTTATTGCGCCTAAATGAGTTTCACGGAAAAATCAAGAATTTAAAGATAAGTTTTTCATCTCTAGTACTGAGGATAGAAGGAATGATGAAATCTATCAAGGTTTTGGGTCGCAATAAAGCTAGGTCTTGATCGAGCACCTAGTAGTCCTATATCCACCTCTCCAAACACAATATCTTGAGTACCTAAGATGGTGACCACATCTGCTGCCATGTGATGTTTGGACAAAAAATCGAGTCCTTGAACCTGGTATAGTGATACAGACAATTGCAATTCTTGGATATTGATTAAGATTCGAATTCCCGTCCTCGCCCCCATCAAAGAAATCCCAAAAAAAATGGGTGAGAATTGACAGTGGTATTAGAACGGCTGATACATAACCGATGACACGACGCACTCTCGTATCATTGAATACGATGAGTTTATATTGTGGTCAATAGGTCATACATCATCGACAATAGTAGTAACTTTTAATATGTGATATTAATCGTTGTGTTATAACCGGTGTATTCATATAATGTTTTCTTTAAGATTTTATATTATTTATTATTATTATTATTATTATTATCATCATCATTAATCTTAATTTGAAAATTTGTTACCTTCACAACAAGTAGCCCCTTGAAAGCTCAAATCCAGTGGGCAAAGTCATTGAATTCATGAGAGTCGTCCCACACCTACACCAACATTTCTGTTTGTTTTCAATCCTCCATTTCATTTCTCACGGAAATTTCATTGAATTCAAAGAAACTTCCTCTTTTCACCGCTTAACCAAGCAAAAAAAATTCTCATTTTCACTTGAGGAATCTGGTGGAAAAGACAGAAACGGATTTGGTAAATGGGGTGTCGAATTCTTTTCTTGCTTTCTTTCCTTTGGTTATTCTTTCTACCTGATCCCTCAAATTCTGCTATTCCTTTTCCTCGAATTCGTTCCAATAAAAAAAGGTCAGTCTTCTTTTGATCAATTCTTGATTATTTTTATTTTCTTAGCTCTGTTCTAATTTCGATATTTGTTAATCGCAGGCAAAGCTTGAGCCCGGGTTTTTCATCGGCCCAAATCGATCCAACACGGGTCACCCAAATTTCTTGGAAGCCAAGGTAAAAAATTGTTTCTTCCCTATACATTTTTTTTGCATGGGGTTTGAATTTCAATAATTGAGCTGATGGTGTGATAGTTGTGGTGGTTGGAATTGTGTAGGGCTTTTTTATACAGGAATTTTTTGACAAATGAGGAGTGTGATCATTTAATTGAGTTGGTAGGTTATTAATTCATCCTTCTTGATATTATTATTTAAGAAAATATATGAAATGGCTCATAATTTAGCTTGATTGGGTAGGCGAAGGATAAATTAGAGAAGTCAATGGTGGCTGACAACGAATCTGGCAAAAGCGTCGAGAGCGAAGTGCGGACGAGTTCAGGAATGTTCTTAAGAAAACACCAGGTAGGTCATTTCTTGATTTTATGATGCTGTGGGATGTCTTAACTGAAGAAAGATTCGGTCTTTTTGTTTGAAGTGAAGACAAATAGTGTCTTTTTTATGTCCTCTTGTTATTTGGTGACCTTGTTTCTAAGATAGGACAAAGATATGTTGCATTGTGCTAAATTCTAATAGACTCTTGATGATTCTACTTTTTGGTCACTTGGATGTTAGTGCCCTACTTGTTTATTTAGGTTTTGTACTTGGGGTTCGTCCTTACTCCAGGGTTCTAATGCAGGGTGGCCTGTTGATGATTTTGTTTTTTGGTTACTTGGCTGCTAGTGAGCACAGGACTTGCTTGTTTCTTTGTTAGGTTTTGTGGCGAGTTTTTACCTATGGGGGTGGGGGTTATTTCTTGTACTTGATTTGTACTTAATGGCTTGAACGAGTTCTACCTCATACATATTCTTTTTTTACAGCAGTCTAAAATCTAGAGAAAAAAAAAGGATTTTCTAGAGGCCAGTCAGTAAAATTGAGCTTGAATTACTGAGCCTCAAGTATTTACCGTCTATAATTTATTGGAAGCATGTGAAATGTGTCTTTTTTTTTTTTACATTTACAAAGAGGTCCACCTGGCCTGCAGATCTTTTACTGCACACTCTACGACCCAGTTTATCGCATGAGATAACCATTGCTAAATCTTGAGACATGTCATCATACATCCCATGATTTGACGAGGGGTATCTCATATGTTGTAGGCAAGGACACATGAGTGTGTAGAAGAGGATTTCATGCGTCCAATATTGCCCAGATTTTCGTCGTAGGCAACATAGGCCGGGTGCTTTCATACACCGTCAACATAAAATGGTGTTTAGGTAGTTGAACTGACCTGTAGTACAGCTACAGCATAAGATGCCAACTCAAATCGGATCCTTTTTAATGTTGATTTCACTTGTAGATTTAGAAGGGCTTTGGACTGGCTGTATGAGAGTGATCACAAGCAATGTGAAGCCTTCTTATCTTTGTATGGAGTATATACCGAATACTGCACTTTTGTTTTTACCCGAATCGATTTATTATTTCTTATATGAATTTCCGCCGTTCATGTATGTTTCCTGGATATGCTTCTTCTCAATTTTATGCTAGATGTTTTATAATGGTCTGTGTTTCCAAGTTTCTTGTGCTGTTATTGAATTTGTTCAATAATGTCCAACGTTTTTGTCAATATTTCTGTAAAGAGCCGTAACTAGATATTAGCTTTTCCAGTCCTTTTAATGCTGCTTTATTTCTGTTTACTTCTCTGTTCTCTGTCTGCCTTCATCTACTTAGATGTTGTTTCCGCACAATTGTCCTCATTGTGACTCAAAATCATATGCATAAGTTAGTGCATTATATATGACAAGGATAGAGGGGAGTGGAGGTGGGTGGGGTGGGGGGGGGGGGGACACAACTTATAATTAAAACACTAACCTGCCTTTCCTATGTAAACAAAATTAGGATGAAATTCGTTGCTGGTGTTGAAGCAAGGATCGCTGCTTGGACCTTCCTCCCCGTAGGTATTTCGCTCGTTCTCTAATCTGCTTGGACCTTCCTCCCCGTAAAAAAAATTAAATATACTTTAATCTTCCTTGAAAATTTGCTTTCCAGAAAATGGAGAAGCAATGCAGATTCTTCACTACGAGCACGGTCAAAAATACGAACCCCATTTCGACTTCTTCCATGACATGACAAATCAACAATTGGGCGGTCATAGAATAGCTACGGTGCTTATGTATTTGTCCGATGTTGAGAAAGGCGGTGAAACTGTTTTCCCTGATTCAGAGGTAATATATATATATATAATGGTTTTATGCGCGTGTGATTTTCTTTTTTCCTTCGCCCTCAAGTCACTTCAACATTTGTCTTGTGTAAAAATTCAGGCCAAAGACAGGCAGCCAAAGGGTGACGATTGGTCCGATTGTGCTAAAGAAGGTTATGCCGGTAAGAGCACTTCCATCAGTTTCTTTTAACGACCCACGTATTACTTTTTACTTTATTGTATAGTATCTTTACTACGAGTGAATTATATCAGAATATCTACAACACATAATTTGAATAGAGAATCTGTATTTTGTGCAGTATATGTAGTGTAGAATTTAGATATTCAGTGTTTGATAAATATGACTAGAGATTCTGCTGCAAATGGTTTTTCGATATTACGAATTTCACCCCATGTGTATATCGCGAGTATCTGATGCATATATGTATCGGATACGTATCAGATACCGAAACAGCACATGTGGTTTAGTCACTGGCATTATCTTCTTTTAGGGCATTTTGCTATTTGATTGGAAAAAAGGATTACAAAATTCTTTTTATTTTCTTTTTACAGTGAAACCAAGAAAAGGAGATGCCTTACTGTTTTTCAGCCTGCATCTTGATGCGACAACCGATGCCTTAAGCTTACACGGTAGCTGTCCAGTCATTGAGGGCGAGAAATGGTCTGCTACGAAGTGGATCCATGTCAGGAACTTTGAGTTGCCAACTAAGACTACAACTAGTGGCGGCTGTGAAGATAGGAATCCGAATTGCCCGATGTGGGCTGCCACGGGTGAATGCGATAAGAACCCGGCTTATATGGTTGGCACCGAGGAGAGTGGTGGTTTTTGTTTACAGAGCTGTAATAGATGCTCCTCGTCGTCGTAGGGATCTTTTATTATTACTTACATTTTATACAAAAAAGAAAGTGTTGGTTGGGTTTATGGAGAAAAAATGTATTGGATTGTTGGATGATATTTTGTAGTACAAAACAAACATTGAGCTGGAGAATATTTTGGCCATATTTGAGTATACAACTATACTTGCAGTACTGGGCGACCCACCAGGCATATGATATGACAACACACTGTTTATTTGTACCACAATGGGAGACCCACAATAGGTATTTGACTTGCATTCGACCTCAGATAGGCCTCATATTTATAATGTATGCATATATTTATTTGAGAGCAGCTACGGTCTAGTTGCCATTGAAAAAATATATAGATAATTGATAATTATGTACGTTGGATTATACTTTTAGTACCTCATAAATAATATGTACAAATAACACACCTAATTAATCCTTTTAACCTCTTAAACCGGTAAACAATTTGCCAAAAAAAAAAACACACGATATTATTATTTTTCCCTAAACAACACATTAACGTAAATCATCACCGTATATGCTCTGTGAAAGTTAATCAAATTGCTGTGTCGGGGACCTGAACAAACCGATTACGGAAAAGCGAACATCAATTCCAGGAGAATCTCAATTTTTCCAATTTTCCCAGCAACAGATAAAATTCCCTTTCATTTCTTGCAAATGATCACATTCCATTCCCAATAAGCTTTCTCTAACGAAAACAAAGAAGCTTCAGATAAAGCCAATGAATTAAAGATAAGTAGAGCAATTGACCAACACGTTTTTTTTTTAAAGTCTTGTGGTTTTCGAATCGTTTCAATAGGCCTAAAGAGTTTCCTGAAAGCTTTAGCAATGGAAATAGAGCATGATCTTTGTGCCCTGAAACTACTTATTCATCAGTAATTGACCATGAAGCTTGATGCTGCCATTCTAATTCACGACTTCTGCTAAATATTCTTGTCCCTTCAATCAACAAAATTGTTGCAATAAAGTAGAAATCTGTCTTCTCCAATGTAATTGCAAAACAACCAAGAAGAACAACAGTTGCCGATATAAGATCTAATGTTCCTAATCCAGTAGGAGCTTTTTCCAACACTGCTAACTGTTTAGGGTATATTTTACTATATTTTCGGGCTTAATCCCTAAACAATTTACCTTATTTTTAAGGGAAATAAATGAGAAAAGCGTGTTTTTAACCGTTAAATTCCTATAATGGTTATTGAGGGGTTATAATTTAATTATGAGGAAATATTGAGGTTAAATGTTATTTTGTTACACATTTTATTATTATTATTATTCGATGACTTGGTGTAACAACAATTTTGCAGAAAATAAAGAAATGCAGGGGGTGTTATTTATTGAGAGATTTATCTCATTCAATCAAGTGATTTCAAAATAAAGAAGAAAATCGGAAGCATTGAAGAGAGGATAAATCAAATCTGGTCGAAAGAGTGAAGTGGGGAACATGGTATACGAAGCAGCGGTGTGAACGATACAAAATAAATGCGCTCGGTCGACCCGAGCGTCTTTATTCGGTCGACCGAGCCAAGATGTTCGGTCGACCGAGCCAAGATGTTCGGTCTACCGAAAATTGAAAATTGACGCGTTTTCTAGATCCTTCCTTATGTCGGCGAAACTCCTCTATAAGCAGCACCATTCGAGCAGAAACAAAGACACAGAAAAATACAACACAACATTACACAAAGACGCTCAAGATTGCTGCGACCGCAGTAGTGACCGCACCACATCACACAAAAACATGAGTTTCTTTCTTTCAATTTTCTTTTGGAGATCGAAGATGATTGAAGGCTAAGCAATTCGCAGTAGGACAACGGGATGAAGCCATTACAACATCACCACAACCAGGAGATTTACAGTAAACATTATTAGTGAGTTTGAATTTATTTTTCTTTATCGAATGTTTTGAATTGTTTGAATTTATTTTTCTTTATCGAATGTTTTGAATTGTTTGAATGTATGTTTTGTTAGATTGAAAAATCGATGAAACGATTGTTGTTTTGAATTTGATGAAAATTAAATTTACATAGAACCCTTCATTCGATACAGTTAATGATATTCCGAGAGATTAGTTTATTGTTAATTGGGCGGGAGATTCGAAACGAACTCGTGATCATGTTCTTTATTGTTAATTTTGTTTCATTTGAGAAAAGGAGCAGAAACCAAATAAATTTGATTGAAATTTGATTTTAAGTTAGATCACACCAAGAAATTTGATTCATCTCACAAATTTGGTTGGGTGGTGGTTGTTTGGTAGAATCCTTGTTGCCCTACTGTCTCGTTACATTAAGAAGAAAATCAGTAATTTTTCATAGCAATTTGGATTTTAGATTCAATAGCTTATTTAGGTTTAATTTGTTGTTTTTCAATTTTTATTTCCTTTAGTTTAATTTGATCTATTTTGTTTTATTAGTTTAATAGAAATTATTTAGGACCATAGAATTTGTAGGAACTTTATTATTTTAATTAGATTTATCGTGACAATTCACCGGTACGTTAACTGTATTTTTGTTTCCGACATCATTCGATTCCTTGGGCGACCGGTAATACCACTCTGGCGTGCCTTGCACTTGGGGTGTTCGGTAAAATAATAAATTTAAAACTTACCGAACAAGTTTTTGGCGCCGTTGCCGGGGAATCGGTAACGGTTGTCGGATTCTTCGTAGTGCAGTTTTCTGTGTCGGTGTAAAAGGGATCGCTATAGCACGCGGTAGTATTTTGGCTATAACTTTCGGCTCGAGTGTCCGTTTGGCGCGCAGGACCCCAATTCGGAAAGCTCGTTCCGACGCCGACGACGTGGTGAACGGCCAAAGGCCGTTTGACGCCGTTTTCAAGGTCAAAATCTACTGTTTTCCCTTCCATTTTGGCCCCAGAAGATTTCAACACGTTTTTTTTTCACCATCTTAGTGTTTTTCCTGTTTTAAATTTTTCGTAGGTAGGTTTCTTTTCATGTTTCTGTTTCTATATCTTTTCTAAATTTAAAAAAAAAAACCTCGGTTAGTTTAAAATCTCTCGTCAACCTGACCTATTGTCAGTGTTGACTTTTCTGTTTTGCTCTCTTGGTTTATGCAAACCAACAGCAAAAAAGGACCTTTGTTATACTGCTCTGAACCTGAGCGGGACATTGTCAAAAGAAGATTATTTCAAGGTTCTGACAATATGAGCGATGAATCCTCTAGCAATTCCAACCCGGACGACCAAGGGAATAATAACAATAACCAAAATCCTTTCGGTATGGATCCGCAAGCTCAATTGAATATACTCCTAATGCAAATGCTGCAGAATCAACAAAATCAACAAGCCTAGATGAACCAACAACTCCAACCGAACCAAAATTAGAATTATCAGGTTCCGGTAAATCAAAATATCCAACAGCAACAACCCCAGACAGCTGTTGAGCAGGACCCTTACGCTCCTTATCTTGATCAGGATTTCTTGGAGGGGCATAGACCAATTCGACCTCCGGAGATGGGAGGAATGAACTTCGATCTAAAGAATGGAGTAGTCGGGTTGGTTCAAAATAGTTCATTCCATGGTACTGCTCAAGAAGATCCTCATGACTTCTTGTCGACATTTGTTCAAATTTGTGAAGCAGGTCATTACCCTGGTGTTCCTTCCGAGGTCGTTAAATTGAAACTTTTCCCGTTCGCTTTAAAAGGTGAAGCAAACCGTTGGTTCAAGTCTTTACCCCATCACTCCCTTCATACTTGGGCTGATGTCAAGAGAGCCTTTGCTCTAAAATTCATTTCACCTGGGACAATCATGGACCGGAAAAAAGAAATCGCCACTTTTGAGCAATTGGAAGATGAAAGTGTGGGAAAGGCCTGGGAAAGGTTAAACCTGTTAATGAGAAAGTGCCCTAATCATGGGTACAACCGTCATGAGCTTTTAGAACTATTCTATCGGGGTGTCTCTCAACCCAATAGAGATTACCTCGATTCTACTGCTCATGGATCTTTTTTTAGGAGGAGGGACGACGCGCTATAGGGTAGCAGAGACCATTGCGAAAAATAACATGTGGTCAACTTCAAGGAAGACCCATGTTAGTGAGGACAAGAGGAAATCTGCAGACAATGCGAAGCGAAGATGTTAGTTGCTCAGTGGAGATGTTAAACCAAAGAGACTAGCTAACTTACAAATGAAGCGACAAGGAGGGCAAGCGAGATATGAATTTCTTTGGAATGCAGAGGCGGCAAAGTGAAATGGGAGAAGAAGTGAATTTAATGGAAAACCAGAATCAAAACTTTGAAATTTTAATCAAAATTACGGTCAACAAAACTTCAACCAAAACGGAATTATTCCGAGTTTCAACGTAACTTTAATCAAAAGAATGCACCAACAGGATCACTTCCTGGGAGTGCAAATCAATCTTCAAATTCGAATTTTCAAAGAACCCAAAGTGGTTGGAATCAAAACCAAAACCAACAAACCACTTATGTCTCTCAAAAGAAATTTGATGAATTAGTTGACATGGTGAAAACTCGCCACCACGATGTCAAGACCATTGAAAGACAAGTTGGCCAAATGGCGGACCAACAAGCGAGTCGACCTCACGGTAAACTTCCAAGCTACACCGAAAGAAATCAAAAGGGATGTCAATGCTTGCACCGACATCACTACTCGATGGAACTATGGAGATGAGGAAGTGAATGAAGTTACCTGCTGAGCGGGAAGAAAGTTGGAGCCTAAAAGGGCTCGGGAAGCGAGTAACCCCTACGGCGCCATGAGTTCAGGGGGAAATCGTAATTCAAAACCCGAAGAAAGCGAGAGTGAGGATGAGATGAATGGCGAGGTTCTTCGGATGACGAAATTAATTACGATGTAGGTTGTGAGGAAGGTCGGTGCATTTGAACCCCACGGCGAAAAAGAAGGATGGAAAGTTTGTTAGGTGGAAAGATAAGGAAGATGAAGCTATAAAGAATCAAACCGTGAACAATGATACTTTGAGCAAAGAAAAGAAAAACCTTCCTTATCCGCCAAGGAAAAAGAAAGTGTCCTTGGTAATGACAAAGCAAGACGAGGAATTAGAAAAATACTTAGAGACACAAAAGTAAGTATACCTCCGGCAGAGTAATCGACCGAAATGCCTAAGTGCTCTAAGTATATCAAAGAAGCTTGTGGGAGTAAGAAGAAGCTCAAGGGATGGCGGATGAGGTTTTGAAGAAGAATGTTCAATGGTTTCACCGAAAATTCCAACAAAGCGAGGTGACCCCGGACGACTTTCAATCTCCTGTGAGATTGAAGGTTGCATGTTTCATAACGTCTTATGTGATTCAGGGGCCTCTGTAAACGTGATGCCGTTAAACATTTGTATGAAGCTCGGTTTAGATAAGAGGATGAGGGAACGCCCCATTTCTCTTCAAATGGTGGACCGATCTAGCCGACAAGCAGCCGGTTGTGTTAACAATGTTCTTGTTTATGTTAAGAACTTAGCTTTTCCAACCGACTGGGTTATTTTGGATTATCCGCCTGACAAAGAAATGCCCTTAATTCTAGGCCGATCCTTTTTGGATGCCTCTGCCGCCCTTATTGATTTTCATAAGGGTCAGGTCACAATGAGATTCGATGATACATCTATCACCTTTACGCGGGGGAAAAGCGCTGAGGAAACCCTAGTAGAAGAGATCTCGTTCATCGAAGCGATTTATGATGATGAAGAAGATGACCACCCTGAATCTGAAGAAGAGCCAATGGAGATAGGTGCTTTCAATGCTATAAATCATAAAGAAAGAGAGGACTGTGAGCCATCGTCTGGTTCATCGCAGGCCGTAGTCACTGACAAGTTATCTCCACAACTTGCTCAGCCTGAGCCTGCCAGCGAACATAAGACATGGAACTTCACAATGATGAACGAGGATGATTTCAAAGAGTCGCGAAGCAGTGTGATTTTGATCTGTTCAAGAAGAAGTCTTGATGGGTAGTTGGGACGAAGTCGATTTTTGGAGAGACTACCCACCGGGAAATCGACGATTGGGAAAAGCTTCTTGAGCTAGAAGAAGAAGAGTTAAGAAGAATGATTGACCATGAAAAAGAGAAAGCAGGTGTTGACAGAAAAATCCCTATGGATGATTTAATCGATTGTCTTTCTGGGGTTACACCTCGGGAAGAGAAGTTGTTTTTCAGTCAACCTCTTCAAGCTCGTTTGACCACTGAGGAAAAAGGTGGTCCTCTCAAATCTAGTATTGAGAAACCACCCACTGATTTGGAGCTTAAACCTCTCCCTCGGCACCTTAAGTATATTTTTCTTAAGGATGATGATAAATTACCCTTAATCATCTCTTCTAAACTTGAAGCCGAGCAAGAAGCACTACTGAGAAAAGTGCTTGTGAAAAACATCCTTGCGTTCGGATGGCAAGTGGGTGATATCCGAGGTATCAGCCCCGACATTTGCATGCATAAAATCCGAACGGAGGAGGGGGCGAAAAAGGTTAGACAACCTCAGCGAAGGCTAAATCCGCACATGCAGGAGGTTGTCAAGAAGGAGATAATCAAGTGGCTCGATATGGGTATTATCTACGCCATCGCCGATAGTGAGTGGGTCAGCCCTACTCAAGTTGTGCCAAAGAAAGGAGGCATTCTTGTGGAAAAGAACGAAAAGGGGAGGAAGTTGCCTTACGCCTTGTGTGGTGGCTATAGAGTTTGCATTGATTATCGCAGGTTAAATGAAGTCACCGCCAGGATCATTTCCCCGCCGCCTTCATTGACCAACTTCTAGAAAGGCGGCGGTCATAAGTTTTATTGTTTCCTCGATGGATATTCTGGTTATTTCCAGATAGCCATCGACCCTAATGACCAAGAGAAGACAACTTTTACCTATCCATCAGGCACTTTTGCGTTCCGTAGAATGCCTTTCGGTTTGTGTAATGCACCAGCTACATTTCAACGATGTATCTTTGGCTATTTTTATGGACTAGTAGAGAAGTGTATGGAAGTCTTCATGGATGACTTCTCGCCTATGGCGACGATTTTGATGAGATTTTGGAAAACCTAGATATGGTACTTCAACGATGCGTTGAGAAGAACCTAGTTCTAAATTGGGAAAAGTGCCATTTTCTAGTTGATGAGGAATTGTTCCTGGACAAAAGGTGTTCCAGCAATGGAATTCAGGTAGATAAGGCTAAGGTAGAAGCCATTGAAAAGATGTCGTACCCTAAGACTGTGAAGGAGGTACGAGGTTTTCTTGGCCATGTTGGTTTCTACAGGCGATTCATTCAAGACTTTTCTAAAATCGCCAAACCTTTATCTAACCTTCTTAAGGACGATGTGGACTTCTCGTTTGATGAGCAATGCATTGAAGCGTTTAATTGCCTGAAGGATAAGCTCATTAGCGCCCCTATCCTAATCGCTTTTTGATGGACTAAGCCCGCTTGAGTTGATGTGCGATGCTTCCAACTACACGATGGGAGCCATTTTAGGACAAATGGATTGATAAAAGTTGAGACCATTTACAATGCTAGCCGCACTTTGAACCCAAACTCAATGCAATTACGCCACCACCGAGAAGGAATTCTTGGCGATCATTTTTGCTATTGACAAATTCGAAGTTATCTTTTAGGGTCCAAAGTGGTGGTGTGGGTGACCATGCGACCTTACGTTATCTTATGGATAAGGCAGAGATGCGAAACCGAGATTACTCAGGTGGATTCTTATTTTACAAGAATTCGACCTGGAGATAAAAGATAAAAAAGGTAGCGATAACGTTGTGGCTGATCATTTATCTCATCTAGTAAATGAGGAAAGCGAAAGTCCGAAGGAAATAGGGATCGATTTTCCTGAGCGATTCTTTGAAGGTGGAAGCTGTTAGGCCTTGGTATGCTGATTACGTCAACTATCTAGCCGGTGGTCACTTAGAAGAAATGACGTATCAGGAGAAAAAGAAATTCTTCACGGACCTGAAATATCTCGTTTGGGAGGATCCCTATCTGTTCAAAGTCAGTAAAGATGGGTTGCTGAGACGATGTGTTCCGGAGCACGAACAATGGAGTATTTTGGAAGAATGCCACAGTGGTCCCACTGGTGGTCACGACGGAGCGCCTAAAACCGTTGCAAAAATCCTCCAAGCCGGTTTCTACTGGCCCACGCTCTTTAAGGATGCCGAAGCCTTTTGCAAAGGTTGCGGCGGATGCCGTGGATGGGGAGGCGAGTAATGAGAATGGACATGCCACTTAAGCCCATTCTGGAGTGCGAAGTCTTTGATGTATGGGGCATCGACTTTATGGGACCATTTCCATCGTCATGCTCTAATAAATACATTCTTGTTTGTGTAGACTACGTATCCAAATGGGTGGAGGCAATTGCCACTCAGACCAACGATCATAAAGTCGTGAAGAAATTCTTGCAAAAGAATATCTTCACCAGGTTTGGCTGTCCCCGAGCGCTTATCAGCGATGAAGGCACTCACTTTTGCAACGCACCACTTGATAAGATTCTTGAAAAATATGGTGTCAAACATAAAATACAGTGAACTCGAATAGAACTAATTGGAGTCTAAAGTTGGATGACGCACTATGGGCTTACCGCACTGCTTATAAGACTCCTATGGGTACGTCTCCCTTTCAAATGGTTTATGGAAAAGCTTGCCATTTACTAGTCGAGCTTGAACACAGAGCTTCTTGGGCTATAAATTTTTGAATTTCGATAGCCAACTCGTGGGGAAAAGAGGCTTTTGCAATTGAGCGAGCTCGCGAATTTAGACTCGAGCTTACGAGAATTCCAGGATAAGCAAGGAAAGAACCAAAGCGCTTCACGATGCTAAAATAAAAATCGGGAATTCAAAGTAGGTGATATTGCGCTACTTATATAATACCAGGTTACATTTGTTTCTGGTAAGCTTAAATCCGGATAGTCCGGACCTTTGAAATCCTCGATGTCAACCCGAGTGGAGCAATTGAGTTAAAAGGGTATGGCGGTCAAGCGTTCAAGGTAAATGGTCAAAGTGAAAAAGTATTTTGGGCAACCAAAAGAAAAGCCTGAGGTCATGTACTTTCAAAAAGGGATTGAAAACGGGTGAGATCTTTGGCGTGTGATGAGATTCCATCCGACTTCTTTGGTTCGGATGATGACATTTTACCCCTACCGTGAAGACCCTTCGGACAAGTACTCTAAAGCGCCGGTATACCTAGGCCGAATCTAAGAAGAGGCAAGAAAAGGAAGAAAGTCAATCTTTGTGCGGAAGGCTAAGTTCCACACTTAGTCGCGCATTTGACTTGTTGTTGTGGCCACACCGCTATTCATCATGCAGATTCTGATGACGAAGTGGCAGGAAGTAAGCCAAAGTGGCCCGACCCGGGTTGAATTTGAGGATCATGTCAAGCTAATGACATAAAACAAGCGCTACTAGGAGGCAACCTAGTCTTTTTAGGTAGATTTTATTCTTTTAGCCATTTTGATGCATTGTAGTTTTTAGGAATAATACCTTGGTTACTTGTGTGGTGGTTATCCTTGGACTATTTGTTGAATGCTTTATTTGCCTATTTCTGTGTGCATACATGTTTACTCATATACCCTTTGTACCCCTGATGTATAACATTTATATGATAAAAATTACGATGTTTTATATACGTTATCGACTCTTTTTATATAAAATATAAGAAATTATAACGATAATCTTATAAAATATTAATAGTTATGAATAAATCTAAATACTATAAAAATCTAGTAAAAGTGATAAAAAGTTATAAATTTTGTACCGGATTAATAACCGGAGTGTCGTGTCAGATTTACGGGGGTATTTTTGGTATTTTATTTGCAGATCTTAGGTAAACCAAGGCCCCGAGTGACGACACTTTTTGAAGTAAAATCGTATCTTTTGAAGGAAGTAAGGAAGTGCCACGAGATTTAAAAGTTCAAGTGGATCAATGGTTCGTGACACCATTATCGAATTATATTTTCGACGAACAAATGGCCCATCAAAAAGGCATTTTCTGAAGAAGAGTTCTTCATGGAAGTTATAGATATTTTCAAGAGCTTTCCAATTTTTCTTGAATTATGTCATTTGGAGATTCAGAGCTCAAGTTATGATTTTATCAAGTTTCAGATCAAGTCATGGAATAAAAAGATACCCGGATCAATCCGGATTTATCTCGGATCGATCCGAGGAAACATAATGATTATCCAAGCATGTGGTCTGCGCAGAGAATAATCACAGGATAAGATTTTTTATTCCCGGATCGATCCGGCCCTTTCTCGGATCGATCCGGCCCTGGGAATTATGCCTATAAATGGAGCAGCTTTGCAGACACATAGGGGTACCAATATATTTTCTTAACCTCTTTTTCTTAGTAGTAGTATGTATGTATATAGGCCTTATGCCATAAATAAAGTAGTATCGTTATAATGCTCGAGAAATTATCAGAAGATCAGTGTTGTTGAAGTCGTTGTAACATCCGGAAGAATACAGCTTCTGATTCGACAGTTGTAATCGGGTAAAACTTCTTAAGTATTTATGTTTGTTATGTTTGTTTTTATTTTTTTATAATGTTATTAGGCTAGATCTAATAACTAGCCAAAGTTATGTAATCGTTTTATTTCGATCTTTTCGGTAAAGGAATGCTGTCTAAGTAAAAATTGACTAAAATTGAGTTAATTGAACCTTTTTCTATTCTGTAATGTATTGATAATATTCGGACTGACGTAATTAACCACGATAAATCGCACCATATAACCTAACGATGAACTGATCAGAGAAGTTAGGATATGAGATAAAAGATAGAAAAATCGGAGGGTAAAATTGGCCGTGCGAAAGCGTGACTACGGAATCCTATTTCTACCGAAGCGATTTGTCTTGGGAAAGATAGATCTTATTAAAATTGTGCTCGAGATCATAATAATGTTAAAATCAACAGTTTAATTAAACTAACACCGGAAAGTTAAATCGATCCGCCTGACAACCGGAGCCTTTTGAATAACATCGGCCATCTGACAAATGGAATAACCTCTTTTATCCGGGGTAGATTTGTACTCGGTACCTGTTCAGACTAACTGAGATTAGCATGGGGCAGTTGTGGAGATTGAACTTATGACAATGACATATGACAATTTCATACACTCGTGTGAGGAGGAATTGTTAACCTCAGGAGTGCACCGTTTCATTTACTCAATTGGACTTAATATATAAGGAAAGATCGAGCAAGATGAAAAGATCGTATAAAATCAATATATATAGACTTTGGCTAGTTCCATAATAAATTATAGGAAAAATTAGGTAAAAGTCCCATTTTTTCCCCTTAATAAAGCATTAATCGATTCAATTTATAAGTTACAATAAGGACAATAATTTTTCTGTTTGGACTAAAATACCCCTAACTCATCATTCAACACTTGCTCCAGCGCCGACTGTAATGCTTGGCTAGATAACTCCAATACTCCGGAAAAACTTGCTTTCCTCGGATACCCGCCGGAAAAATTCATCGAAAGGACATTGATGGCAGCGAGCGATCGATCTTTTTTGCTTGGCTGCGTAAGCGATGGAGCTCTCCTTTCAAGGTCTTGTCTTGATTACATTCATTTATCGCATTTCCATCAGTCCATCTATGCGCTTCGTGGATCGAGATGATTCAAGAGAGTGGTGTAAGACCTCGAATATTGTTCGGATCCTCAATTGTGTTGTGTCAATAAATGTATGATTTTCGACACGAATTACTCCTCTCGAGCCAATCGATGGCTGGATTTCCCTCTTGTTGGTTTAATGGATACATTTCGCACTTGTTGGGAGGAGGCGAGAGATGTTTTGGATGCCATTCTTCTTAAATTTACACGACTTCACCTTTTCTGAAATACTCGATAATGTTCTATTGAGAAACCATGAAATATCTTCTTTTGTGCTCTCTGTTTGTTGTCATGCTAGGCCATTTTTTTCGGGTGGTTCAACATCACAATCTGTTTGAGACCTAATTGCTTGTATGGATTTGGTAATCTCTCTTCCGTATCTATTACTCACATATTAGGTGAAGAGAAGTTAATTTGTTCTTATAAGCGATTTGTGTGTTATGCTAAGCGAGTTCGATTGCCTCAAAAACATTTAATTGATCTTTTTTGAATGGAAATGAAATTCGTTCATGAAAAAGATTTCCTCTTCGTTACTCGGAAAGATATGTAGCCACCAAAATAGAGTAAGCATGAGTGTAGAAATAGACTACGGAGATATATGTTCCTTATATGGTTTGCAAAATTAGGAAAATGAGTACATGTATGTTACGGAACTCTTGCCGGCCATTTTTGAGCACAAAGATGCCATGTTTCTACCATCAGAAAAGTTGTTTTTCTTGTTGTTCAATGTTCAAAAGTGGAATTTATAATATTGAAGTTGATCAGCATAATCAAGTTGGTGACTTGTCATCTACTTATGTGGGCATCCTTAAGTTTTTCTTTCCTTTTTTCTAATTTGAATGATGACATGAGCCTTATATGAGCCAGATATGTGTGCCTTGAAGTAGTCATTTGAATTAAGCCTTAAATGAGGCGATCATCGATCGCATCGACATCGACATCGTGTGTTAGTGTAAACGTTTCGATTAAATTCGGCTTTCAAATACTACGTCGAAAGGGTATCAAACGCGGTCTCAAAATGAAGATAAAAAAAACATGAACTTTGGTGAAACAATTTTGATGATAGGTGTTCTAAATCAAAAGTTACGGTCGTTTATAAGAAAAAGTGCTCCGGTTAATACAAATATTTTTTCGTCTTCCAAAATATACGTCGGAAGGGTATCGTATTTGAGCTCAAATTAAAGAGCAAAAAAAATGAATTTTGGTGAAAAAATTTCGATAATCAGAGTTATAAATCAAAAGTTACGGGTGTTTGAAAAAAAAAAAAAAAAAAAAAAAACAAACAAACAAACCTGAAGCAGCGGAAGATTAATGCATATTCCCGGATTTTTCCACTTCCATTAAGGACATGGAAGCTTTACAGGGGAAGGTATTGTCATGTATAGTTGAGATAGCAGTTGGTATTTGATAAAGCTATTTGGGACCATGAACATATTGTTGAGCCAGAACTATTTTGGAGTCCTCCTTAATGTTAGTAGGATTATGAGTACATATAAGGATGATCAAGTTGAAATGAGTGGATTATCAATGAGATTTTGAAAGCGACTTGAGGTTTTCAAAATATATGCCATGTTTGCATTTCGACTGGAGTTTGGAAAGTTGAGCAATGTGGTTGTAATAAGTGACTGAAGTTTAGAACAAGTTTTGGGCTGAACTTTAGAACAAGTTTTCCATGTTTGATATTCGAAAATCAAGTATCGATATCGATGCTCGAATGATGTCGATGCTCGATGTCGATGTCGATTATCGATGTCGATGTACGTGTCGATTATCGATAATTTTCCTTATATGAGCCGGATATGTGTGCCTTGAAGTAGTCACTTGAATTAAGACTTAAATGATCACGATTACGCCTTGAAGTAGTCTCCTTATTTTACTAGTTGCATATTTTGTTCCATTTCTTTTTTGAAATTTGTTTTATGCTATTATGGGTGTTGATTTGAGGGGAAAAATGTACAAATTATGAGGTATTACTTTTATTACATTTCTTTGTTGAATACATTGTTGTTGGTGTTAATTTGAGTGGAATATGTAAAGATTGGAGCTTTATTCTTACGCCATTGTTGTTGTTTTTTGGGTATTCTTTCTTCCATTATGGTTTGCCATTTTTAATGTTTATTTGGGCCTTAATTTACGCCAATTATTCTTTGATAATTTAAGAGATATGCAAAGATTGGAGCTTTACTTCACTTTGCAAATATGAGGAAAATATGCAAGAAGCATTTTGTTGAAGGTTTTTTTGCCTTATATGAGCCTTATATGATATTGTCTCACTTGAATTAAGCCTTAAATGAGCCTTGTATGAGCGGATATGTGTGCCTTGAAGTAGTCATTTGAATTAAGCCTTAAATGATCACGTCACGATACTAATCGCGATCATCGTCATCGATACTACGTCATCGATACTACGACATCATATCATTATCGATACTAATATCTGTGTGTAGTGTAAATCTGCGCGATTAAATTCGGCTTTCAAATACTACGTCGAAAAGGTATCAAGCGGTCTCAAAATGAAGATAAAAAAAAATATGAACTTTGGTGAAACAATTTTGATGATCGGTGTTCGGATCAAAAGTTATGGTCGTTTATAAAAAAACGCTCCAATTAATACAAATATTTTTAGTCTTTCAAAATATACGTCGGAATGGTATCGTATTTGGGCTCAAATTGAAGAACAAAAAAAAACATGAATTTTGGTGAAAAATTTCGATGTTGAGTTGTAAATCAAAAGATACGAGTGTTTGAAAAAGAAAAAAAAAAAAAAAACATATAAATTTCTGAGTAAATATATATGCAAACAATACCACTTTGAAGCTACGCGTCTCATAAAGGGGTAATTTTGTAAATGCAAATTGTTTTGTCCTTTTGCAACTAAAAAATATGTGTGTCTATTTATTCATTATGTGATAAAAAAAAGGACTTTTGACTCTTTATCTCTAAATTATATTGGTATCTATATATTTATATCTATTGTTTGAAAGGATTTTGCATCATTTAAACAAAAGAAAATTTATAAACCCTAACTTAGATGCAAAACTAACTCTAACGGCCAAACACCGGGTAGTTGATAGTATAGCGAGATAAGTAAGAGTCGATCCACAGGAATTGGGGTACATTGAAATCTAATTTCATTAACTCTCTCAATTGTCACTACTAATTATTACTAAACCTAAACTAAAGAGGAGAATAAAGCTGAATGAGAGGATTTTTAGTCCAAAGCCAGGAAACACATAACTAAGAACAAACAAGAAAATCACAAGAAAATCACGAGAAGATAAGAAAACATAAAAGCGACAAAACTAAGGAAACATGAAATCAAACAATGCACAAACCATGTAATTTCAATCTAGTTCACCTCATGATCTTAACTTGAATTGTGGTTTCACCTTACAAAGGTATGAATCCTACTTTTCGTAGTAATTAGCCTATCAATCTCATCATCTTTCGATCTATAGAGATTAACGCATACAAAACAAGGTGTAAGATCTTTCAATCTAATAACCTAGATAATCAACCTATCAACTTTCGTTATGTCAAGGTTAAAAATCACATCTTTTCTATGGTGATCTAGCCTAACAACGATTCTCATCACGTTAGACAATAGTTAGCAACCAATCTTTCGATCTAGTCACACAATAGCATGATAATTGCATAGAAAAGATACAAAGCGAATCATAAATCATGAAGATAAAATAGGGGTGAATTAATTGCAGAACAAACTCACGAGGGTTTGATACAATAGTTTGAGCTCCATGAATCAACAAGCAAAACAAAGGAAAGAAGCCTAATCTAACCCCGGATCACCCGAGCATAAGGCTCGGGTGACCGACTAAACTCCCGAGAAAGCTGCGTTTGCTCTGAGTGTTTTACGATGTAAAATGTCGAATAATATGAATGGGTTTGGGATCTGCTTTGGTATTTATAGGAAATCGATGGCGAGAGATCTTGAGCGCTTGATTTGAGTTTGAACTCAGGTTCGAGGCATGTAGAAACGCTTGATTCGGGTTGTGGAAACGCCGAGTTCGGTATCTTCGAGCTCTCGATCTTGCTTTATGCTCCTCTGGAGCATGATTCTATCATCAAGCGCCGATTTGGGCTTCCAAACTCGATTTCACTGTCTTTGGTGATCCGATGATTATGTGTCCTTATCTCTTAACAAACCATCCTTATCTTTTGCAACAAACCTTATCTCTTGCATATTCTAGATGATTCATGACTTGTCCTCCTTGATCTTATCCTTTTGCCACTTGTCACTTCCAAGCTTGAACACTTGTAGGCTCCTAAATAATGATCAAATGATACCAAAATGTAATATAATTCCAAATTAACAATAAATCATCAATTAAATCACATAATTTGTTACATTTTGAAGTTTACTCATTAAAAATATCATTTGCTCAATATTTAAATATAAG
The DNA here is from genome assembly GCA_026214975.1 of Gentiana macrophylla. Lineage (NCBI taxonomy): Eukaryota > Viridiplantae > Streptophyta > Magnoliopsida > Gentianales > Gentianaceae > Gentiana > Gentiana macrophylla. The sequence continues at coordinate 144,440,253 of CM047807.1, forward strand.
GCTCGATTTCTATGAAAATAATACGAATATGGGGGAATTTTATATAAAATATATCGTTATAAATCATACAATTTGACCCTTAACAACACCCCCACACTTAAACTTTTGTTCGTCCCGAACAAAACAATACATAAGCATCGCTCGAGACAAATAAACATCTTAGCAAATATAAAACATATTCAATACTTTAGAGGTTCACCCAAGTGTGTGTGTGCATAGCCATAATAAATTTCCACCCAATCCACACTTGAAATTGATTCAAGCAAAACTAGCTAATACCCCCTCGTAGACTAGCAATAAATGACACTCATAAGATGCACCCTACAAGCGTGACATATCCCGAAAGAATGATAGATTTAATCTAGGACCTTTACGAAATACTCGAGAGGATAGTCCTACTGACATATCTATCGGTTTATCTTTGAGGGATAAGATATCGCAAAGCCCGAATCTTATATTCAATTCATACCAATATCTTAGTTGATTTAACTTATTCACTTAAACACACATTAGAATGGGCTGTTGCCCTCATAGCAGAATAGGACATTTCGAGATAATACCCTACCTTACTCCAATCATAAGGCAGCTCTTTCTAGCTGTCGTGAGCTTTTAGTCATCATGGTGGAATAGGACATTTCGAGATAATCCCCTATCGCACTCAAATCATCGACTAGCTTTCGACACACACAAATAATTCAATTAAATCAACTTCTTATTCGACATTAGCTACGCTTACTTATCACATTCAAACTTAAGATATTCACAGTATGACATACTTCGGATCTAGATACAAACTATCATAATTATCACGATATATACGTAGCACTAAGCACATGACTTATAAGAAAATCAAAAATCACTAATCCAAACGGGGTATAACTTTATAAAAAGCTCATAATCTACTATGGCACGTGAAAAATAGGTTGGGTGAAACATCTAAATTACTAAATATGCGTTATAAAGCATCAATGATATAAACTCAAACAAAGACATGCATTTGTTCACTCGGGACAAAAACAAAAATTTTGAAAAATTTAGCATTTTCATAGAAATATGACTAATATGGCAAAGAGTGTAGATACTAATCCCTTCCCCCACACTTAGATTGCAACTTGTCCTCAAGTTGTGCAGAAAATAAAAGTTTAGGAACTTAGTGATTGTATTTCCAAAGTGGCAGTCTGGAAAGAACCCTGAAGAACCAAAATTGCTTGACTATCCTTGGAAATGTGGAGCATCACAGATCCAAGTAAGCTTGAATAGATCGGGTAGACTTGTGTGAGCATCACAGAATCGACATCGGCGTGAAAGCGCACTGGCACTATCAAAAGTGTCCTGCATACTTGATCGGTGCAAAAAGAGTCTACGGGAAAAAGAATTATACATTGAAAACACAAGGAGAATAAATCATAGAGATGTTTTGATTAAGCTCGAGATAAGGATGGAACATATACATGGACATTGCAAAATAGTAGGCTAGGTGCAACTACATTACAATGCAAACTACATGATATGTAATCCTAATAAAAGAAAAGCGCAAGCAGGCTCAGGTGAGCGAGGTTGTGAAGACAACCTACAAAGTGACTACGGCCCTTAAAGAAAAGAAAACAATGCAACTAGATGACATGCAACTAAATGAGATGCACAAATAAAAGAAAATAAAAGGAAGAAAACTAGCCCTTAATTTGCAACATGACATGTATAAAATAAGCGTCTACCAAGTAATGATAGCTTACGATAAGCAGCGATACTATTCATTACATGTAATGAGACGCGCCTTAAGACTCATCAAAGGTGATAGCATTATGGAAAACCAACGATCGGCTATACTAAGCAGATATAATCATATGGAAAAGGGCGTAGCATACGAAGCCGGCAGTAGCTACCCATATGAGTTATAAAAACAACAAGAAAGCACATAAGTCTCAAAGCTTAAAAGATTCATCACGGTGTGTAGCATCACGAAACCGACATTAGCTACTAACAAACAAAAAAGACCGATTATAGCTTACGAGAACCGGCGATCCACTATAACTTGCATAGATGAATCAAGTATATGAGATAAGATCAATTATTTAACATGGATTAGTAGATGGGGAGATAAACATGCAAGTTCGAGGACATCTACGTAAAAAAAAAAAAAAAACCACGAAGCTAGTATAAAGTATCCATGTCAAACAAAAGCATTAAAAAAATCGAGATCAAGGAAAATTCGAACACAGGCGGCATTCCTCGGGTGAGCGGGCGTTCATATTGTGTCAGGCGGGCGTCAACACACGAACGTGCGTTCTCTCTGCGAGTATAAAGCGGGCGGCGTTCACTTACATTGAGCGCTTCGTCAATACCGATATGCAACGAGATATGCGAGGAAAATAACAAGCAAACCCCAAGAACTCATAGACTCAAAACACAGCATAGACCACGGCCTTTTACAAATTATCGCACGAGAGAGGTTAGATTAGATATCACCTAAACACATAATTCACGTTGAACAAATTGAGTAAAAAAACTTTTTGCACATTCTTAACCCAACGGTTATCGAAACACGGCAAAAATAAAAACTCTCAATTTATTTAACGCTACTTTTATTGAAAGAAAAATAAATCGTAACAAAATAGAAGAATTAACTCAAGTAGATCCAACAAAACACCGATTCCCCGGCAACGGCGCCACTTTTGTTTGAAAGGATTTTGCATCATTTAAACAAAAGAAAATTTATAAACCCTAACTTAGATGCAAAACTAACTCCTAACCGGCCAAACACCGGGTAGTTGATAGTATAGCGAGATAAGTAAGGAGTCGATCCACAGGAATGGAACATTGAAATCTAATTTCATTAACTCTCTCAATTGTCACTACTAATTATTACTAAACCTAAACTAAAGAGGAGAATAAACTGGACAGAGGATTTTTAGTCCAAAGCCAGGAAACACATAACTAAGAACAAACAAACAAGAAAATCACAGAAGATAGAAACAGTCCTAAAACTAAGGAAACATGAAATCAAACAATGCACAAACCATGTAATTTCAATCCTAGTTCACCTCATGATCTTAACTTGAATTGTGGTTTCACCTTACAAAGGTATGAATCCTACTTTCGTAGTAATTCGCCTATCAATCTCATCATCTTTCGATCTATAGAGATTAACGCATACAAAACAAGGTGTAAGATCTTTCAATCTAATAACCTAGATAATCAACCTATCAACTTTCGTTATGTCAAGGTTAAAAATCACATCTTTTCTATGGTGATCTAGCCTAACAACGATTCTCATCACGTTAGACAACAGTTAGCAACCAATCTTTCGATCTAGTCACACAATAGCATGATAATTGCATAGAAAAGATACAAAACGAATCATAAATCATGAAGATAAAACAGGGACTGAATTAATTGCAGAACAAACTCACAGGGTTTGATACAATAGTTTGAGCTCCATGAATCAACAAGCAAAACAAAGGAAAGAAGCCTAATCTAACCCCGGATCACCCGAGCATAAGGCTCGGGTGACCGGCCTTGAAAGCTCCCAGAAAAGACTGCGGCTGCTCTGAGTGTTTTCTGATGTAAAATGTCGAATAATATGAATGGGTTTGGGATCTGCTGGTATTTATAGGAAATCAGTGGCAGAGATCTTGAACGCATGATTTGAGTTTGAACTCAGGATTCGAGGCATGTAGAAACGCCGATTCGGGTGTGGAACGCCGATTCGGTATCTTCGAGCTCTTAAGATCGCTTTATGCTCCTCTGAACGCATGATTCTATCTCATCAAACGCCGATTTGGGCTTCCAAACTCGATTTCACTGTCTTTGGTGATCCGATGATTCTGTGTCCTTATCTCTTAACAAACCATCCTTATCTTTTGCAACAAACCTTATCTCTTGCATATTCTAGATGATTCATGACTTGTCCTCCTTGATCTTATCCTTTTGCCACTTGTCACTTCCAAGCTTGAACACTTGTAGGCTCCTAAATAATGATCAAATGATACCAAAATGTAATATAATTCCAAATTAACAATAAATCATCAATTAAATCACATAATTTGTTACATTTTGAAGTTTACTCATTAAAAATATCATTTGCTCAATATTTAAATATAAGGCTCGATTTCTATGAAAATAATACGAATATGGGGGAATTTTATATAAAATATATCGTTATAAATCATACAATTTGACCCTTAACATCTATATATATATTTTGCAATCTATGTACATCTATATATATTTATATATCTATATATATTATATTAGAATAACTTTTAAATTACGTATTTATTTTATGTTGAGTAGAATAGTAGTGATCTGTGTTATAAAATTGCGGTTTAGATCGAGTTAATAACAGCTCTTTGGTGTTTAACCACACTTAGAAGAATTACCAAGTTTCCTGAGGATTCGACACTCTGACTCACCATACTAGCACTACAGTTTGACCCGATACACTGTCGGTTAAGGACTAGTATTAGCACTAGAAAAGGCCACGTCAACCCCCGAGATTATATGCTATGTCAAGTGTTGTAGATACTGTTGAACGGTTTTTGCCAGTTATCACTTTTAGTGTTGTCTGTTCATGATACGAGTCGCAGCGGTTCATCCATGCTACGGCCTGACCCCTGCCAACCTACAACCCGACAACCACTTTGGGACCAGCTAAGTATTCTTTTCTCTTATTTGCACATTCTGAGGACATAATGTGATTTAAGTGTGGGGGGGTGTCTACATCGGGAGTTATCATGCTATATCTTCTGAAAAATGAGTAAAATGTGAATTTCCTGAACAAATTTAAATTTTTTATTTCTTTCGAAGTGAAAACTGACAAATGTGAATCATGAACATGTGATTGAAACAAAAAGGCTCGCTAGTTGTAGTTTCCTAACGATGATTGTCTGTGACTTCTGTTAGATAGTTATAGCATGCTTTTACTGATACGAGATAGTATTCATTTCACACTCACGTAGGCCTTTGAAATTGAAGCAAAATTTTTGAACTATTTCCATTTGCTATCCTAGTGGTTTATCCTAGAGAGACTTGTGCTTAATAGTAATGAAGAACATAACACCTAACACGAGCGTGTCTTGTGAATATCCGAAGGTTTGAATGTGATAGGAGGGATATAATTTAAGGTTTGAATACCAAGCTAATATGAATTATATATATATGTCGGATGTGGCTGCCAATGATTTGAGTGCGGTAGGGCGTTATCACGAAACGTCTTATACCACTATGAGGCTTAACAGCTCCCGACTGCCTGATGATAGTAGTCCAGCTAGGGTGTTATCACGAAACATCCTATTGCTGGGAATGAGGGCATATGTTATACATGTGGAATTCAGTGAACTTTAAAGAAAAAAATTAGCAAATGGCAATGTGTAAAGATGGTTGAAAACTTAGTTATCTTCTGACTATCCCCAGTATAAACTGAATGATATGCATTAGGGATTATCCTAATAAGTACACGTGAAGACTTTGTGTGGAACGGTTACTGCCTATACCTAGGAAAGTCATTAGGATTGTTTGAAAGGATTTTTGTGCGAAACAATAGTGGAGATTGAAAAGGGCTTTTCACACACACACTGAATCTATCTCTATGTTGGTATTACTTGCTATATTTGTCGTATCTGTTGTTACGTGAGCCAGGAATCTATGTGGATTACATGTACAGTGAGCCGGTTTTGATTATTTTGTTCGGGACGAACAAAAAGCCAAGTGTGGGGGAGTTGTTTAGGGTATATTTTACTATATTTTCGGGCTTAATCCCTAAACAATTTACCTTATTTTTAAGGGAAATAAATGAGAAAAGCGTGTTTTTAACCGTTAAATTCCTATAGTTATTGAGGGGTTATAATTTAATTATGAGGAAATATTGAGGTTAAATGTTATTTTGTTACACATTTTATTATTATTATTATTCGATGACTTGGTGTAACAACAATTTTGCAGAAAATAAAGAAATGCAGGGGGATGTTATTTATTGAGAGATTTATCTCATTCAATCAAGTGATTTCAAAATAAAGAAGAAAATCGAAAGCATTGAAGAGAGGATAAATCAAATCTGGTCGAAAGAGTGAAGTGAGGAACACGGTATACGAAGCAACAGTGTGAACGCATACAAATGGTACGCTCGGTCGACCGAGCCGTGCTATTCGGTCGACCGAGCCAAGATGTTCGGTCTACCGAGGCTGAAAATTGACGCGTTTTTCTAGATCCTTCCTTATGTCGGCGAAACTCCTCTATAAGCAGCACCATTCGAGCAGAAACAAAGACACAGAAAAATACAACACAACATTACACAGCAGCCGCACCCTAGTAGCAGCCGCACCACATCACACAAAAACATGAGTTTCTTTCTTTCAATTTTCTTTTGGAGATCGAAGATGATTGAAGGCTAAGCAATTCGCAGTAGGACAACGGGATGAAGCCATTACAACATCACCACAACCAGGAGATTTACAGTAAACATTATTAGTGAGTTTGAATTTATTTTTCTTTATCGAATGTTTTGAATTGTTTGAATGTATGTTTTGTTAGATTGAAAAATCGATGAAACGATTGTTGTTTTGAATTTGATGAAAATTAAATTTACATAGAACCTTTCATTCGATACAGTTAATGATATTCCGAGAGATTAGTTTATTGTTAATTGGGTAGGAGATTCGGAAACGAACTCGTGATCATGTTCTTTTATTGTTAATTTTGTTTCACTTGAGAAAGGGAACAGAAACCAAATAAATTTGATTAAAGAAATTTGATTGGATTTAAGTTAGATCACACCAAGAAATTTGATTCATCTCACAAACTGGTTGGGTGGTGGTTGTTTGTAAAATCCTTGTTGCCTCTACTGTCTCGTTACATTAAGAAGAAAGTCAGTAATTTTTCATAGCAATTTGGATTTTAGATTCAATAGCTTATTTAGGTTTAATTTGTTGTTTTTCAATTTTTATTTCCTTTAGTTTAATTTGATCTCTTTTGTTTTATTAGTTTAATAGAAATTATTTAGGACCATAGAATTTGTAGGAACTTTATTATTTTAATTAGATTTATCGTGACAATTCACCGGTACGTTAACTGTATTTTTGTTTCCGACATCATTCGATTCCTTGGACGACCCGGTAATACCCACTACAACGTGCCTTGCACTTGGGGTGTTCCGGTAAAATAATAAATTTAAAACTTACCGAACACTAACCTTATGCAAAAAGGGTCAGCTTCTTTTCCGGTGCCCGAAACGACAGCAGCGGCCTCCCTTGAAGAAGAACATATTCATCAATCATCATCTTCAAGAGGAACAGATTCCGACCGACGAGATTTTTATTTTCATTTTTTTAAATGGGTGACCGGCTACCTGTTTGACGGGTTAAAATATTTTTTATTATACAAAATAATTAATAATATGTCAAATCAATCCAACGGTTTCTATTATTTTAATATTGATCTAACGGTAAACTGAACCGTCCAGTATTTTTGTACTGATTGGATCGTAGTATTTCCTTATTTTTAGTTCCTCTTATTAGTATAACAGATAAATGTTTAAATGATTCTTTTGGTTAGTAGTAATTGTAATAATAAAATCTTTTATCCATTCTCAATAAAAAAATGTTTATAATCTTTTTAGTTTTACAAATAATAAAAAATGACCCCTATTACACAGCAATTGGACCTGCATGGATGTCTCACACAAAAAGAAAGAAACAAAAGATATTACTGCACAATCCATCAAAATATTAAATGTCTAATACACAGCTGGCATTTCACATATGGGTGGTTTGACGACCTTCCAGAGGTCCAATCTCACAGATGAGGTTTGATTTTACTGAGTGCAAACGTCCAAGCTTGACCTCTGAAAAGAGGAGCCTAGGCTCGTCGTATTGATAAAGAGTTGTCGCTGTACAACCAAGGACACAGGTTCAAGCCAAGAATCAACATATATATATATAAAACGAATAAAAGTATGAATGCATACATTTAGGTCATATTGGCCCGAACGAACTAGCCCTCTTCTTCCCGATACCCCCTTACATAAGCAGAATGTTTCAGTTCACTGGACTGCCCTTTTATTTGTTGCATTTTAAGCCAAACTCTCTCTCCTACAAATCAAGAATCTTACTATACAGTGGAAGGGGGTGGTGGGAAAAGCCGAAAGGCTTTTGTGGTTACGCCTACAAAATGGCTCAAAGTCATGGCTACAGATAAAGTTGATCAATTTCAAAAGCTCAGTTCATTAGCATTGGTATAGTCTATTTCTTTTAGTCTCAAACAACACAGCATACACTCTGGTAATTCCTCTGCCTTCGTTCCCTGCACATAATCCCCGAGTGATATGATAAATGGTCAGACATTGGACCTTAATAAGATCAAATATAAATCGGTGTAACATCAGGGTAAGTAGCTTACCTGAATTGTAAGACCAAAATCCAGGACACAATGCTTCATTCTATCGAAAAATGATTCAAAACCTTTTCTCGCGATGTAACTAAACCTGTGTATATCCAAATCAATCTCGAAGTAGTTTTCTCCCTGTAATAATGCACACAGACACGTTTTTCAGTCAGTACACTACGGTAAATGACATGCCATAGAAGCAGCAATACGATGGCATGCAAACTACAACATCGTTTATATACAAGCAGCATAATAAATATCATTGCCTTCAACAAAAAAAAAAAAACTTAAGGGAGCATTTACCATGTAAAATTGATGTTGAGGGCGTGTAAGAACGGGCTTTTCATTGTATGAATTCATAAGCTTCTTCTCAGTAGTAGTTAACTGAAGATCGTCCACATTCACAATTCGGCCCAAAATCTTTAATCTTTCTCTAACGGGGGCACTAGTATCCAAAGGGAAGCCTCTGATTTTCTCGATTTCTCCGTCAATTATTTTCTGTGTTTTCAAAGACAGAAGAATATGAATCAAAAGAGTCACCATGATACTAAACAAAATTACACAAAATGCAAAAAGTATTATGAAAACAATCACTGCAGTAGAAGTCCACAGTTTTCAACAATTCATTGACATTACCTTGAAATTCTCTTGAAACCTATCTGGAAGCTCCTTTGAATAGTTATCCGAAACCTTGAAGTAAAATACATAATTCAGTCCTTCACCGTCATAATCATTCTGAAACAAAGACGCAGGATAGAGTGGAATCTGCAAAGGAAGAGATTAAATGTTAAACATATATGCTACATCATGTAAATACAGTCCCTAAAGTAAAACTTAGGAAATAAAACGGGCCCCTTTAGTCTCTAGAGCCAGAGACTAAAGGAATCAAAAAATACGAACAAAAAGACAGGTATCGATTGTGCAAAACTAAATAGAGACATGATAGGTGGGCCTGCCTGAAGATTTACGACCAGCATCGTAGGAATTTCAGAGGAGGAACTGACTGAAGGAAGTTCAACAAACCGAGCAATATGATCAATTTTCCGGGAGAAAAGAATACATCAACACCAAAAGGATAATATGCTTCACAATTTGGTGCATATTCTTTCTTCTTATCCCTGTAAAACAAGTGTACAAAGCACAACCACAAAGTAAGTACTACAGGACATGATTCAATGAAGTCCCTTTTTGGTAGTCAAAAATGCATTAGTACGAAATACTCACTTGAAATAGTTTTGTCCACGAACTCGGAAAGTACTTGGTGCAATGCGAGACCAGCTTTGGGTCATTCTTTTTTCTAGTGAGCAGCTTGCAATCTGAGAACCAGCGACAGGTCTTTGCAGTATTGTCCTGGGAGACACTGATACCGAAAAACAAGGATACACACTTATAAAACTGTTCTTAAAGAGATATAGCTTCAGAAGACGACTATGCTGAACAAGATGAAACATATTATTACATGGAATTAACAACCTCAACTTTCTAAGCTATCCCATATGACAATCTCAATTGGGTCAAACCGAAAGTGAGCTAAAATGTGCACAAAGCGCGTATGAAAATAGCAAGAGTGGCAAAAGAAGTTCCTATACGTCAGAAAGCTCACAAAATTGTTTCGCAATTTCAACCCGTATAAAACACAACACATATAGGCCCAAAAATAGACTGCCTACAAGCAATGCTTCAAAATGAATAGGCAGACTTACATAATGAAGGAGGTTGCTCATCCCTTTTTTTGAAAGAAAGTTTAAAGGATGGTCTCTTCTTCATACTCGACAAATGAGCACGTTGAGGCTTAATCTTTTCCTCGGAAAAGTTAGAACAAACAAGACAAGGCAGAATCGCATTAGGTAGAAGTCCACCACAGATATGCGATTCAGGAGTTCTATTCCCTCCATCACTTAGTTCCATCTTAAGCGCTGATTCCTTGCCCAAACGAACACTACCTGCCACCTCCTTGTGGTCATTAGTGCTCTTGGTTGCAGCCATAACATTAACGAAGTCTGCATCCGAGCAGGCTAATGACGGTTCACTCCACTTTGCAGAAGGCTCAGCTGCAAAATGATGATTGTTGTCTGAGCATCTTGGAGTAGCATCAGATCCCAGCTGCGAAATGTCTGCAACGTATTGAATGATTGATCACATTGCAAGCAATCTTCTAAGAACAATAAAATAGGCGAATACTCACTCCTAAAACAAAGAAAAACACAGTGCACCGAGCTCATAGGGCTGCAAACATATGAAGAAAGGGAGACTGCTCTTTATCTTCTTCTCAACACGTCGTACTTTAATCAGACACAGTAGAACATTGTGGGTAAGAATTTCACTTACCATCTTGAACACTGTAAAATTCGTCATCTTCATCCCCTGCTGAATCAGTTAATGAGTCCGGATCATACCAATTCTCTGAGTTCCCTGCAAAGCCCATACGATAAATACACAAAAATGCAGTAAACCAGCAATCAATTGTTCAACCAATTCGAGTAAGAAAGGAAAGAAAGAAGCTAACATGTTATCTAGAAAAGAAACCCTATAAGCACTAAATTTCACCAATGCACCATACAAAACCATTTTTTCTCTTGATCTAACCCAGAAAATATTATCAGAGTTTCGAAATTAAGAACAATCAAAACGCAATTAGTACCTTGGTAAGTGGGATTGGAGTAAGAAAGATCAGGAGGACGAGAAGGTTCAACTTTACTGGTATTACTTGGAAAAGATTGGATCTTATCCCCTCGGATCTTATCCCCTCTCCTCCTCCTCCTCCGTCTCCGATGATTCTTCCGCCGTGGATTCAAACCACTTCCGGTGACCATCAAACAACCCTTGGATTTAGGAACCGAAACACATGATCCCATCTTTTCTCAAAATACGGAGCCGCTCAGTGACGGCTGTGAAATCAAAAAAATAACTACACCATTTCAGCATTCCACATTAGCAAAATATATAAAAAGAAATCAGCAATCCGGATAAGGAAAAAACGAATTTTACTACCGTTTAGCAGGAATAACTACAAATTAGCGGGTATAATTTGAACTTTCAGAAGCCAGTTACAAATTTACAATACCTTAAAACGTGAAGAAAAATAAATTAACAAATACTTAAAGAAGCTACAGTAGGATTATGTTTGGGCAATGAAGAGACAAAATTGATATCGTAAGTGCCAGCGCAAAAAAGTAGAGGAGGAGAGATGGGTCAACCACTACAGCTTAATTTTAGTAGTAGCGAAGTTTTGGCAGGAGCTGGAAACTGATAGATCCAAATACACCACATGAATGAATAAATGATGCTTAGTACGACATTTTAAAGACACTTATTAGTTATTACCCATGCGCATTTGCGGATAATATGCATAGACTTGTTATTACGACGGATCGTCGGATAACGGCTGCGTGTACATAAAGAAATAACACTTTTGTCTTTCTGTATATGTGACATTCGATTGTTTTGTCTTCATGTATATGTGACAGTTATACGACTATTCATTCTAATAAAGAGTTCTTGTGATTGAATTTTCCCGGATTTGCACATTCACAACACTCGTAAAGGATCCACGGTGAATATACCGTGACATCATCATATTTCAAGTTAGATTTTTTGGATTTACGTTTATAGAAGTTAAAAATAAACATTTGATTCATACAAAATCAAAACTTAAAGTTAGATTTGAGTTTCAAGTGATCAAATGTTGTGCATCAAGAGTATATTTGTTGTAATGCATCTAGCAATTGTCTTTGGATGTTGTTTATCATAACAGTTTGCGTGACACAACACATTTACATCTTTAATTATGATCGCGTTATGTAATTATCTATAATGCAAACGTATGATGTGTCATTTATTGTGACATACTTGCTATTTAAATAGCATTTCTCGTATATATATATATATATATATATATATTATTATAATAAATGTTGATCATAGACTCATAGTGTGTCATGTATCCTTCAATGAAATTGTCAAATATGCATGTATATACGGTATAAATTATAGTATATCCGACCTAAATGACATATCACACGGATTCAAACTATCAAACACCAAACGTAAAATGCGGATAGTAAAAAAAAAGAGACAATTATCTAAAATGACACATATTGATTTAATTAGGTAAAAATGATATCCAAAACAAACACTTAGTTTTAATGACATAAATTAGATAGATAGATCAAAATACCCTTAATGAAAAGAAAGAAAAGAAAAAAAAAAAAAAAAAAAAAAAAAAGGAGGAGGAACAGGCGGCCTTACTGCTTAATGTTGTTGTTAATTGTTTTTTTTAAAATTTATTTCCTGGACGTTTGAAAGTTTTGTTTTTTTATTTTTATTTTTATTTCCTAGACGTTGAAAGTTTTTTTTTTTTTCTTTTACGGTGAAAGTTTGTTTTTTTTTCTTTTTTTCATTGACCACCGCGATGCATTGGCCACCTGGATGCATTGACCAACGCGATGAACTGAAACCGCTATGCACGGACAACCGTCATGCATTGACCACCGTGATGCAGAGACACCGCTATGCACTGACCACCGCGATGCAGAGACTATAATGCATTAACCACCCCGATGCATTGACCACGGCGATGCGTTGACCACAACGATGCATTGACCACACCGATGCATTGACCACCGCGATACAGTGACCACCACGATGCAGTGACCACCGCAATGCATTGACCACCCGATGTAGTGACCACCCCGATGCAGGACCACCACGATGCATTGACCAGTGCGATGCAGTGACCAACCATGATCCAATGACCACCGCGATGCAGTGACCACCCCGATGCATTGACCACCGCGATGCAGTGAGATGCAGTGACCACCACGATGCAGTGACCACCGCGATGGAGTCACCACTCCGATGCACTGACTACCACGATGCAGTGTCCACCCCCGATGCATTGACCACCGCGATGCATTACCACCGCAAGGCATTCCCCACCCCGATGCATTGACCACCGTGATTCATTAACCACCGCGATGCAGTGACCACCCCGATGCAGTGACCATCGGTATGCATTTTATCACTGCGATGCAATGACCACCGCGATGCAGTGACTACCGCGATGCATTAACCATCGGGATGCAGTGACCACTACGATGCAATGACATTTGATGAAGCGACACCGCGATGACAGTGACCACCGTGACGCATAGACCACCATGACTCACAGACCACCGCGATGCAGTGACCACCATGACGCATAGACCGCCGTGATGCATTGACCATCCTGATGCATTGACCGCCGCGATGCAGTGATCACCCTTGATGCATTGTCCACCGCGATGCAGTGACCATCCCCAATGCCGTGACCACCCCGATGTAATGACCTCTGCGATGTAGCTGCAGTGACCATTGGAATGCAGTGACCATCACAATGCAGTGGCATGTGAAAATGATGTGACATGTGACAATGCAGTGACATTTGACGATGAAGTGACATGTGAATTGGGCTACTCGTGAACTACTCATACTCGACTCGCAAGAGAGTTTGCCTCGATTCGGTTTTTTTCAAGTTCAAACTCGAGTCGAGCTACTCGAATAATTAACTAAGGCGATCTCGAGTTTTAAAATATAGTATTCGAATATCTCGCGAGTTAATCGGGCTTCATTAAAAAAATGTTTAAATAATAGTAATCGAGCTCGATCTTGTTACAGTTTATTGATAAAATAAATGAATTCTAAGAAAATAATCAAGATTACGAGCCGATTCGAGATATATCGAGTACTTAGCGATTCGAGTTCGATCTTGCCTTTTTATGGCTCGATCGAGCCCAAAGGACTATCGATTCGACTCGGCTCGATTACACCCATAATGTGAATGACACTACATTTATTTTACAATTTTACCAAATTTGTGTATCAAATTGTAAATGAGGTGACATCAATATCACTGCATCAATTCTCCAATTGTAAATGCAGTGACATCAATGTCACTGCATCAATTTTATTCAAAATCATACACAAACCACCATCAAATAATGTGACTGCACCAATTTTCTTCCAAATCAAACTCAAATTTATGCTATGTAGCATCCTTGTTAAACAACAAAAAAACAATGTTTACAGATCAGATGCCAATACCAAATCGTCAGATCCAAACTGCTAATTTTTGGGACTACTAGTATTACTTAAGCTTTTGGGATTTTATTTTTCTTTCTTCTATTTAAGGAATTTCATATCATGAAAGAGAATTTAGATGTATCATAGATTTGAAATGAAAGATAAGCATTTGAGGTTCAGATGCATATCCAACGATCCTAATCGACCCCTAAAAACACACAGAAGTATAACTCATGTCATGTAGTCATATAAAAGAGTCATGTATAACAAACATCTGGCCAAATCAACTATTACCTATGTCCCATAAAAAATGTCCATATTTTATTATTCATGCAGTGTTTTAGTAGTAATAGACATATATACCCATATCTTATAATTAATGTTTGCCTTGGAATATAAAATGAACATACAACAATAAATGTTAGGCTAGGGTATGTTTGGAAAAATAGCATTAAATAGTGTATTGGTTTCTAAATGGACACTTTTTATGAGACACATTTTTTATTATAAAATGTGGACAATTTTTATGGGACGGAGGTAGTATAACAAAGCACTAAGAAATTTTTGACATCATATTGCATTTCTGACATGTACAGCAAAGACAATACATAACAAGATTGGAACACTAAAAACTCCCCGAGAAATTATGCAAAGAAAGATAGCTAAGGCAGTGTGCAGATTCAAGTAGATAGATTAACTTCCTATGTTCCATCTTCTTCTAACATATGAATAAGAAAACGCAGAAGCACAAAGCCCAGAACCCAAATAACAGTTTCTAGGCAGCTTCGCCATTGTCAGAATCGGTTTCATCATTTGAAGACTCGTCATCCTTTTGACCGTCTTCCGTACTAGAATTCAATTTGATTTTTTTTTCTTTCTTCCCTTGCCTTTTCTTTTGTTGTTTCATCCGTTTTTTAGATATAAGCTCTTCAACAGCTTTCAATCTTTCTTCCCTCCTCTTATTAAACTTTGCCATTTCTTTTCTGGTAATCAGCGGCGGGCTTCTTCTGTTAGGATCAAGCGCTTACCGTTATACTAAAACTAATTGGTGTCAGTAAAGGCGCTATACTATATTTCTTTAGGTATTCAAGAGTGTGAGAATCTCTCCCAACACCCCCCCTCAAGTGTGGGCAATCTGTCCCAACACTTGCACTATTTTTCATTCAAGAGTGTGGGTAATCTGTCCCAACACCCCCCTCCCCTCAAGTGTGCACAATCTCTCCCAACACTTGCACAATTTTTTTTTAAAATAATGTTCCAACCAGGGTTCGATCTCGTGACCTCTGGCTCTGATACCATGTTAAGATCAAACGCTTACCATTCTACTAAAACCAATTTGTGTAAGTAAATGCGCAACTTTATTTATTATACATTAAGAGTGTGGGCAATCTGTCCCTAACACCCCCCCTCAAGTGTTGGCAATCTGTCCAACACTTGCACAGTTTTATTATACATTAAGAGTGTGGGCAATCTGTCCCTAACACCCCCCCTCAAGTGTTGGCAATCTGTCCAACAATTGCACAGTTTTCATTCAAGAGTGTGGGCAATCTGTCCCAACACCCCCCTCAAGTGTGAGCAATCTGTCTCAACACTTGCACAATTATTTTGTTAAATAATGTTCCAACCAGGGTTCGATCTCATGTCCTCTGGCTTTGATACCATGTTAAAGATCAAGCGCATACCGTTGTACTAAAACCAATTGGTGCTAATAAATGTGCTACTTTATTTCTTATACATTAAGAGTGTGTGCAATCTGTCCCAACACCCCCCTCAAGTGTTGCCAATCTGTCCAACACTTGTACAATTTTCATTCAAGAGTGTGGGCAATTTGTCCCTAACATCTTCTCTGCAACGGGCTTCTTCTTTGCAGCCTTTGGTGCCATTAGTTAGGGTTTGAAGGAATTGAAAGAGACGGCGGAGGAGGAAAATAGTAGCACAATAATTCGTAATCAAAGGAGGGAAGAACGGATTGAAAGGAAAAATCTGATTCTGAGCAGATCTAAGAAGCCAAAACAGGGGGCTGTTAAACTGATACGCAAGCAATTACTAATGTGATTGGGGATAGCGATTCATTAAAGGGGCAATTTAGGAAACTTGATTAAAATGTGTCATTATAACATATGATTTGTTTTGAGTGTTCTAAGTGCCTAAAGTCTTGAAAGTGGTGCTTAGAAACAAATAACACAAAAAAACAGTACTTGAAATGCGGCTCCTAGTGCATCATTCATCACATAATTCTATGTTGTTTGTGTCGGTTTTTTCTAGTACAAGTGTAGAACAAATATGAAAATTATGCATTTTAAAATTAGAATTAAAACATTACTTCTTAAATAAACAAAACATTAAAATAAACAAGTGTTGAAATCCAGAAGAGCACACATTTGATCCAGCTGCGGCAATGGGCGCGGCCCACTTCAATAGATTGCTTTATAGCAATGTATTGAATTCTTGCGGGAAAACATACGTTGCATCATGCATGTACACCATACGTGGAATACAAGTTACCTCATGCGAGATTTTAAAAAAAAAATATACGAAACGTGTAGTAGTTCCTTTTATTTTCTTTTGCACAGTTTGTCGTCATTTTGAACGACTTTTCATTCATTATAACCAATAGTATTTACTTCTTCATTTTAAACATGGTGTTTAATTTCACATTATGTGTATATATATTTACAAATCTTGTATCCAACATTTATGAATTATACATCTGCCTTCGGATGTGTCGATTGATGATGAATCCTAAAAATCTCGTAGAGAGCACCGGAGTAAATTCGAAAGCGTGAGAGGCATCAATAGTGTTTTTACATTTTTTACCTATAAAAACATGTCGATTTTCGGATCTCAGCGAGGGCCATGCACCCTCCCTTTTGTTGTTGGGTCTGTCCCTGATGTGTATCATAACTATCTGGTGTGTATGTCCCTTCTATATTAATAAGAAGAGGTTTGATTTATGTTGGTGACACTTGTAATTTTTTGATTGGTTCCTTTTTTTTTTTTTTTTTACTGTTCATATCCCAGCTTTTTTTTTTTTTTTTACTGTTCATGGCCCAGTCAATTTTTTTTTATTATATTTTTTATATTTTAAGAAGAAGGGTTTGAGTTAAATTGTTTCATTTTATAGGACTCAATTGTATCACCTTTTAATGTGCGAATATATGTAGCAAATGTATGACTATTTTCATAATATAAGGCCACGACTTGTTGCCGACACAATCTTTGTATCATACCAAAAAAATTATGTTGACGTTTACATGAAATCTTATAAATTTCTTAAAATAAATTCCTTTCATAAAAAAACATACTCGGTTGTACACTGGCGATATGATTATTTTCAAGATATAAGCGCCGCGACACGTCGCTTTCTCTGCGATCTTTATATCATGCTTAAAAATATTTGGTTTGACGATTACATGAAATATTAAAATTCTTGAAATGAATTTTTTTTGTTAAAAAACATATCGTTTATATAAAATATTAAATATCCTGAAAAAAAATTATTTCGGCCACAAATATTGTTAAACTGATTATACTGTATTGTTGATTTAATTTCTATGGAAATTCGAATCATGTATTTTACCATGACCGTTAAAATTAGCCTAAATCTGAGAATACAAATGGTTCAGTAGTGTCGATTTTGTGTCGTGGAGTATTGACAATGTGTTAGTTTTAATTAATTTTTAATTAATATTCATTTCATCAACCGACACTTGTTGGATATAGCGTCGGGGTGTATCGGAGCGTGTCGTGTCGTGTTTTTGGTAGAACACGTGTTGTTGCAAATAATGTCGAAGATAGCTTCATTTTTTCGGTTAAAATAGATTTAAGTAGAAATTGATAAAAAAAATTCAGTAGTGTCGAAAAGTATCCATACAATGTCGGGAGGTGTCGAAAATGTGTCGGATATTCATTTAATCAGCCGACACGTGCCGGATATGCCATCGTAATGTATCAGAGTTAATTAAATACAAACCGGGACAACGCTCGTGCGGGGCACGATTGTTTATCTTCCTAGTGTTAGATATGAGACACTTTACCAAACATGCGTATTCACGCATCATTGTGAAAACCATGGCTTTGTCTTTTGCCCATATCATCAACCAGAAGCCCATATCCTCTACGATGTATTGTAACTTGCTGTGAAAATAACACATTAAAACAATATCATTTAAGATATGTTAAACAATGTGTCAAAAAAAGGTATTCGTTCTGTTTTTTTTAACTGTCACTTTTTAGAATTTCCTTTGTTTTTATTTATCTGTCAGTTTAGATTATCAATGCAGCAATAACTATTTTTTTTCCTAGCCCAAATTTTGGTACAATTTTCTATACACAAGTAATGAAAGGTATTTTTGTTATTTTAGACTTTATTTCAGACACATTAATCATTTTTTTAATCTGTGTGATTGTTCTCTCTACGACAGTTAAAAAAACACGGAGGGGCATGTTATTTTTATATCAATCATAACTAAAACTAACGGGCCATTTTAATCTTAAACGCTTTTCACCGTGCAATTAGAGCACAACATTTCATTCATATCAACCGGTATTCTTAAAAATAATCAATAGTCAAGGTCAGGTAGAAACACTCCAATTGGCTTTTTCAAAATTCTTTGCCGGCCCAATTGCTCCAAAAACATCCATCCGCTCCGCTCCGATCCGATCCAGTTATATTTTCTAAAATTTGAAGGAATATAATAAAATTCCAGTGAACTATTAAACTCCAACTGGAATTTCAACTATTAAACTCCAACTCCACTATAAATAAAATAAAATAAAAAAAAAACACTATTAAACTCCGACTAACTTTTACAATTTTGTTCTTACACTGATAGCTGAAATTTATAGAGTCATTCTTCTTAGTATGTTTTTTTTTTTTTTTTGAAGTTGAAATTTCATTAAATAATTAAATCAGCACTTAATGCTGAGAGAACAGAGTGTGGGGGTTGGTACCCCAGTTACAGTATCCTGATAGGGAATTAGGTAAATCAAACCCTAATTCAGCTAAATGATCAGCCGCCCCATTACAATTTCGGCTAATTGCCTTAAAACTACAATAACTGAACAACTTGCTCGCTTTTTTGATTCTACAAACAATTGATCCTTGGTTGTTAGATCATCGGCGTCGATAGAATTCTTGCAATGGCGATGGATGAATCCGATTCAACCACGTGTTCTTTGCTCCAAATTCTCGCCAATTCTTTTACTCCTTCAAGAATCGCCATTAGTTCTGCATATTCAACTGAGGCCGAGTGTCCCAAATCTCTGGATATTGCTGATAATAGCAAACCATCGTGGTTTCTGATCATAATTCCGATAGTCCCTCTGCCATTTTGATAGCAAGCATCAACATTTACCTTCATCGTATCAAATTTTGGCTTTACCCAGTGCGTTGGAAAGATTTCCGGACAATCGGCGAAGGAGTTGGTTCTTGATGCATGATGAAATTCTTCCAGGAGTGATTCAGCTTGTTGAGAAATACGGTGGAAAGATGGTTTGAGGTTGTTGAAGATGCACTTGTTTCTTTCTAACCAAATAAACCAGAAGGTCATAAAGAGAATATCAGCGTCTGGGTAACAATTATGTGCCAAGAGATAGCAGATATCCAAGAAGTTACTGTGGTTCGCATTAATGAGCAGCCAATGGTAGTCCGGATTTGTTCTCCAGAAGTCTTGAATCCAGATGCAGTCGAATAGGCAGTGGTGCCATGTTTCAGTTTCCTCCTTGCAAATGGAGCAAATGCCCGTGCCAATCTTCCTTTTCTTCAGCTCAGCTCCTATGGAAAGGGAGTTAGTAGCAAGCCTCCAGGCAAAGGCCTTCACTTTGGGGGGAATTTCCTTTGACTAGAGGTAACTCCAAGCTTTTCCATTTGAGTTAATAGAAGCAGCCTCTCCCTTGCTTTGTAGTTCTATTTTGAGTTTCAGTGCAAGTCTGTACCCAGTTTTCACAGTATAGACCCCTTTGCTTGTGAAGTGCCATATATATTTGTCTTTGTTGTCTTGAAGGCTTATAGGAATACTCATAATTGCATCTACCTCATGAGATAAGAAGGTCTTCTCAATGAGTGACTTATTCCATCTTCCACAGTCTATTAGTTGATTCACAGATTGCAGTGTTTCAGTTGGATTGTAAGTAGAAACTTTGAATCCAGGATCAATGGGGATCCAGGGCTGGTCCCAAATACTTATGGTAGATCCATCACCCACTGACCATCTGATTCCTTTAGCAAGTAGATCTCTTCCCTTTAGAATGCTTCTCCAAATGTATGAGGGTCTTGAGCCCATATTAGCTGCTAGAAAGGTGGATCTTTGTAGTATTTATGCATCAGAATTCGATTTACTAAGGATTGAGGATTACACATTAGTCTCCAGCATTGTTTAGCAAGCAAGGCCTGATTGAAAAGTTCCAAGTCTTTGAAGCCCATTCCTCCATGAATTTTAGGTTTGTATAAATTTTCCCAGGAAATCCAAGCTATAGAATGTTCCCCGGTATTTTTACCCCACCATAACTTCCTTATCATAGACAGTATTTCATTTAGCAGCTTCTTAGGTAGCATAAAACACTGCATAACATAAACAAGGATAGCTTGAAGAACTGCTTTGATAAGTACCTCTTTCCCTGCATTTGATAGATATAAGGCTCTCCAGCTGTTCAGCTTTTTCCAGATTTTGTCTTTCAGATATTTGAAAATATCATACCTGGATCTACCAATTATGAATGGCAGTCCAAGGTACATTCCTCTTGTATTTCCAATGGGGATCCCTAGGGTCTGAATGATAGGGTTCTTCTCAGCATCATCTAGCTTATTGTTGAAAAATATACTGGACTTAGAGAGGTTCACCTTTTGTCCAGACAACTCCTCATAATGCCTTAGTATGTTAGTAATCTCAGTTGCATTCCTATCATCAGCTTTGGCAAACAAAATGCTATCATCTGCAAAGAAGAGATGAGACAGAAAATGGCCATCTCTTCCAAATCTGAAAGGGGTTAGAGCTCCAAATAAGATAGAGTGCTTGATTAGGGCTGAAAATCCTTCTGTGCATATGATGAACAGAAAAGGAGACAAGGGGTCTCCTTGTCTAATTCCTCTGGATGGCAAGATTCTTGGTGAAGGCTGGCCATTGATAATTACTTGAAAAGAAGCTGTAGTAACACACCTCATTATTAGCTTGACAAAATCCTCAGGATAATTCATCTTGATCAGCACCAGTTCTAAATATTTCCACTCCACTCTGTCAAAAGCTTTCATCATATCTAGCTTGATTGCCATCTGCCTTCTGTCTAGGTTCCCATTTCCATTTAGAGTATGGAAGGCCTCAAAAGCTGCAATTACATTGTCTGTAATCAGCTTACCCTTCTGAAAAGCACTTTGTGATTGATCAATAACAGCATCAAGAGTCATCTTAAGCCTGTTAGCAATAACTTTAAATATAATTTTGTAGATGGTATTGCTTAGACTTATGGGCCTGAAGTCCTTTAGCATGGTGGCTTGAGGAATTTTGGGTATCAGAGCAATGTAAGTGTCATTAATGTCAGAGAAATCCTCCCCATCATTTAGGGCATTCAGAATAAAAGGCAGCAGGTCATGCCTATATAAGTGCCAGTGTTTATGCAGGAAGATTGCTTGCATACCATCAGGGCCCGGGCTTTTCCTTCCAGGGATGCTCTTAAGTGCCCTAACAACTTCCTCCTCAGTGTAAGGCTCCAGCAAGAGACTATGATGCATGTCAGGGATTAAATTAAAGGGTAGGTCCTTCAACCTATCAAAGTTTTTATTTTCTGCACATGATGAGAAAAAGGTTAGAGTAAAAATTCCTTGCATAAGTCTTCATTTCCTCAGGTTCATCAATGATGTTTCCATCTTCTGATGTCAGTGCATGAATCTTGTTTTTTGCATGTCTTCTTGTTGCCTTCATGTGGAAATATGAGGTGTTTCTATCCCCAGATGCAAGCCACTCACATCTGCCTCTTTGCCTCCAGAAATCCTCATTCATATTTAGCAGTAGATCAAGCTCTTTCATCATGGATTTTTCCTTTGTCACATATAAGTCTTGATGTTGTTGGAGTTTCAACAGTTGCTCTTTAAGAAGCTCAATTTTCTTGCTTAGCTTCCCATATTTGATAGAGCTCCAAGTGCATAACCTGTCTCTAACTTCCCTTATGCCCTTAGCACAGTCAGTAGCATTCAGATGAGTTTTTTCCTTCCAAACATGCTCAGAAAGATCCAAGCAATCTGGATCTTGGGGCCAAAAGGGGTCAAATCTCATTATAGATTTGTTCCTGCACTTTTTCTTATCAATAAAAAGGCCATCAGAGATCAAAATAGGTAGGTGGTCACTTTTGGAAGCAGAAAGGTGTGTGACAGTGAAGTTTGGAAATAGTTCAATCCAGGCATCATTAGCAGTTGCTCTGTCTAGCCTGGCTTTGATGACTCCATTGTTCCAAGTGAATTTAGCCCCTGAAAAGCCAATATCCAGAAGGTTACAATCAGCCAGTGCCTTTCTGAAGTTTTCAATCAAGTATCTTGGCCTAATTACAACCCCTGTTTTCTCATTTGTATGCTGGATTTCATTGAAGTCCCCTGCACAAAGCCAAGGCAGATTTGAACAAGTATGAAGTCTTCTTAAAAGCTCCCAGGAGGTGTGTCTCAAAGCATGATTAGGATTCCCATAGAACCCTGTGAATCTGAAGGTTTTGTTTTGGTACGTTACAATAGATTCTATATGGCCATGAGATTTGGTTAGGATTTGAACAGAAGTGGAATCATTCCAAAGGAGAGAGAGTTCTCCTCTAGTTTCCTCACTAGCAACATGGAAACCAGAGCAAACCCAAGAGTAATTCGAATGTAGTTCATAGCATGAGAGGAGAGTTTTGTTTCAGAGAGAAATAGAAGGAAGGGAGAAGAGGATTTCACTAGGCTTTTGAGACTAGGAACTACCTTGGGGTTGCCTAAGCCCCTGCAGTTCCAACAAATTATATTCATGGCTGTTGGTGGGGCTGCTTGGCAGCCTCCACCGGACAAGGGTAAATTTCCATCTTGATTTTCTTGCTCGAAACATCAGGATTTTCATTTTCCTTACGTTTTCCAAAGGGAGTTTGATGGTTTGTGATTTCATTTAGAGGTCTTACTGTTGGTATGACCCACCCAACACGTTTATTTTCATTACATTCTTTTGTTCTTTTATGTGCCCTCTTATGTTTTTTTTAATGCAAACCTTCAACTCTATATAAAAATAAAAATAAAAAACTGAAAAAAAACACACACACACACAAAGAAAGGACACCCTTCAATGCTTTTCTAAATGTGCTCTTCGAAAAGTCCAAAATTTACCTTGATTGTTACTAAAAGAAAAAAATGTTGAATCCAACTTCCTTGTCTCACTGGATGAATGAATATTTTAATCACGAACTCAGTGACTCGGAATTATGATTTTGTTATTATAACAAATAACCGGAAAAAGTCTCATTTTACAGGGTTTAAACCACCACACCTCAAGCAAGCTTAAGCCCCAACTTATTACTAAATTGATATGGTATAACGTTCATGAATCAAATAATTTTTTTAGCAACAAATGAATTAAATAATTAACTTTAACAATAAAATGGTAAAAGAAATACTTTCTTTTTCATCTTTACGTCATAGAAAATAATAAATGCTTTTTTAGAAACAATAGTAGGTAATCAAATAAACAATGAACAATTTTTTTTGACACCTACATCGATTAGCAAAAAAAAAAAACAAAACAAAACCGATATGAGTATAGGTTACACATGACCGTCATTAAAAAGTTTATCTATTTATTGGTCGACTCCCAAGACATAGCCTAGTAGTAAAGACATGGATGTTTAAATACAGCTGACGCCGGGAGCGGGAGTGTGTGTGGATGTTCGATTCCCGTAAAGGAGACGGCATCTTTCCGTATCATGATAAAAATGCAACCCATGCTTAAGATTGTTAGATTCCCTGATTTACCTTTCCACTCATTCCGGAGGATAGGCAGAGTGTGGACCCTTCTGATTAGGGTTTAATCGTTTTTTTTTTCCTTCTATTTATTGGTTTTAAAAGGTACAAACCCCAATAGATCTTCACCGTTGACTACCTATTGTAACTATCGCTTCAAACTGTTCACTTTCGACTTCTTCTATTTGTCCCTTTCATTTTTATTTCTGTGCCTTTCTTCTTTTAATATTTTTCTCTCTAGCGTTTTCTAATTTTCTTACCGTCGAGTTTAGTGTAAATATATCAAAATTACTTGTCACATAGATGACGTCAGAGTAAATATTAACCAAGAAAAAAAAACCTAACCTAAAATATAATATTAAAATCAATTTAAATATTGTATCATCCCAAACTATATCAATTATTATCATCCCTCATCATAGGTATTTTCCATTGATAAAATAGCCCAATCAATATCAATATCAATCAATCAAAATTTTCTATAGAAAAAAAGGATGGCATCAATTCACTTCACGCCGTATCTATAATTACATTGATAAAATAGCCCAATCAATTCAATATCAATTCAAAATTTTTTCACTTCACGCCGTATCTATAATTACATAGAAAAAGAATTCACTTTTTCTTTTTTTAGGGGGAAAAAAAAAAAAAAAATAGAATTCACTTTGACTCCCTAAACTATATTCAATGGTTTTTTAGTTAAAAAAACAATATTCAAAGTAATATTTACAAACTCAAGATCGATTTATAACAGTAACAGTAATTTACGACCATAAACTTTTCATTATTTGAACTAAGATAAGAAAATGTTGTATTGTCTGATCTATAACTATGAACCATTACTTATACTCTAGTTATCAATAACTTTAATGTGAGATATAATAATTGAATCTGATGTAATGATACATATCACTTCTGAATGACGAAATGACACAAAATATTAATCAAGTATGGCCATTGATTAATATAAGAAAACACACTATAATCGAGAGTGTAATAGCCGTTGCAATATTAACATTATGTTACCGTAATAATTCATTTAAAAGAAATTACGCGATATGCTTCATGATTAATAAATGAATCAATTCCTTTCATTGTATTAGATTTGATACGTAGTAAAAAGAGAGATGTCCAATGACAAGATGGGAGGTGATACGTCTCAAATCTGGGAAATTTTTAGGTAGTGTACAGACTCACGTGAGTACATCTTCACGCACATGTAATCATACCAGCGCGAGGATCGTAACTACACACCACACAAACAATTCTCGTGAACTGATCACGCTGGCATGATTATGCTTTGTGAAGATGTATATCATACGTCAGACACACTATCTAAAAATTTCCCCTCAAATCTCAAATTTAAATTGAGAGTATTTGCCTGCTGAAACTGTGGTAATTGTTGATACTCACTCACTAGCCTCAATAAATTAATCCATTCTAGAATCTAAATATTTTTAGAAGGTTCGTGTGTCATAAATATTAAAATTGAAATTCTAAATACCCTTTACGTACATAATTTTTCATTCACTTATCAAACGAACTATCACAACAAACTCATGAACTAAACGAACTTAAGTTCCAACAAGAGATAACTCGGCTTAACTCACCTTAACAGCTTTACTTTGCGCTGTATCTTTTGTATCTTGAATAAAATAAAATAAAAACAAGAGCAAGATAATAACATGCATTTGTTTCTCTACAAAAAATGTAAATAATAAAAAAAAAAAAAAAAAACATGCATTAGAAACCCACCATTTGCGTAATATATTTGATATATTGGCGGAAATATTCTCAAACTCCCTCCCGCAACGCGTTTCCAACTGTAACTCTCCAAATCAAATTTTTATCTTCATTATTATTATTTTTTTTTAAATATAGAAATTATTTATCCGCTCTCCCTCCTTGGCTCCTTCATTCCCTCCTCCTTTACACCTCTATTTTAGAGATGAAATCGAGTTATTTTTGGGAAGCAGAATCAATCAGCACACAAAATCGGCGATACGGAGATCCTACCTTTTACCATCATCATCAATGTCTTCTTCTAATTTACAGCAATACAAAGCAATGCAAATGCAAATGAGAAATAATAATAATAATCACTGAGAAGTTGTAAATATCAATCGGTTTTTAGGAAGAAGCCGGCGGCCATTTGTATGGATGCCAAAAGGTTGAAGACTAAAAGGTTCCCTTGGTTGTTCACAAAGAAGAAGAAGAAAAACAGAGCAGCACATCATCAATCACATTCTGCTGATAATTCAGGTTTTTAAATCACTGACTGACTGACTCCTTTTTCAATCATCCATCCAGGCCATTCATACTAATTACTTTGCTTTCTCCTTTACTAAGATGGAGATGATTCTTCTATGGTGGGTTGTACGCCGATACAGATGGATACGGATTCATGCATTTTTACAGATGAACTCAGGTAATATTCCTCAAGACAGATTGAACTCACTGATCAGTAGTTTTTTGGTTTCAAATATTTATCTCTGTATTCATCATCTTCTACAACAGAGTCTTCATCGGCACTTGGAACGTTGCCGGAAGATCTCCGATAGGTAGACTTGCTGATGATCTCCACGGCTGGCTCAATCTTAAGAACAAGGCTGACATCTACGTCCTTGGGTACTAAATACTACTAATTCACCTTAATTTAATTTACTACTATTATTAATTTAGCTTTCCTTTTAAAAGTAATTAAAAATAGACACTAATTGCTTTGCTGCAGATTTCAGGAAATTGTGCCGTTGAAGGCTAAGAATGTCATCGGCGCAGAAAAACGAACAGAAGGAGCAAACTGGAATGCTTTGATTGGGACAACTCTAAATGAGAAATTTGAATCAACTCCTACACCTTGGTTAGTAACGCCACCTGCCGGCAATAGTGATAGCTATAAATCCTTACATGTTCATCATCAACCTAAAAGGCAAACCAGTATAGACCACATGAAAAATTCAACTGATACGCCAAATCAGCCTAATAATCAAGATCATTTCCATGCTTATAAACTGATAGCAAGCAAGAGGATGGTAGGTGTATTCATAAGTGTATGGATAAGCCAAGCATTGCTCAAGAAATACACCGTTTCGAAAGTGAAAGTTACTCAAGTGGCTTGTGGAATCATGGGTTGTTTGGGGAATAAAGGATCAATCTCTATTAGTATGTCAGTTGAAGGGACTAGTTTTTGTTTCATTACTGCTCATTTGGCTTCCGGTGAGAAAACGGGAGATGAAGGAAAAAGAAACCGCCAAGTGTCGGAGATATTTCGCCGGACTTCCTTCAGTCGGCTCGCTCAAGATCGTAACATACCGACTCCCCTTACCATCTTAGGACACGAGTAAGTGCATGGATACTTTCTGCTTTATAGCGTGTTTTGTATCTGATACCTATCCATCATGTATTTGACACAAATACACATCCGATACACACATGGGGCTAGTTTGTAATGTTATAAAGTTAGGAAGATACGGGATTCGAAGATGCATATAATACATACATAACTCTATGTGAATGACGAAACATGTTCAAAATTGAATACAAACCACCATAACGAATATAAATCTGTCAAAACTGATGTGAGACTACCATTAATGTAGAAAAGCCCTTAAAACTGTTTTATTTTATGTGTTTTAATATTTATTATGTGGTCTTTATAATCTTATTATGTAGACTCTGTCCTTGCAACACACATGCACTCCTCCCTACTCGTATCCTAAATATTTTTTAAAAATTATACACCTGCCTATCCCGTAACCATTTATGTGTGCCGTGCAACCTAGGTAAGCTCCTTCCCTCATCAAAATGAAAGGAAAAAGTAATAATAATTGTGTTTCTGTAAGAACAAAGCAATGAGAAAGTATTCTCGTTTTATTAGAATAGAAAGCTCATTACAAAAGAAAGACCCCCACACTTCTACTTATAGAAAAGGGGTCCAACGGCTATATTCATAAAGCAGGAAACACTGTTCCAACGGTTGGTGGGACAAGTGTTCCTGTTTATTACTTAGCCAAAAAGAGAGAGAAATAGCCACTAATTTATATAGATATTAGTTCTAATAAAGAACAGAAAAAGGTAGTTAAAAGACTAATAAAACTAACTAATCAAAGACACCATGACAATCTAACACTCCCCTCAAGCTAGAGAGGTGATGTTAATCATGCCCAGCTTGCTTAGAAGATATTGGAAGTTCTTCTTAGGCAGTCCTTTAGTGAGGACATCAGCAGTTTGATTCTGAGAGTTGACAAAGATAAGTTTGATGAGTTGTGCATCCAGCTTTTCTTTGATGAAGTGTCTATCAACCTCCACATGCTTAGTCCTATCATGTTGAACTGGATTGTGTGATATGTCAATAGCAGATTGATCGTCACAGTAGAGAATCATAGGCATCTGTCTTTGTACTTTGAGATCATCCAGGATGATTTTCAGCCATAGTAGTTCACACATCCCAATAGCAAGTGCTCTAAATTCTGCTTCAGCACTGGATCTAGCCACAACACTCTGCTTCTTGCTTCTCCATGCTATAGGATTTCCAAACAGAAATATGCAGTGACCAGATGTAGATCTCATGTCATCTATACATCCTGTATAATCTGAGTCAGTAAAGGCCTCCAGTCTTTTGTGGTCACTTTTCTTGAAAAGGATTCCCGTCCTGGACAAGTCTTTAGATATTCCACAATTCTTTCTGCTGCATTCTGGTGGCATCTTTTAGGTTTTGCATATACGTGCTTACAATATTAACAGCAAAGGATATATCAGGTCTAGTATGGGAGAGATAGATGAGTCTACCCACCAATCTTTGATAGGTGGACTTATCCACAGATTCATCCTCAGGTGCAAGAGCATTCATCTCTTCTTTCATGGCTTTAACCCATGTTTCATCCTCTAAGGCTTCTGAGAACCTCTTAGGGATAGATCCATCAAGAAGATTCTTCATGAATCTCTTTTGATCTGTAGACATCTTATCATAAGATAAGAAGTTTTTCATAGGATGTTTAGTACATGCCCTAGTAGGCTATCTTAGAGCAATAGGAGGTTCCTCAAGGGGAAACCACTATTTTCTTTTGGTACTGACATAACAATAGTAGGATCCTCTTTATCAGAGGAAGAATGCTCCTCAGAGTTGTTGGATTCAGTATCCTCATCAGTACTGGTGATATTTTGATCACCGATACTTGTTATGGATGTTTCAATAGGAATCACATCCTTTAATCTGGTCCAGTTTTTTCTGGTATAGATTATTGGAGTTTTTTCCCTTTGCCTTTCAACAACAGGAATCTCATGTACTTGTTCCATAGTAGGCACATTTACCTCCTGTTCAGTAGGAGAAGGATCCTAGCTATGATTAATCATAGGATTGTGATATTTCTCATGAGTACTTGATATATCAAGATCACTCTGAGAGGGCCACATATCCTGATCATAGTCTGTTATGACTTTCTCCCCCTGAATGATAGATTTCCCTGTGAAATAGGAATGCATTTCATATAAAGTAACATCCTTTGATATAATCACCCTCCTAGTAGGGGGATGATAGCATTTATACCCTTTCTGTGTGTTTGAGTATCCAATAAAGACACATCTAACAGATCTGGGATCTAACTTATGTTTCATCAAATATAACCAAGTGGTCCTGGTGCAGTCATCAATAAAAGTGACAAACCATTGAGCACCATTGGTGTTAGGATTAGTGGAAGGTCCCCAAATATCACTATGAACAAGATTAAAAGGATCATTAGAAATGCTAGATGATATAGGATAAGAAACTCTTTTGTGTTTAGCAAATTCACATTCATTACATTTGAAACCTTCAGAATTTAAACCCTTACATAATGTAGGAAACAAATGTAAAAGAATCTGAAAGGGAGGGTGGCCAAGCCTTCTATGATATAACATAATTCTATCATAACTAGCTTTAGACAAAAAAGATGACTTTTGATAATTAGACTTGTCATTGTATTCAGTCTTCAAAATATATAGACCTTCCTTAGCCTTAGCAAGTCCAATCTTCCTCATTGTTTCTAGATCCTGCATCACACAGAAGTTAGTAGAGAAAAGAGCATAGCATTTAGAGTCTCTGGTTAACTTTCTGATGGATATAAGACTAGTAGACAGATTAGGAACATGCAGGACTTCTTTTAAGATTAGGTCATTATTTAGAACAACATTTCCAATGCCTGCAACTCTGATTGAGGAGCCATTAGCCACAGTAATGCTCCTCTCAGTAGTACAGGGCACATAATTAGAAAATGAAGCAAGATCATGGGTCATATGATCAGTGACTCCTGAATCAACCACCCAATCTCTAGTAACAGTCTGACTTAAGAGATTTAAGGAAGCCATACCTGAAAACACCATAGATGTTGAGGGGTTTTCCAAGGTATCCAGGAACTTCCTTAATTTCTCTATCTCAGATTGTCCAAGAGTAGGTATTGATTCATGTAAACTGATCCATCCCTTGAACATTCTTTGTCGATCTTCTTTGGTGTTTCTTTGAGTGAACCAAGGGCTCCTTTTTTGTACCTGGTCTCCCATGCAATTTCCAGCAAAACTCTTTAGTATGCTTGTCTTTCTTGCAGTGTGTACAATACAGATTATCCCTGTCAGGTTTCACATTTTCCTTTTGAGAGGAAAACTTCTTCTCTGGATACCCCTTTGATTCATTGATCTTAGGGTATCCTTGATTTCTTTGGCCAGCTATCGAAGCAGAGCCATCAATGGAGGGAGTGTCAATCATGACACCCCCACTACTCTCTCCGCTCGACAATAGCAATAGTCTCATTTAGATTAGGAAGATCATCTTTTCCAAGAATTTGGACCCTTACAGGATCAAAATCTTGGTTTAAACCAGTGAGAAAGGAAAAAATCCTATCTTTTTCCATCATCCTTCTTAAGGTGGCAGCATCATCTTTATCTTTCATTTGAATACACTGATAGTGATCAAGTTCTTGCCACATACCTTGAAGAAGATTGGAATATTCAGTGATGGACTTGTTACCTTGTTTGGTGCCTTGAATTTTTGCTCTTATTTCATAAATTTGAGCAGTATCATTCACTTTGGAGTAGGACTGTTTTGCAGTATCCCAGATCTCTTTAGCTGTTTCAAGAAACATGTAGGGGTCACTGATTTATGGAGTCATAGAATTCCAGAGCCATGACATCACCATTGAGTCCTTTTCATCCCAGCTATCAAACACAGGATCATCCTCATTGGACCGAGTCCACAAGGATGGCTCAGTTTGCCTCTACCTTTCAAGAAGGTTCTGACAAACTGTGACCATTTCAGATAATTTTTTCCATTTAGCTTGTAAGCAGCATGGATGTTTTGAAGCTCACCAGAGTTTATAGGATTTTCAGTGATAGAAGAATCAGTGGCTGCACTAGTTGCAGTGGAACCAGCCATTGATCATAAAGAAATTTGAATTTTTGAAGAAGAAATTCCCAGAAAAAAATCTAAAGCTCCGATACCATGTAAGAACAAAGTAATGAGAAAGCATTCTTGTTTTATTAGAATAGAAAGCTCATTACAAAACAAAGACCCCCACACTTCTACTTATAGAAAAGGGGTCCAACGGCTATATTCATAAAGCAGGAAACACTGTTCCAACGGTTAGTTGGACAAGTGTTCTTGTTTATTACTTAGCCAAAAAGAGAGAGAAATAGCCACTAATTTATATAGATATTAGGGCTAATAAAGAACAGAAAGAGGTAGTTAAAAGACTAATAAAACTAACTAATCAAAGACTCCATGACAGACACCATGACAATCTAACAGTTTCTTACGTAGCTTAATTATAATACAGGAACTGACCATTAATTTTGTGTTGGGGAGTTATTAATGGCACTACATTGAATCTACTTTCGAGCACCACAGTTACATTCGATCTCCGGAAATTCGAATACAAGCTCGACATTCGAATTTGCAGAGGTTGAATGTCCATTTTCGACATTTGGTCGAATCTAGCCCGAAGTGTGGTGCCAGGGTAGATTCACTGTGGTGCCAAGAACAGCGCCCTTTTGTGTTACATCATCAGCCGGATATTCTGGTTTGGGGATCTTAACTACAGGCTGTACTTGAAAGACAATTTAGCAAGGGAATTGATAAGAAAGAAAGATTGGAGAGAACTGCAGAGTTATGATCAGTTGCAGAAGGAACTAGCAGATGGTGGTGTATTTCAAGGCTGGAGCGAGGGAAATATAGAATTCCCACCTACATACAAGTACTCATCAAGCAATGGAGAACGCTATTCTGGTGATCTTCATAGCACAGCAGGAGAGAAGCAACGAACTCCCGCATGGTAAGCTCTTGACTATTCAGAGTTATATTTCCAAAGTGACCTTTTTTTAATTAAGAAATACATGTAAAGTAAAATCCCTATGCCCCGTAAGCTATGGTAAAAAAATCCGAGTAAACGAGTAGTTCTCTGACACTTTGTAATGGTATGACAAACTTCATCAAAGTAATCGAACTTTTCTCATCAACCTATGCCGTCTGTGGAGTGGTAGAATAAACAAGAAAAAAAAGGATACTATGCTCATGATTGATATTTTCTGTTTTTCTTTTATGTATCTGTATATTTTGTGTGGAGAAGATGACATTGATTCACTACCACAGGTGTGACAGAGTACTCTGGTATGGAAAAGGAATTAAGCAACTTTCCTACTTCAGGAGTGAAATCAAATTCTCAGATCATCGGCCTGTCTCTGCTCTTTTCTCTACACTAATAGAGGTAGTTAAACGCACAAATCCACAACAACCAGCTCCAGTTGCTTTGGTTCGAAGTCCTACCAAAACGGTGAGTGTACCAATATATTCCTGAAATCTTTTAGGGGGTTCTGAATAATCTTTTTCAAGGAAAATCAGCTTCTCAAAAGAAAATGAAAGCGGCTTTGGGATTAAAATAAGTTGGACATCATTTCCAAGTAACCTAGAAGAGGCACACGTTCACAAACGGTTGTCTGGAAATGGTGTCCCAATTTTTTTTTTTCCACAAATTGTCTAAAATGTTGTTACAATGGCAGGTGGAAGAAAGAGTAGAGCAACCGACCACGTTGTTATCCTTGATTGAAAGGGACGTAGAAGCATTTCCAACAAATAATCAAGGTCGAAAATCTGATAGATAACACCCAACGAAGTCAAATGAAATTTCAGTTTTGCATAGATAACTATTCCACTTCTTCTACTGCCTATCAGCCCGGGTAAGTATATACGGTGAAGAAAATTCAGTGACAACATGCAGTAGCCTCACATGTACAAGAAACATTTAAGTGTTTTATGCAAAGCAGTCCATACAAATTCGATCTTATTACTAAGACAAATGTATCTAACCATAAGCAGCTACGATGATTCATACCTTGACAATAGTTGAAATCTCAGTCACTTGTCTGAAGAAGCCCACTTGCTGCTTCTGAGTTGTCTGCATTGCAATGGGGACATATGAATCTCTTATGAAACTCATCTGCAAATGAGGCATGCTTAACTTCCAGTTCAGATATCTGCTTGTTTCTTGTCAAGGATGTACTTTACTTGATTTAGGTTCAATGTTTCACTTGAAACTTAAAACATTTTAAGATAGGGGCAGCAAACTTCAATAAGACCAGCAAAGTTGATTAAATTGCTTATGTTGAAGATTATGACGATTTGTCCATACCACTTCTTTTTTATGTGCTCACTTGAGAAACCATTCAAGAAATAACAATGTACAAACTCAAAAAAAACTTCCAAGGATATTTGGTCAACTCCTGGAGTTCTGTGCTCACGCTCATAATTCTCTGTATAAGTGTTGCTTTCTTTTCAAGGTCACTCAACTCCTGTTGGACCTGTAAATCTCCAACATAATAGTCATGCGTCGCCCAAAAGATGATATGTAAGCATCAAATAGATGACCAAAATTAGTGATTTGTCAGACTAAATGGTCATAACTGAACGGAAATGAAATCACCTGTTTATGAGCATGCAGCAAATCTTGATACTCTTGTTCCTCAAGTTGGGTCTGAGATATTATATGCTTCAGTTTATCTTTGAGCTCGAGTTCAGCATCATGTCCATTTGTCCCTTCATGAACTCCTAAAAGAGTTTATGATATTTCAAAAGCAAATAAACCAACAAACAAAATCAGGCAAGTATTCACGTGGTTCGACCAAAGCTATTGTCGCATTTGCAGAAACGACGGCAAGAGCTGGGTTAAGGTGTGTGGTAGAGTGAGGTTTGTACCCATTCTAATGTGTGGCATTGCTCAATGACCCCAAAAGTTCTTATTCAGGAACTTCCAGAAACAACAAAAACATATGCACACATACCATTGTTTGAATCTGACCCATCATCGTCCGCCTTATTCATACCAGAGGCTACTGATTTATGAAAGTTCCTGCAATCAAGATAATTAAAGGACTTTCTCTGAAAAATAAGGTCATTAAAAGAAAGACGCATCACTATTGCCTAAACTCAATGCTAGCGCACTAATGAGGAATGGCAAAGCAGAGCTAAGCAAGATTCATTCTGATGGGATTTGCACTTAGAACATTACATAAGCAGTTTCTCACTTACAATAGAAGGAAAAAAGAAAGGTCCCTCATAAAGGTGGAAGTCCATGTTGTTTATCTAACAAGGAGAAATTCATGGTAGACCAACTAAACAACGACTTATACAAAATAACAAATTTAAGGAATCGCATAACTGAAATTTTATAGAAATAAAATAAAATAAAGAAGCTAATCCTAGTATGATATGTGGCTAGTTTTGTGTGGTAGGTTTAGAGTACATTTCGAACTTATCTAGTGTAGGATTACCAATGTATAATCTGTTCTTGACACCTAGCCTAGATTCTGTTATGTTTCATTTAAGCACCATCATACTGTCAATGAAATGTAGAGAGAGCTGAGCTCATTTACTGAACAATGAGAGAATGTTTATGATCTTCTTCTCAGCTGGTTTACTTACAATCTCAACTTAGAACATATACCTGTTAAAGTAAGTGATACCAACCTTATTGAGGCATTGAGCTCAAACATTTCTTTGATGAAATCATCTCTGCAAAAGGATAAAATCAATTATGTGGCTAGAGAAATAAAAGGAGTAGGTACTAGAATCTATGGATCTATGTTATGCCAGACACCAAACACAAATAAATAAATAAATAAATAAGAGGCAAAGTACCTGGAATCACTTTCTTCTTTCTTTGGATGCATAAAACAAAATAATCAGTAGTTTATAATAATGAAAAACAAAACAAAATCAAAACACTCAGGTACCAGACAAAGTACAGAAGCATACTTTTAGGGACTCCAAGTGAATTCCTCCGGCAGATATTTCGCACTGGATGGAATCAATCCTCAACTACAAGTAAAATTTCAAGAGACTTTAAATTTACACTGCCTGGAACTGTCGTTTCTCATAAATTGCAAACATATTGAACAATCAACAATAAGGAAATATACAATCGGCAGGAACAAATTTTCAGAAGACGTGAAACAGAGAGCAGAATCTAACCTCTAAGGATTGAATAGAAGCTTCGTTCATAGATAGCTCAACTTCGTAACCCTTCAACTCTTGCTCGACCGTTTCCTTACTCCGTTTAGCATCTTCGAGCTTCAAATTAGCCGCATTGAACTCCAATCTCAGCTCATCTATCCTCCTCTTCAGATCCGCGTTTCGGCGCTCTAAATGTGAGGAATCGATTACAGTCGTCCAAATTTATGCCGAATTTATTGTTTTAAAAGATCAGCATTCGATTAGCAAAGGTGTTTTCCAAATGAAACTACGATTTCGAAGCATTAATCTTCATGAATTGCAATTTCAGAGAAACAAAAGACTACCTCCTTGAGATTTTTCGGCTGCGAAGTCACGAATCAGAGTGAAAAGCTGCTTCTGTGAATCGTTTCCCGCCATAGCATCTACGCAAAACTTACAACTTGGTTCCTTCGTATAACTGTTGGTTTTCTAACCGACTACTGATTATGAATTAATGATACCGCTAGGTGATTTTAACATACAAAATGTATAAACTTAATTCAGGGTTTAAACATTACATATCTATATCTATAGATAATATGTGGGGAGTTAATTTAACTCAATTACCCGCAAATTAAACCTCATACCCGGAAATTGATCCGGTCCCAAACATTAAATCCAAAAAATCTCTCAACAAATTTAAAAAAAAATATTGCACCACACGTAATAAATACAAGAAAAAAATATTGCAAAATATCAATAAATCCCCACACTATTAATGACCTAATTATGTTCACACAGGGATTTGATTTATAATTGCAATCTTTTTTTTATCCCGTGATTTTTTCCTTTATGTTAGAAGTTATTTTTATTTTTATTTTAATTTTAGAAATTTGGCACTATTAATGACCGTAATTTTTTTATTAAAATGTTAGAATTATACTCATTAATTATGTTCACACGGTGATTTCCTTTTTAATTGTAAGTTTTTTTTAGACCCGTGATTTTTTTCTTTTGTTAAAAATCATATGGATTTTTATTCAACTATTATATTAGTAATGGTCAATGGCAAAATTCATTGTTCGCAATCGAAACCAATTCTCTCTAGCTATCATCTAAAATTATGGTATGATTTTGGAATTCTCCTTCTTCTTTCATCTACTAATTACCTTATTCAAGTTTTTTGTCGAATCATTCTATAATATTTTTTGTTTTAGTATACGTGGTAGACAATTTGTTTGTGTAGGAATTATCCAAGTGAGCTTTGATTTGGTCAGGGTGACGTCTTAACAACTTTATGTTTGAGAACAAAATCCACATTAACTTGACATTTTCGATTTGTCAAAATTTTCCTTCTCACATTTTGGATTAATCAGTTTGATATTTTTTTACTATTGGATTATCATCCTTCATTTTTATTTTTCCCATTTGTTTTACTAATTGTTTGCAGGGTCCTTCATTTTTTTTCCAATTGTTTTACTAATCGTTTGCAGGGATTCGTTTGTTGGTGACTACTACCTGCATACACTTCAAGTAAATATTTTTGTATTCATAAAACCACAATTTTGTTTATTTAAAAAAATAACTACAAATTTAGCAAAAAAGTCCAACTTTAGAGGGAAATATATTGTGTAATAAACCTGCTCAAACAAACAATTCATCTAATATCATGGATCTTTCTTATTTGTTTATTTTCGTTCTCACATTTTGGATTAATCATTTTGATATTTTTTTTACTTTTGAATTATCATCCTTCATTTTACATTTTTTCCCATTTGTTTTACAAATCGTTTGCAGGGATTCGTTTGTTGGTGACTACTACTTGCATACACTCGGTAGGTTATTTTTATTGATCATCCATTTTTTTTTTGTTTATTTCATTATATTAATGATTTTCTTATTTTTTATTGGATAAGGCACAATTTTCAAGTAATTTTTTTTAATTCATAAAACCACAATTTTGTGACATACGGGTATTGTTATTTTTTGTTACCCTCTCAGAATGTTCTATAACTGCTTATTTTTGTTATTTTTTGTAAAAATAGTCAGATTATTTTACTGTGTTAAGGGTTTTTTTTACGAGTGTTTTATTTTGTTCCAAATTTATACAATCTATATTTAGATGTAAAAGCTGTGACCTTTGTTGCATGAAACAATAAAACAAAAAGAAATGAAGACTTAAAAAATCTACCTTTTCAAGTAGAGATATTGATATTTATGTTAAATATGCGATTTTTTCAATGAATAAAATGCATGACACGCTTTGTGACATATGAGTATTGATATTTTTGTTATTTTTTTGTTAACCTATCAGAATGTTCTATCACTGCTTATTTTTGTTATTATTTTGTAAATAGACGGATTATTTTTCCGTTTTTTTTTTTTTAATTTTTTTAAAGCGGTTGGTTTGCTACTGTGTAAGATTCTTTTATAATATTTTTCTTATTTTTTTTAAATAGCCGGATTTTTTATTTGTAAATATTCTCACATTAAATACATCCTTATAAATTAGTCATCCCAAAATAATATCGAATATTCTTAAATTTATGGCACTTAATGCAAAATATCACATTAAGTTATAATATTTAAAAAAGGATAAAAAAAAATTAGTCAAGCATGCACTAATTTCAAAATTTGAATTTCTAAATAACTCTCACCAATCACACTAATTACAATTCACACTAATTAAAGTATAATATTTAAAAAATATGAAATTCTGTTGATTTCATTTTTTTAAGTTTCATTGTTCTATCTACTCTATTATTATCGTTGTGGTTCATTGCTTAATACACAGTTATGATAAAATTTAATTTATTAATAAACCACAATAAGCGTTTCCTAGAAATCAGCCGTCCTCATTTAATACCAAACATTTTTAAATTACAATTTTCGTGATGAATGCAGAATTTTCTAACATTAAATTACGTTTTCAAGAATATCTAAACTAAACTATGTAGACATTAAATATATCTCTATAAATTAATAAAAAATATTCTCACATTAAATATATCTCTTATAAATTATCCATCCCAGAATAATGTCCAATATTAGGAAATTTATGGCATTTGATGGAAGTATTTTTGGCTTAAAGTATAATATTTAAAAAATGAGAAATTCAATTTTACCAATTAATGAAAAATATTCTATAATTAAATTACATTTTTTCAAAATATCTAAACTCAAATATGTTATTTAATGCAAAATTATGCATTTTTAACACAAAATTATGCATTTAATTGTAATATTTAAAAAACGATAAATTATATTTTATCAATCAATGCAAAATATTCTAACATTAAGTCACATTTTGATAAATATATAAATTCAAGTATGCAATTTAATGCGAAATATGCAGACATTAAATACATCCTTACAAATTAGACACCCCAATAAATTCTAAATATTCTTACATTGAATTACGCTTTTAAAAATAATTATATTCAAATTTGCCAATTAATACGAAATATTCGTACGGGAATGTTATTTTTACAAATTAGACACCCTATTTAATTCCAAATATTCTTATTTTTAATTATTTTTATATATTTTTTAATTAATTTTATCCATTTTCTTTTTGCGGTTTTATATAATTTAATCAGAGAAGTATTTTTATATTAAATTATATTTTTAAAATAACTATATTCAAGATTACCAATTAATTCGAAATATTCATACATTAAAGTCATTCCATACAAATATGTTAATAAAAAAAATCATTCCGTACAAATTAAAATCCTCTATTGATACAGAACATTCATAAATTAAATTAGATTTTGAAAAATAACTAAATTCAAATATGTCAATTAATACGAGATATTCTTAAATTAGGTCATTCCTTACGAATTAGCCATCTAATTTAATGCTAAGGTAGGTAGGAAGCGTATTGAATAAGGTAGTGTGGTGGGTAAGGTAGGGTATGATGGGTGGTGGGTGGGGTAGGGTAGGGTGATGGGTAAGTTGGATGAGCTGGGGTGGTAGGTAGGGTATGTAGGGGTGGTGGTGGGTTGGGTTGGGTAAGGGGTGGTGGTGGGTAAGGTAGGTTAAGGGGTGGTGGTGGGTAAGGTAGGGTAAAGGGTTGTGCTGGGTGGTAGGGTGAAGTGGTGGGTACGGTAAGGTTGGTAGGGTAGGGTAATTAAGGTATAGTAGGGTAGGGCATGTTGGGGTAGTGGGTAAGGTAAGGTGGGGTGGTGGGGTGGATAAGATATGGTTGAGTGGAATGGTGGGTAGGGTAGGGTAAAGTGGTGGGAAAGGTAGGGTTGGTAGAGTTGGGTACGGTAGAGTAGGGTAGGATAAGTTGCGGTAGTGTGTAAGGTAAGGTAGGATGGTGTGGTGGGTAAGATAGGGTAGAGTGGAATGATGGGTAGGGGTGTAGTGTACGGTGGGGTGGTGGGTAGGGTAGGGTAGGGTAGAGAAGGGTCGGGTGGTGGGTAATGTAGAGTGGTATGGTGAGTAAGGTAGGGTAGAGTAGGGAAGTGTAAGGGTGGGTGACAGTGGAGTAGAGTGGGTAATGGAAAAGGTAGGTATGATGTCGATGGTATGATATGGTGATATGGGGTAGGGTAGGATATGGTGGTGGGTAAGGTATGATAACGGTAGGTAAGCCATGGTGGGAAGAGAGGTAGGGTGCAATGGGGTATGACATAGAGCTACCTCACCCCTTCGCTTATATCCTATCTTATGAACCATACCATACCTTACTCCAGTCAACCTTAATTCACTACCCTGCGCTACTTATCACTCAATGTGTCATGTTTTATATAAATTTTTTTCATCCAGTCTTGCATATTCCAACCGCAGTAATAGAATTAATTTATTCCACTATATGCCATTTCACTTCTATTATTTTATTCCATTTCATACAATTCTGCAGGACAATGAGGCATGGACAACAGCGTCTCCGGCCTTGTTCATTGATGGATAGCACAGAACGCTCCAAAGTCATCAAAATTATTGATTCAGTAAATGAAATAATCGGATCAAACACCACTATGTCTCCGATCCAACTGAAACTCTTTTTCAACAATACTGATAGGCCGAGCTGCAAACAGGGCGCTTGGAAAGACTCGATGCTTCCGATACCATAAATCACAACCGGAATTCCACAACCTTGTAGAAATAAGAAGCCACTACTTTCGGGTCCCATAACCTTGCAGAAATAAGAAGTCATTTCAAGACTTTGCATTTGATTTATAAATTCTCCAAAAAAGGCCCAGCTTTCAAGCTTCTCGATACACGATTGCAACTTTTGCAATACACGATTGCATCTTTTGCTGTTTTTACTTCAGATTCATCACCAAAAAGAGTGGTCATATCAAGACTTTGCATTTGATTTATAAATTCTCGAAAAAAGTCCCAGCTTTCAAGCTTCTCGATACACGATTTCATCTTTTGCTGTTTTTACTTCAGATTCATCACCAAAAAGAGTGGTCATACCAAGAAGTTCGGGGAAAGGAAGTTAGGGAGGTTAGCAGCAAAGAACTTCTTAATAAAATATCTAAAACTCAAAGTTCATGGAACTGAGAAACAGAACCAAAAAAAAGGATTTGAAGAAAGAGAGAGGAGGAGACTGACATTGAAGATGAGGCCTTTGTTTTTGGCTTCCCAAGCTAATCCACCTCTGAAGGCGATGCTCCATATATCGGTACCAAAATGGCAGCTACAACACACTGTAGAATCGTGTTATCACTCCAAAAGGAATCGCATTTACTCCTATAGCCATCTTCTTCGTCTCTTTTTCTTTAAGATTGGATTCTTCAGTTCTTACCGGTGTCAACTAAGGAGAATAGTGGAACGTGTACTAAATGGATATGAGATAGGAGTCATAAAATACTAAAAATTAATACCTCAAATAAGCAGTTCAACAAAGTATCCATTTTAACGTTTTGTTTCACTTGGCATCATGAAGGTATATGAGTTCATAAAATGGACACACACAAAATCATCATAAGTATCCTCAAATAACAATAATGGATACATTTCACTTTCAAACATAACAATATATCATGGTAACGTTCCACTTGGCATCATGATGGATACTTTGAGTTTTTTTAAGGCATTTTACTTCACTTTGACTGAAAGGCTGTTTCATGGTCTCTATTAGTTCCCTCAAATCATGATCCATATACTCCATTGACATAAAAATACTGTCAAGATTTTCACATAGTACAACTTCTTTTACGCCAACAACTAAGGGATGATGAAAGGCAAGAAGAAAGTTTACTTCCCTCAGGGCAGTCAAAGGGAACCCTTCTCTTTCCTTCTCCATCTTAACCTTCTTAAGTGCAACGATTTCTCCTGTATTTCTATCCCTGGCCTTGTAAACAACTCCATATGTCCCTTCATTTATCTTGCTAAGCATCTCAAACTCATGAAGATGGAAGCAACAATAACTTCAAAATCGTGCAATCAAATAACGTACGATATGCATATATACGACACTCATTAAAACCATAACCTCCACAACGAAGA
This sequence comes from Gentiana macrophylla, assembly GCA_026214975.1. NCBI lineage: Eukaryota > Viridiplantae > Streptophyta > Magnoliopsida > Gentianales > Gentianaceae > Gentiana > Gentiana macrophylla. Next base: position 144,482,570 of record CM047807.1, read on the forward strand.
TCAATGCGAAAATCACATTGTGATACACAAAAACCAGAAAAACAGAGCTCATATGGCCATAGTAACACTACTCACAAAGTAAGCTAACAAAGGCATAAATAATATAATAGTTTCAACCAAAAAGTCAAGAGCTTTACTACTCCTGGCCCTTCTGTGCAAGGTCCTCCAACTAAAGCGATAATCGTAGCACCGGTATTTGACGGAAAGCTCCCGAGCAAACCTGCTACCACAGTCGACGCCACACCGTACACCTAAAAGCCCTGCTTCTTGGAGGCACCGGCCATAGATCCATCGGCAACTAATCAAGCAACTACATTCAACAAAGATCCAATAATCAAGAATAAAAAAAATCATCAATATATTTGATCATCAAACCGCACGGATTACATGAGAGAGATGAGAGATGAGTCCAAGACCACACATCCTGCAAGATGAAGCATTTCTCTAGCTAACAAAAGCACGGATATATTACCTTGCGCTTAACAAAAGAAAAAGAAACGGACACAAAAGCCGGTAAAGGTATGCAACAATCCTCAATTATTTCTCGTTGGATTATCTTGTGAGTTTTTAGTAAAAGTTGTATCTTTATTATGTTTTACTTGTTGTTATGCAATTTAATCGATAGATACCTTGCATGCTTGATGTTTAATGTTTGATGAAAATCGTTATTAAACCCTAGATCACCGTAATAAAGATTGGATCTTTAATCTAAAAGTAATGAGAGTTGTTAGGTTAATTTCTAGGTTGCTAGATTGAGAAATCTTACACCTTTGATATTAAAAGCGTTAATCGTTAGGATCGAAAGATAAGAGATTAATAAACGAATTATCTAAGAGATTAGAAATTCATACCCACGTAAGGTGAATCACAACTTTTGTTAAATCATCACTAGATAATCTAAAGGAGAAATTGAATGTTATAGAATTGGTGGATCAATTGCTTATTCGTTCGTTAAATTATTGATCAAAAATCGTTTGAACTTGAATTGTTTAGCAAAGTTATACTTTTTATTACATGTTTAGGTTTTAGAATATATTATTTTAGATAATTTGGTTCGTAATCACGTTTCCTGGCTTTAGATTTCCGATCTTCTGTCCAGTTACTTTTGTTATTCTCGTTTTTAGTTTATCACGTGTTAATCGTTTCTATTTTCTCATAATTTCAGTAATAGTAGTTGTGACATCTTTAGGTTAGTTAGTTAAAAACTAGATAGACAACCCCGATTCCCTGTGGACTCGACTCCGGTATTAACCTCTATACTACGATCCCTGCACTTGGGGTAAACCGGATTTATTTTATTACTTGTTTATTTTTCGTTAGATAAAATCCGAGACAATCAGCCCTCCAATAGCAGCTCCTTCATTGCTGAAAGCCGCATCCACATTGAACTTTAGGCTCCCTGTAGCGAGCGGTTCCCATTTTTCCTTGTGTTTTGGCCTTATGATATCATCGTTAGGATTTCCATTGCTGCAAGGTATTCTTCCGCCTCAGAGAAGGAATTGTCACAACTACAAAAAAAAAAATAAAGGTCACAGTTTTTAAATGTGATATATTCACAATAATCACGGTTTTCAAAGTGTGGCATATTGAGGTGTGACATTCTCCCCGTTTTGCATTGTCTGTTGCTTTCTGCAACCCTTTCTATAGTAGCCAATGCAACGTCAGGTTGCACACTCATCACATCTCCTCCACACGCCGTATTCAAATTTGACTGATCTGTCTCGCGTAGACCACCATAAAAGAGATGTACCTGGTTCCATGCCTCTAATCCGTGATGCGGGCACTTTCTCAACATAGTTGTAAATCTATCCCAGGCTTCATGCATGCTCTCCATGTCCAACTGTTCAAAGTTTGCAATATCTGCCTTCATATCCAATGTTCTGGAGAGGGGACAATATTTCAATAAAAAATTTGCAGTCACTTAATATCTATTATAATTGTTATCACACTTAAAAATTGAGATCTATTATAATTTCAATCACACTTAAAAACTGAGATCTATTATAGTTGTTATCACACTTAAAAACCGAGATTTATTATAATTTTTTTTTGTTTTTTGGAAACCGGATCTTTTATTTATATTAAAAACCAAAAAATATGATTAAAAAACTGAGAACTATTATGGTTTCCAATCACACTTAAAAAGTGTGATCTATTTTTTTTCCAAAAAGAAACGAAAAACTATTACAGTTTTCTATTTTTCCGGAAAAAAAAACGAGGTCTATTATAGTTGTTATCACACTTAAAAACTGAGATCTATTATAATTTCAATCACACTTAAAAACTGAGATCTATTATAGTTGTTATCACACTTAAAAACCAAGATTTATTATAATTTCAATCACACTTAAAAACTGAGAACTATTATGGTTTCCAATCACACTTAAAAAGTGTGATGTAGTTTTTTTTCCAAAAAAAAGACACGAAAAACTATTATGGTTTTCAATCACACTTAAAAAGTGTGATCTATCTTTTTTTCAGGAAAAAAAAACAAAATATATACATGCATACTTTCAGAGGCGCCCCCTGGGCCAACACCCATGGCCCCCCAAAAATCGATAATTTTAAGGGCCCCGTCAATGTTTTACGCAATAGCATATGTATTATGTATTTTTATATTAATCTTAAATACTCTATCAATAAACAAGTTATTATCATAGTGGTGAGCAATTTGGTATAACAAGTCAAGTGAACTAGGGTTCGAGTCTTCTTTGGTTATTCATGATTTTTAAGAAGGGCCTAAATTTTTTTTTGGCCCAGAGCCTAAATTTAGACAGGGACGCACCTGCATACTTTATGTCTCTAGTAGGTCTTGAACCCAGACACTTTGAATACTCTAGATTAAGGAGTCACGGTAATTACCATTGGGCCGATGCATTTTTTCTTCTTATTTTCGACCACGGCTAAAAAGATAATCTATTTGAGTATTTATTAAATACATTTTATCACATTTAATAACTGAGATCTAATTATATAATATCATATTATTTTACTCATGGTTAAAAACTGTGATTGATTGACTTTTTGTCTCAGTTTTTCTAAAAACCGTGATAGTAAAAAATTAATGCGTTCATTTTACTTTATTTGTCTGAGTTTTTTAAAAACTGAGATCTTTGTCATTTTTAAAGTGTGATATTTATCCTTTTGTAATTGTGATATAAATTAAATCAATCACACCTAAAAACCGAAACCTAAATATAAAATATCTAACCATTTTAATCACAGTTAAAAACTGAGATTTTTTGGTATGATACACCTCGGTTTATTCAATAACTGTGATAAAAAATTAAATATGATATATACATTTTTTTCCTTATCTCGGTTTTTTTCCAAAAGTGTGATCTTTATCATTTTATAAGTGTGATCTGTGCCGTTTTTTTGTAGTAATGGTAGTAGTGACGGTTAAAAACCGTGATCTAGATATAAAACATCACATCATTTAAATCACGGTTACTAAGTGAGATTGATTTTTTATTTTATTTTTTAATCGAAGTTTTATTCCATAGAAAAACGGTTGAAACTCACAAAGCCGAGTTCATAACTTTAGGTAAAACACAAGAAAAAACCTAGTGATAAAAAATCTTCTTTTTCTTACGGGTTCTGGTTATCCTCTGCAAGAGTGTGAGTTTTACTTTGGAGTCCTTATCAGATGTGTAGCCAGCCCGCCTAACATTGGGACCATCTAGGTTCAAAAATTGAAGCTCGGCTTGGATGCTATCAACACTCAACCGAGTCGAGTGCGTTGTATCCAACTCAGAAAGCATTTCGAAAGAATTTCTTGTAGTTAATGCTTCTGAGGTTCCAGTGATTTTGCCATAAAAGTGTGCAACCGAGTTGGATTTAGTGACCATTCCTTCTTCATAAGTATTTTCCTTCCCTTTATATTTCTGAGAAAAAGGAGCTGTTGAACCTGCTTTAGAAGATTTAAATGTTTGCTCCTTGCTTGATGTACCCTGCTGTGCTTTAGAGATCATTGGGCCTGGTTTTTTTTCCAGTATTGAGGCTCTTCGATCTCTTGGGCTGAGTCCAAAGAAAGGGGTGAAGCCATTACTTCCTCATATTCCTTGTCTGCTGTTTGGGGGAGGAAGCTGTTGGAATAGCACCTGCAGATAGAGTTGGACTTGAGATCAGAATTTCTGTTGATGTGTGCTCAGCAGTCTGTGATCCCATGCTATCATGGTCCTTCCTTAATTGAGACAAACCGTCCTTAGCATTTTCAGCATTTAGTTAATTTATTGAAGATTGCACAAGAATTGTTGTATTTGGAGCTGTTTGTGAAGCCTGCAATTCACCATTTTGCTCCTGCATATGACTGCTCTTGGCTGCAGTACTTGATTTCCTATCCTGCAGCTGACAAGTTTCTTCAATTGCAACTTCATCATGTTGGAAGGGCAAGGAAATAAGCGAGATTGATTGATATAATTTATCTCAATTTTTAATAACTGTGATTAATAGAATTAAGTGTGACATACTTATCATTTTTTAAGTGTGATATTTATCATTTTTGTAGTAGTGACGGTTAAAAACCGTAATCTAAATATAAAACATTACATCATTTAAATCACGGTTAAAAAAGTGAGATTGATTCATATGATTTATCTCGTTTTTTCAATAACTGTGATTAAAGGAATAAAGTGTGATATATAACTTTTCATTGTCTCGGCTTTTTTAAAACTACAGTCAAACCTCTATAAATTAATACTCGATAAATTAATAACCTCGATAAAATTAATAATTTGTCAAGTCCCAACTTGGGACCAGAGTGACAAAGTGGACCCCAATCGATAAAATAATAAGATAATAACTTTTTTGAAATCCCAAGTGTATATATATTGGTCCCAACGAAACTATAAATTAATAATTATGTATGTACTAAAAGATTCCAAATTCTAAGATTATCTAAGTAAAAAATGAATCTATAATACTTGTTTTTTATTGAACTTCAAATCTATATTGAGTTCATCTTTAAATCTCCTCATTCACTTTGAGTTGGGGCATTGTCAAATTCAAATAATTTGTGAATGTACATTCATAGAATGTGCCTTGGAACTTGTTTTTGTAATTTATTTTTCATCTCTAACTAATATACATTGAAACTAGTATATTGGACTTGGAAATTTAAAGGTTATACGTAAAACCTCTTTAAATTAACAAATTATTAATTTATCGATATAATAATATCTCGCTAAATTAATAAAATATCCCGATCCCAACATTATTAATTTATAGAGGTTTTACTGTATCATCTTTTTCATTTGTCAAGTGCGACGTATATCACTTTTTGTAGTAGTGTGTTCATTATGGAAGTAATGTGAACATGCCTATTTTCCAAGATCCATACATTTCGGGTTTTCCAAATATTCCAAAGGAGACAAATAATTTGAATTGTTTTCGCCTAGTCATTTAAATTTAAAATCTCCTCAAAGAACTCCAAAAACATGTGTACTTTAAGTTTTGCCAAATTCTTACCTAACTCATGCTTCTCCCATATTTAGCTAAAAGATGAGCCGGGGCATTCCCCTCCCGTCTTACGCAAGAGAAAGAAATAGAATCGAAAACTTCGTTTGAAACGATGTGGTAGAAAGCAACGTGCGACTTGAAGGACACGATCCGCTGTGTATTCCTTCTTCTATCCATCATCTTCTATTTCTATAGTTCGATTCATCAAAATAATGAGTCACCATTGATATCGACACATCTAAGATCACCAAATGTTCGGGAGTTCCTCTATTCAATCCTTTTCCTTCTTCTTGTTGCTGGATATCTCGTTCGTACACATCTTCTCTTTATTTACCATTGGTATTAAACATTCTATATTATAGAATTAATCATTTTATATTTAGAGCAACCACAACTAGTACAATTACGGGATGAGATCACATATCCAACTTGTGTGTCTAATTCGGTGTCGAAGTAAAAATTACGTCGTTTCATGTGTAATTTGTTTCTTGAAGAAAATAAAATAAAAACAAAAAACCAAAACCAAAAAATAAAACACAATGAAACGACGTCGTTTTTACTTAGACACCGAAATTAGACACACAAATTGGACAAGTGATCTTATCCCTACAATTACATGTTATTATATATTTTTTTTTTATGATGATGCATAATTTATTAATTTCATTATGTATTTTACAAAAATACATGAACCGCTTGACGATTGTGCTTTGAGTAATGATAGATTAACGGTTGTCAATTAACGAACGAATATGCAACGGTGATATATGCATCAGATTGATCATATTAGATTTACATCATTATCAATTTGATTTCATTATAATCAATCAGTCATGAGATCACCGTTGTGTTATTCATCAGAATACAAACCGTTGTATGCTCATATCATTACTCTTGTGCTTTCACCAATTTTTTTTTTCATCTTAAAAATCCACTAATCCATCCAATGTTCACTCTCCTAGTGTTTTTAAATGTAATTTGGTCGTGTCTTTTAGAAACAAAACTTTATCAATGTGCGATATTTTGAGATTTGTTGGGATATACTTATCACTCTTTCGTGTATAATGTAGGCTGACAGTTCTCCGTTGATGTTGGTGAAACTTATGCCATCTATCTTGGGGAGCTACTAATCACCCCCCCCCCCCCCATCCCATCACCCTCCTCAATTCTTTTTTCCTTTTTTTATTAATCTATATAAATTATTTGTTTTAAATTTTTTACTTATATTTTCTATTTTGCTTGTAACTTTTTTTTGATAAATTGTTTTTTAATAAATTATATGTTTTTAAATCTATTCAATTTAATCTATCAAAAGAGTCCAATATTGAATATGAAATATTGTATTAAAAATAATTTTATCGGATCCAATATAACTTTTATTAATTTTTTGAATTATGTACATCGAAATAATAGATAAACGCATAAATTAATCATCAATCATAGAATCTCGACTAGCGGGTTCCATTTCATTTAATCTTTCCATGTTTGGAATTTGCGCTTGTCGGGTTGTACTCCTCATCCGTGCGCTCGGGGCTCGTATGGACAATGTACGCCGATGAATATGGATATAATTTTGCGGAATCGGCATGCCAGCAAAGACGAAACATTGCAATATCGTGAGCGCCACGGCAATCCGTGTGTCGGTTTGATCTTGCAATTGCAAAGATCTTCTTGGGAAAGACGATGTTTATCGCAAAGAACTTTTATACATTTATCGATTAAGTCCATTGCTTCTAATGAAATGCAATATCTGATTTCACTATAAATTGCGTCACGTACATGTCAATGTCGTGGAAAACTCAGAGATTTCTGGAATGAACCTTGAATATCCCTAAATTGAGCAGTCAACATCTTTTCTATTTTTTGAAAGGATGTTGAAAGCGATGCCGAAGTATCCCCGAAGTGTCGTTTGAGTCTCGGATGCGCAGACTCCACCCTATATTTTAATTATGCATTGTGTTAAATAGGAATGATACATGCAATATTCTATAGTGTAGGATAATGAATAAATAGTGGATATTAGAAAGTTACCTTTGACTTGAATGGCTTCCGAGGTGCATAACTTTGTCTACATACACATCAACGAACCGCTCCTTGTAAGGATATAACCATGTATTCCAAATGTATGTTGTGGCTTTGGCGAATTTTGAAAATTCAGTTAACATGGCATTCCACCTGAATTCTAAAGTCTCCACACTCTGTGAATGAATAATCGAGTGCTATGCATTGTTAAATTCGATCCATCTTTTACCAAGCATAGGTCTGCACTTCTTCATTACACACTGATTTATATGCCAAATACAAAGGATGTGATGCGCGAATGGGAAACATTCTCCAATTGCACAAAGAAGCGCTGGATCCCTATCTGAAACAACCACCGATATAAACGCTACTCCTTTTAAGACCATCCATCTTTTTAACGTATCCAATACCCATACAAATCGCTCTGTCGTCTCATTACTCAAATATGCAAACATAATAGATTAAGTGTGCATCGTGGATGTGATACCCACAATCTCTACGAGCGGTATCCCATACTCATTGATCTTGTACGTGGCGTCAATAATTAAAACCGACGGAAAATTCACATACAGCTCTAGGCTTTTAGGATGAACCCAAAGAATATCTGTGATCTCACCAGTGTGTTCATTTTTCATAAAGTCGTACATGTATTTTTTAACATTTAATTCTCTTAAAACGTACCCAGCTTCAGATAAACCCCCCAACTGCTCTTTCTTATACAGTGCTTTGACATTGTAAATACTCCTAATTCCTGTAGTAATTGATGGGTCTTGTTGTTTCATCACATTAAGAATTTCTCGAGGAGCAGTGCTATTGGACATGTCACGCACTAATTGTTTCTGGGTTGCGGTCAACCTTGAAGGATACTCAAATCCCTCTAAACTTTCAGCTGCTTCATGGTTATGAAAACCATGAACAACCTTCAAACCCCACTTCACACCGTGTGGTGGTTGTGCTACACCTCGAAGCTTAAATGGGCAACCACGTTTATATGTTCCAGTATCCCTACTCATTGTATGCCCTTCGCGTGGCGGTTTATACAATCATCCTTTTCCACAAATAAGAGTGCATCTCGGCATTTTATTTCCATTTTTAATACACGATTTATCTATGACAATCACAAAACCATTTTCATTACCAACTCTCCGAGCCCAATCTAGCATGGCATCACTACTTTCAAATATCTATAGAAAAATTGAAGTATAAGAACAATATTATACTATCTAAAATGAAAATAAGTAACGAATGTGGAAAATAACAACAACGATAACTAACCTGATCAGTTGTAAATTCGGCTGTGTAATCACGCTCAATGTTGGGGATGCTCTCCCCATTAGGAAAATGATTTGTAAAATCGTTTCCAACTGGCCAACTATCCCCACTAGGAACATCATTTGTAAAATCATTTCCAAATGACGAACTACCAAAGAATGATGAATCGTTTCCAACTGGCCAACTATCCCCACTAGGAACATCATTTGTAAAATCATTTCCAAATAACGAACTACCAAAGAATGATGAATTGTAGGAATCCATGTTATGAATTACGAAAATCAATTGAATATGTGTTGAATGAGTATGTATGAAAGAGTTGGAGAAATTATGATGATTTTTTAGTAAGTGAAATGAGTCCAATATATAAAGAAATTGAAGTTGGGATGATAATGAGAAAATCTGAATGTGTAGTTAGAGTTGATGATAAGAAGATAAGAAGGGGTATGATTGAAGATAAGAAGGGGTAGGATTGAAGATAAGAAGAATCTGAATGAGTGGTTGTGAATAAAAATGATAGAGAAATGGGTGGTAAGAATTGAAGATAAAAAAAATTTGAATGAGTGGTTGTGAATAAAAATGATAGAGAAATGTGATTATCAATACTACACTCGTTTTATTGATTTTATTTACTAAATTTCAATAACATAATGATATAAAAAAATACGTGTTAAAAATTTGTACAAGATTTTCAATTATAAATAAAAACAACAAAATACAATTTAAGTTTAAAAAATAAAAAAAAATTGTTAAAAGATTTTATAAAAGAAACAAAAAAAAAAAAAGAAAAAAGAAAAAGCAATGATGTGACGGGGGGCAGGGTGATGGGATTGGGGGGGATTAGTAGCCCTCTCTATCTTGGTCTATCTTATGGAAAGTGATTCACTCCGGTAATATCAAAGGAGGACATTTAAAGGGGAGGGCATTTAGGTGATAATACACCGGTACACGATATGCCTTTTTTCGCGAGTTTATCAATCATGTAAGTCATACTCATATACGCCAACATACTTATGAAATGTTATTTATGCGCATCCTTGGTGCAAAAGACGATGTCTTTTGCCCATATGACCCTTCCACCCCCGACCCGACATAATGGTGATGTGGTTAATAATGGTGACTCGGCGGCCGTTTAGGTGGGCGGACCAGGACCCGGTGCCCACAAGAATTTACACTAAATTCAGAGCTAACTCCCACACTGCGGCTGACGGGATTCGATCTTGCATTCTATGGTGCAATCTGCCATCCGGGAACCAACTAAGCTACTCATGCGGGTTATTTACGCGCATCATTAATCTTCTTGTTGAAAATTTCGCCAAAATTGCTTGTCATAATAGCGTATCCGTGTCCACCTAACAAAACAACGTATCTTGTTTTTGTGAAGTGTACCCGTGTCCACCTAACAAAACCAGTCGTTTGCAAGTAGGTAATTTGCTAGCCTTTTTCCTTTTATTTCAAACATAGTAATAGAATGAATTAATTAAGTCAATTTCATTCCATATATTCCTTTGATTATATATATTTTTTTGAGAAACCCTTTGATTATTATATTTTATGTTGTTCAATTTCTATAAAAGAAACGTGTCATGAAGGTTTATAAAATAACACAACGATGACTAAAGTAAACATTACTTAATTAGTTTGTTCGTATTAAATGGCAATAATGATGTAAACAAACTTATTGTCTTGCCTCTTAAAACTGAATATGAATGACACCGTCTCCTTGATCCGGGGTAGTAGTTATTATTTAGTACATTATATTCATAATATAATTCTTCTTTATATATATATATATATATCTCACTGATTTCGTAAGCAATTACGTCAATGCATTCCACGATTTAACGAAAATGGAGATCTATGTACATTCGGTTTTTGTTTGCGTAAATCTCTGCAATTATGATCTGTCGATCTGGAGAAATATACTATATATGCATACACATATACACTTTGAAAAACACATGTTTTGGCTAAGTAAAGACTTTGGGTTTCCAGTTGTCTTGTATATTTTCTAGTATGGCCCTGGACACAGGAAAGTTTTGCGGCTAGCACTATTGCAAGGGGAAGAGATCGCCGCCGGTGCACCTTGCACAGCCCATCCGACAGTGTATCGAAACGGTGTTGTTTTGATCCGAAACGACGTCGTCTCGATGATATGTAAATATAAAAGAAAAACACAGTCAAGACGAGCGTCGCGTTTGGATCGAAAGCGAGCCGCGTTTCGATCTTGATCGTCGGGCGGGTGTGCTGAGTGCACGGATCTCTTCCCTTATTGCAAGAGCAATTATGCTCCTGCCAGAGCACATTTCCGAAACTACCCTTTAAAAAGAAAGAGAAAGTTTAACATCATAATGGCTTTGTTGACCAAAGAAAGGGTAAAATTGTCTCATTGCTCTGGTATTAGCGGATTCGCTTTGGCAATAGCACCCCCCAAGTTTTGCAGAAGAAGTCAACATATCTATAAACGACCACTAATTTTAGGGTAGTCCAGGTGCAAGTATTGAACCACCAAGTCATCAATTTTAAGATTTATGATTGATGTTTTGGTTTTACATGTAGGGGTCCATGTCATCCACAAATTTTTCTATTGGTTGTGGTGCATCAACTAGGATTTACACTATGACTATTCTATAATTTATGATAAACAGCAAAGAAGATAACAATTTACAGGAAAATTAAGATGCAAAGGACTCCGGACCGTCGTATTATTGTCACGTGTAGAAAAGACAAAATTATTTTATCTATTTATACACACGGTGGTAATTTAACGGTATGTTATAATCGGGTTTTCTACGGCAGAATTATCCCAATTTACATGTGAAAATAAGAGTTTCATGAAATATGAGGTTCATATATATATATATATATATATATATATATATATATATATATATATATATATATATATATATATTATTAATTACTATCATATTATATATAGTTTTATATTTAAAAAAAAGAGTAATTATTATACATAAACAGATGTGGATGGATCATGGATCGTGTTGGCTCGATCATGGAGTAGCTAGCTAGCTAGAAATGACAACATCCAGATTCGGCAAAACGTGAACCAGCGGTTATCAGAATATCAAATTTTTTTATATAAATTTTCTGGATAACAATGATGAAAAAGTTTAAATTTAGTGATGTTTACTGTTAATACATTCTCTTTCAAACAAAGTACTCATTCCATTAAACCATTCCAAATAGGAAATTCTACCTTTAAAAATAGACCAACGATAATCAATGATACGAAGTATGTGTTCTGTCACTTTTTATAACACACCTATTGTGATTATAGCATTAGTATTATGGAGAAGATGTCATAGATGTGTGAAAATTTCATATGCACACATTTGTGATGTGTTACAACTATTGTGATCGGGGCATTAGTATTATGGAGAGGATGTCGTAGATTTGGGAGAGAATGTGTGAGAATTTAATTCGTATGTGTTTTGTCACTTGTTGCAACACAACTATTGCGATCGTAGCATTAGTATTATGGAGAACACAAATTTTCTTGTGGCCCAAGAGCAAAGTATGAGCAGTGATCAGGGCCAAATAAAATCGAAAAACACATGGCCCCGACCGTGTAAAATATAATTGCATGTTTTTACAATTTTACCCATCATTTAAGAATACTTATTGGATGGACAATATGACATGGTGGTCCAGGACCACCATAAAACTGCTTTACAGAGAATATGTTATAGATGTGTGAAAGTGTGTGAGAGAATTTCGTATGTATTTTGTCTCTTGTTGTAACATAGCTATATATTGTGATCATAGCATCAGTATTATAGAGAAGATGTCATACCTACACATATTTACTATGTTTTACAACTATTGTGATCGTAGCATTAGTATTATGGAGAAGATGTCATACCTGTGTGAGAGAGTGTGTGAGAATTAATTATATTATGTGTAACATGCACAACAATTGTGATCGTAGCATTGGTATTATGGAGAAGATATCACACCTACACACATCTATTATGTGTGAGAGTCTTAGCATTGGTATTATGGAGAATATGTCACACCTATATACATCTATTATGTGTAAGAGAATGTGTGATAATTAATCATATTGTGTGTAAGAGACTGTGTGAGAGTTGATCACATCAATTCCACTTGGTATACCTCTTAAAATCACTGGCTTCATATGTCTTCTCTTATATTTGAGTCATACGCTATGATCAACAATGGAAAAAAAACATGGTGTGTTATTGTGCTACAACCGAACCGATGTGGTAGGGCATTTTCCTATTTATTCCCACAAGGAAAAAAAGAAAAAGAAAATACTGTTATTTTTGCCAAGAGGGCTCAAGAGGAGAAATATTAATTTCAGGTCACTCTAGCACCGAATATTTAATTTCAGGTCAGGTTAGATCTGACATTTTTTAAGTCCCATATCAAAATTTGGACGACTTTGTCAAAATTTGTACTATCACGTCCAAATGTGATATAAATCCCGTCAAAAAGGAAATGCAGGCCAAAAAGGACGGATCCGTCTAAATTAGGACGGATTCCGTCTAAATTGAAACGTTTCGTCATAATTTGGACGGGAGTAGTGGGGTCTAGTCCAAGTTGAAGAAACTGAAAGAAGAAGCAGTTTTTAAGTAGAAGAAACACATGGATGTATCGTCATCCACTATTTCAAGTAAAAGCAGTTTTGCTTTGAATCTTTGAATTTCCCTTTTATCTTGTTGTTGTGGATGTTATTTTTTGATCGATCGATCTCCTTTTCACTTGTTTTTAGACTTCAGTGGAAAGAAATGAAATGAAAAAATCTGAAACAAAAATAACTGGGTTTTGGTACAATGCTTGATATTGTCTGCAACTACTTCAGTCCAAATTCTGACGGAATCGTTTCAAATTAGACGGATTCGTCTAAATTTTGACGGAATCCGTCCTAATTTAGACGGGTCCGTCCTTTTTGGCCTGCATTTTCTTTTTGACGAGATTTATATCACATTTGGACGAGATAGTATATATTTTGACGAAGTCATCCAAATTTTGATGTGAGACTTAAAAAAAATATCAGATCTGATTTTTGCTATATATATAAAGAGGCATATATTGAGTTTGATTGTCTTCTTTTGTTAACTAGATTGTCAATAACATAACAGCAATAAAATAATTTGCCAACACGGATCACTCTTAGGCGAGGAAAACAAAAAAAAAAAATCTATTTTAGATACTTCCACCGTTCTTATTTAACTTTCTGTTTATTGTCGCATTTAAATTTTCAAAGCATTATTTATTTATTTTTTACATCTACTTTATTTATTTAGAGGTGAGAGATTGAAAATACCATTGCATTAATAATATTCAAGGGGTGTTATTGTCAATGTGATGTTAAGTCAAAACATTAACTACTCTATTTAATATGTGTTTTTGACAACTGCGATAGTTAAATTGAAACGGGGAGTACATGTTAACATAAATTTTTTATGTGGGAAATTTTGCCAATTCTGAATTAAAGCCGAGGGATATCTGCAATTTATGTTTCTATTTTTTTTTGGCAATTTTTGTTTTTTCTTCTTCTTTCTTAATGTGATTTTGGTTGCAGCAATTTCTTTTTCTAACATCTTGAAAATTTCGTGCTGACATTTATTTAAGGGACTGTATTTTCATACTATTAAATATATTTCACATTTATCAAGGACGAGAGTGGATTTCGTTTTGACATTTAACAAACACATCATTCTGATCCTAAATAAGTCAAAAATTGTATATTATTCGGATCATGTTACGGGCCTAGAATATTATGTTTTCCGGACCAATATTTGGTCTGAATAAAGATACAGTTATATATGCTTAGGAAACAATACGGACCATTTTAATTTACAGGCCGAAAAATACGTTTTCCACTCTTATTTCAAGTTAAAATATAACCACGGCGCTATGAAAATTTCGGAAATACATCGGACCATTTTAATTAGATGCCGAACTAGTAATATTTTCCTGACCATTTCAGGTCAGAATAAACTAAGTTGTTCAGACCATATTTGGGTATGTATATTGTTTTACATTCTGACCGATCTACGGTAATATAGGGGCGTAAGTGAAAAAAAAAATTTAAGGGCAAAATTGGAAATTATTTACGGTACAATAAGACAAATGGTTGTGCGAAAAAAAACATTTTCAGAACAACCAAGATTTAAGCTAACGGTCAACCAAGAATTAATTATAGTATTTCATCCGTCCTAAAATTTAAATCCGTTTAGACATTTGTACAGGGATAAAAAAAGTGATTAAGTGTCATTAATTTTGTTTCCAGAAAAAAATGTCATTAATTTTAATGATAAATATTTTGAATACATTTTTTAGTGTAATTAATGTAATAGTTGTAAAATATGTGAATTTATAATAAATATAGGTAAATGAAATAAAAATGTAATAAGTGTTTTTTTGGTATTCTAGATGACTTATATTACGGTACAAATTACAAATTCAAAAAACTAAACGGAGTTAATCTTGGAAGGAGGGTAGTGTATTCTAATCAATACTCTTATTTCAACATAAACTTATGGACACAAATTAAATTCACTTAAATTTATATTAATAAAAAAATAAAATACATTTTATTTATACAATTTTCTTCAATGGGTTGTCAATTTATTTTCAGCACATAATGAAGGAATTTTTTTTTTAATCTTGGATTATAGCAGTGGTTATAAAACATATTAAAATTCGTGGATGTTTATGTATACAAAACAATACACGTTTTGGGAGGTTGGTATTAGAACAATGATCACATGTAGTACATTGACCTTCTAGATACAGTGCCGTGGCACTACACATGTCTATATTTTTTATATTTGATAATTTCGCTTTGACCCTTTAAAATTTTATTGATGAACGATTACAAATATGAAGAGTTGTTACTAAACCAATGATAACGTAGAATATTAAGGAAATGTTATAAAAGAAATTTAAAAAAAAAAGACTGTTAAAGTGGCATAATACATATTTTAAGCTTTCATTATAACGAGACCTATATTAATTAATAAATTTGTAGTATGATTAATATGGTAATAGTATGTTATATCGTTTTGTTGTGATTATTTTGTTTTGTCGTAGCTAGCATTACTCATAATATACTAATTCCACAAAAGATTGCTATAACAAATAACTAGAATACATTTTTATACTATTGATGTGTAATACTTTCTTATTATTAAAAAATGATATGTCTTAAATAAAACACTTATAAATTAAATGCAGGGCCGTCCCTGTGGAAACCGGGGCCTTAGGCCAAATGTTTTGGTCGGACCATGACTATTTCTATTTCAAAAACTAAAATCAAAACAATATGTTAAACCACATAGAAATACTCTAAACATTAATTTTAGGATAAATTTTGTTTACATTATAATTGTTAAAAAATGTATGAGTTGTCTGCTAACATTCTTAGGAGCAAAACTACTAATTAAAAGTACCACGTGTTAAAATGGATTAGTATTCTGATATTATGTCATTCAATTAAGCAAACACTCCATAAAAAATTTGGTAACACTGGAATTAAATAAAAAAAATTGATTATCATACCTGCAAAATGGTCACACTGAACCATTAACAGATCGATGGAAGAAACATATCTGGAAAATTCTTTTATGAAGACTAATTAATTAGTGTAAAAAAGTGATGATAATGTCAACAAATGAAAAATATGTATATTGGCAAGCAGGGACTATGAGGAATCTTATTTGAAGACATTGATTTTGCCTCACATATTGGAAAACAGGGACATAGAGGCAACAAGTGTTTTCTTTTATTTTTAGACTAGAGTTAAAAAAGATTTTTTTTAAGTAGAAAACTAAAGATACAATTTCATTGTCGGACTTTTATTTATGAATTACTATATAGCTACGAATTTAAAAAATGATTGAGTTAAAAGAAATGCTGGAACTAGAAGTGAATTGTGAGAACATGACCTAACTAATTAAATATAACATACAGTAAACATATGCAACATAATAATACTATTGGATCATTTTTAGGGGCCATGGATTTACTACATTTGGGGGAGGCCCAAGGCCAAGGCATGGTAGGCCTTCCCCCATGGACGGCTCTGATTAAATGAATCATCATGACGAGTCTCATATCAATTAAGAGCCTTTCATTATGATCAATAGTGTGAAATATATTGTGTAATTGATATGTCTTGTTGTAAAGTTAATAAAGAATGAACTTCAAGACACGTAAATCCATCACTCAAATGAATTACTGAAAATCACTCTTATAATACAATAGATGTGTTTGATTCGACGATGGTTCGTTTGATCGATACAGAGACACTCAATATATACGTACTAATGATGTTTCTGACTTAGATGGATTTCGTGCTTGCATTTAGTGTCTTTTATAGGAAAAATGTTCATTGGGCGAAACGATGCACACCTTTACGATCGCCCTCCCGACCTCGCATGAAGAAGCTACGCTCTCTCGATCTATCGCGACTTCGATCGGCGGTGTCGAGACTGTTTCATTACGAATTTATGACAACATTAATTCGAACAACACAACTCGAATGTAAAATGATAACTAAAACATGCGATTTATGACCACAAAAAAATAAAATATAATACGTCTGACTTTAATGAATAGCGTAAAATTGGGTTTTGAGTGTATATGTTATAAAAAGTTTATTACGATGTGTCTATATAATATGTGCACCGTTTCCCACCTTCACACAAGCTTAGATTCCTTTCTCCAATGGCTTTCAAAGTCTCTAACTCACACTCTCTTCAATGATTCTTGAGACCCCGCCACCCCCCTCCCCCTCCCCCTCCCCCCCCCCCCTCCTATAAAAACAAGATATCTCTGCAACAAAAGTAGCAGATCTCTGTAATAAAAATGGGTGGTAAAAAGAAAGATGGTATGAGTACCCAAAAGAAAGGTGAATCATATTCTTTTTGGTCAATCTTCATGCACGCCGATGGTGTTGATAAGTTGCTGATGGCCGTCGGATTTTTTGGGGCGGTGGGCGACGGGATAGGCATGCCGGTGATGCTGGTTGTCACCGCCAAATTGATGAACAATATTGGTTCTGCAACTACTTCCGTTTCTGACAATTTTACTCATGCCGTTAATAAGGTTTGAGATCTCTCTGTATTCTTCATCCATGAAATTTTTATAATGCAGTTGATAAAAAAATATTTTATCAAATGTTTTGTAGGTTGCTCTCAATTTTTTTTCAGTATGATGATATAGATTGTATGTATTTTATATGCATCGGTTATGTAATGATATTGCTTTCATTTTTCTAACATAGTAAGAAAGTATTTATATCCCGCTAATTAATACTCCATCCGTTATATTCTTTTTGTTTGACGGAAACAAAATCACTATTATAAAACAACAGTAATTTTATGGTGGTCTAGGTATTGCATGTCATATCTGTTCCACCAATAGTATTTTTTGTAAAATTAATATATAAAACATGAGACCTAGCACTTTATAAAATATCCTATTGGTCCAGGACCACCAAGTTATACTTCGTCCTGGACCATAATAAAATTTGCGATAAAGCAAACACCCATGATCATCATCATAATGCCTCATTGGCTCCATTGACTCCATCCGTTTTAATTTAATCGATGAAGAATTATTAAAACACAAAAACTAAGAAGGTAATTTAATTAATCTTTTACTTTTACTCTAAAATGAAGATAAATACCCTTTGAACATAAATAATGCAATCTTTTCCTCTTATTTCAGAGAAAACTTTAAAATACCAATACAATACTACCTCCGTCCCATAAAAACGCCTATATTTTTAAAATAAATTGTTTCATAAAACGTGTCCATTTAGAAAACTACTACATCATTTAATACATTTTTTTCAAACATAACCCTATCATAATATTTAATATTCATATATTCATTTCATATTCCAAAAAAATATTTATTATGTGATAGATGTATATATATGTCCATAACTACTTAAAATACACCACAATAATTGTTTTTCTTAATCAGTATGCACCACAAAGTGAACACTTTTTATGGGTTTTTATGGGACGAAGGTAGAATTAGGAGTATGTTAACGATTGAATTTGCAGCATCCTACTTTATTTTACTACTCAAGGCTTCGATACATTTCGCAATCGAGAAATTTCTAATGGTGCGGGTACGTACTATCCGAGGACAATTTGGCGATCTACAGTTACGAATTCTTATTAGAATGGATGCTAGTACTCCCTCCTTCCCAAATTGTTTGAGACTTTTTGAAACTTTTAACATTTAAGGGAAAATCATTTATTACATTGTCTAATCATTAAA
This sequence comes from Gentiana macrophylla, assembly GCA_026214975.1. NCBI lineage: Eukaryota > Viridiplantae > Streptophyta > Magnoliopsida > Gentianales > Gentianaceae > Gentiana > Gentiana macrophylla. The sequence continues at coordinate 144,501,614 of CM047807.1, forward strand.
TAATGACTAATTTATGATCATATCTCTTTTATATTGTCCTTATATTTTTAATAAATGCTGATACGTGGGCATTTTAGAAATTTAATAAGCAATTTTAAGGGTCTGTTTTTTAATTAGATTAAGTACTTATTCTAAAAATTTTAAGTGGTAGTTGTATTAAGAGATGTTTGATAGTAATATTTTTTCAAACCACTTATTTAATTTAGAAGTTCTGAAAATTATTCAAATTTATTCATTTATTACATTTTTTCTCATTCTACCCCTCATTTATTATACTCAACAACTTTTTACTATTTTGCATTAATACCACTGAAAGGTCATTTTAGTCTTTTTAATCTAAATTAATTACACATAATAAATTTAACCAATTTTTTTAATAAGTGTGAAAAAGTCTAAAAAAACTTATATTTTGGGACGGAGGTAATAATATTTTTTCAAACCACTTATTTAATTTAGATGTTCTGAAAATTATTCAAATTTATTCTTTACGTTTTCAGTGGTTGGGGAACCACTTATCGCTTAAAAGTGCTCGCAATACTCTTTCCAAAATTGTGCTAGTATATCACCCACGTCCCTCTTTCCTCTTTCCACCTTTGAAAAAAAAAACAAAAAAAAAAAAAAAAAAAAAAAAACATTCCATTTTTTTTTATCCACGTTGATATTCTATTATTACATTTTAATGATTTTGAACTATTAATTGAAGTGTAATAATAATATGTTTATTGAAGTTCAATAAATTAGTAATAACTTTGTCTAATTTGTTTTTATAACTTTTTCCTAAATTTATATGAAGATATCATTGTATCGAACAATATGTTTTTGAATATATGAAAGTATGTATTTCCTCAAAAAAAAAGTATGTAAGGAAAAAATTATAAAATATATTAGAATCAGATTTCAAATGTAATTTGTCACCAAACATAGTAAAATAAGATGAAAATAATCTTTGTAGCTTTTTTTAGATCAAAGTATGCACGGATAAACTTTCAGGAAAATAAATCATTTTAGTTTCCATATGCACGGTGTTATCAAACGATCTAATCACTTAAATAATTCAGTTACTTAATTTATTCAGACTTCAGATTTCAGATTTACCAAACGGACCTTAGTCTTAATATTAGTTATGAGACTTATTTTAGAACATCTATAAATGAAATAAGTCCAAGACAAATTGGGACGAAAGAAGTACCATTCAAAAGATAAAAAGGAGGACATTTTTTTTCATTTAAAATGTGATTTCAGACTCATTAATTGCGTTTTTCTTTTTGAGGAACATTAATTGCATTTTAATCAGTGTATTGAAACATGTAACTTTGTTGAAAAAAAAAACCCGGAATGAGTAGTCCTTTTGACATTAATAATTTGTCACTATATGACAACATTTACTACCCTGTTCCGATTAAAGGTTGAGAAAGGACAGATTTTAATCTAAAATGGTTGATAAATATGTAAAGAACATATGTGATAAAACGTGTAGAATACGTGTAATACAAATTCTTCTCAACCATTTAAGTTTAAAATCTGTCTTTATGGACTCTCACCCCAAAATTTATTGTACTTTCCTAAAAAAAAAAAGATTTATTGTACTTTTTCTTATTTTACAAATTTTTATTAGGATAGGAGAGATAAAAAGGTAATTAATGTTAACTATACTCGACGGTATTTTAGTCATTTCATTTTTAAAGGCAATATATCAATTCATTTTTTTTAATATACGTGATTTTGACAATTATATCAAATAAATTAGAACGCATGGCCGGAGTATTAGTTTTTTTATCTTCCTTCTTCATCTGAATCAATTACTCCATTAAACAACATTTTGAACTCTGTCACCGCACGTTGCATTAATGATATTCCAAAAGATCGATATTGTAGACGTGCTAATGTGCTATGTGAATTAGAGATCTTGCGGGAGATACTGTAAATCTTTTAAAATCTCTATTTTAAAGATTTTAACAAAAAAAAAAAAAAATACACCGCAACAGATACTAACTCCGTAATACCTTTCTTATGTTTTGTATTGGGTTACCACCTGCAGAATGCGGTGTTGCTGTGCTACTTGGCATGTGGTCAATTTTTAGCTTCCTTCTTAGGTAGGCTTTTTCTAAACTCCTATCCTTACAATTTACATAAAGTTTTATCACTTTAGCCATCTATCTTTTATTCTCTTTCACACATGCACCACATTGATTGATGTATGCGTGAGAGAGTAAAAATAAAAAAATTATAATGTATGTCACTTGGTACAACCTTTTGTATCCTAAAAAATTTCATATATGTACGTGTATATATATAGAGGCGTATTGTTGGACAAGAACAGGAGAGAGGCAGGCCTCTACGTTAAGGGTACGTTATCTGAAGGCGGTGTTGAGGCAAGAAGTGGGCTATTTTGATTTACATGTAACAAGCACAGCTGAGGTTATTGCAAGTGTTTCAAGTGATAGTCTTCTTATTCAAGAGGTCATTGCTGAAAAGGTATTTTAATTAGACTTGTATTTTTAATCGTTTCATTGTGAAAGCAAATAACGATATATTGTAATCAATGTTTGCTTTATCGTCGTTGTTGTTGTCATTGTTTGTGCAGTTTCCTGTAACTGTGATGAATTTTTCGATGTTCATCGGGTGTTACGTGGCTGCGTTTATAATGGTATGGAGATTGGCACTCGTTGGTTTTCCGTTTATCGTGTTTTTGGTGATACCTGGTTTGATGTATGGTAGGGCTCTTATGAGTCTAGCCAGAAAGTCAAGAGTTGAGTATAATAAGGCTGGTATTATAGTGGAGCAAGCTATTTCTTCTATTAGGACGGTTTATTCATTTGCAGGAGAGAATAAAACCATTGAAAATTACTCAAAAGCCCTTGATGGTACTGTTAAATTGGGTTTGAAACAAGGTCTGGCTAAAGGTTTGGCTATTGGTAGTAATGGTGTGGTGTTTGCTATTTGGGCATTCATGTCTTTTTACGGCAGTAGGATGATCATGTACCATGGTTATAAAGGTGGCACTATTTTTGCTGTTGGTACTGCTATTGCTATTGGTGGATTGTAAGCATCTTCTGTTGATCAATTAATGTTTGTCTTTTTTTTGTTTTAGAACATACTGATTCTACTTCGTGCACTACTCTAACTATGTACCGCAATAAAATCGAACTTGTAAATCATTGCATTGTGAGAACCGATATTAGGAAAGACTCGAGAAACCTACGAGAAGTCGGTTATTGGCTCTGAAACCGATTTTCACTATATCGATTTTATTGTGGTGCACAAGTAGAATCAGTGTGGTGTAAATAAGACCCTTTTGTGTTAGTGTAATTATTTATTTAACTACACTTGGTGGTTATATTTGACAGATCATTAGGGTCGGGTTTGTCGAACGTGAAGTACTTGCTAGAAGCGAGTGCAGCAGGCGAGCGCATAATGGAAGTTATAAAACGGGTACCAAAAATCGATTCCGAAAACATGAATGGCCAGATTCTCGACAGCGTTTCAGGTGAAGTTGAATTTAAGCAGGTCGAATTTGCATACCCATCAAGGCCAGAAAGCACGATTTTCAAAAGCTTTAGCTTAAAAGTACCCGCCGGAAAGACCGTAGCACTTGTCGGAGGAAGCGGTTCGGGGAAGTCGACGGTGGTTGCATTGCTGCAAAGGTTTTACGACCCACTTGGAGGGGAGATTCTTCTCGACGGAGTGGTAATTGATAAGCTGCAACTTAAATGGCTAAGGTCGCAAATGGGATTAGTGAGTCAGGAGCCTGCGCTATTTGCAACTACGATTAAAGAAAATATTATTTTTGGTAAAGAAGATGCATCCATGGAAGAGGTTATGGAGGCTGCTAAAGCCGCTAATGCTCATAACTTCATTTGTCAGCTGCCTCAGGGTTATGATACTCAGGTGCCTATTCTTTTAGAGCTATTATTAACACAACAGTTGCTATACTCATCGTCCCACCACAATATCTTTACATAATCGATCGTGTGAAAGTCGAATACATGAGACAACATGCAGTGTCGATACTTTCATATGTTTGCATGTTGCCAATATATTCGACTATCTAAAAGTAGAATGATTCTACTGGGATACACCGATAATGTGGTTCAAGGTAAAACCGTTATGGTACAACTAAAAACCCATTTCCTTTATTTACATTATTGATCATAATTTACTAGGCATTCCATCATCCAATTGAGAATATGTTAATATGAATGCTTATAATATCCATGTTTTAATTAATCACTCTGAGATACTGAGAAATTAATGGGTAATTCTAAGGTCTCTATTAAACTTAAATGTCGGATGTGTACGATGGGTACAACACGTCAGACGGTCGAGTCTAATAGATAATTCCTAAGTCATACTTTTTGGAAAAATAATAGTATACCTTATCCATATACAATGAATTCAGTGAGTATCTTTTTTTTTTTTTTTTTTTTGGGGTGGGGGGTGGCGGAAATTCAGGTAGAATTGATTGACCATCTAAAATTGTGAGATTCAATGAGACTTTTTATTTTTTTTGGACGGATGTGAGATACATAAGATAAAGTCGAATAACAAATTTTTTTTTTATAACTGAAAGCACACAACTAGTCTTAGTTTATTACTATGTGAAATCTAGTCGTTGACCACCCTTTATTTTACTCAATTATTTTTCTTTGAGTTTCCATAAAAAGATTTGCGACTTTAGGATGTTGTGATCACATCTGCATCTGCATCAGCATCAGCATTCACAACAAATAAAAAATCCTCTGCAGCTCATTTTCCACTTGGAGGGTGATGAGGCACCGATGATGTCCCCAATCATATCATCCCAACGCTTTTAACCCATGCATGATTTAGAATTAAAATAAAAATAAACAGAGAAAGGCATAAAAATTTTGGGCCACAAATAGCATCTTTCGGGGGATAAGGACACAGAATTCATGTGACTCAATCATTTTCCTTTCCACTTACATGTGTAAAATACGAAATCTCCGAATTCTACGCCACAATTAATGATGCATATAATATGGAATCTTTATTATTTGAATTATACATGGTGTGGTAGTGGTAGTTGAGTATGATTTATTTCATCGTGAATATAAATTCTCTAAAAAAAAAAAAAGAAATACGAGTCATTTATCTGACAAGATCTTTTTTGTGTGAAAATTAATGTTATATACCCACTTTACCTCATTATATATTAGCTTTAATGTAACTTAAAAGGATTGTTAATCAATTTTTATAAGCATGCAGGTGGGTGAAAGAGGAGTTCAGATGTCAGGGGGTCAAAAACAGAGGTTAGCCATTGCCAGAGCCATAATCAAATCCCCTAAAATTCTACTTTTGGATGAGGCAACCAGTGCTTTAGACACCGAATCAGAACGCATCGTTCAGGAAGCTTTAGACAACGCCGCACTCGGACGCACCACCATTGTTATTGCCCATCGTCTCTCCACTATCCGAAACGCCGACCTAATCGCCGTCGTTCAGAACGGCCAAGTTATGGAAACCGGATCACATGATCAGCTGATTCACAATGAAACCAGTTTATATTATTCCCTTGTCCGTTTTCAAGAAACTAAAGATAGCGAAGAAGTTGTCAACATTAATGGGAGTACCTTAGAATCAATATCCAAATCATTAAGCACAAGTAGCCAAAGATTATCAAACATGAGCAAATCGAGTTCTACAAACTCTGCTACTCAAACATTGGACAATGCAATGGAATCTTCCATCGCTCACGAGCAGCAGTTTCCGGTGCCATCGTTTAGAAGATTACTTGCTATGAACATACCTGAATGGAGGCAAGGACTGATTGGATCTATAGCTGCGATTCTTTACGGTGCAGTCCAGCCATCTTATGCATTCGCTCTTGGTTCGGTTATTTCGGTTTACTTTTTGACAGATCATAGAAAGATGAAGGAGCAGATAAGGATATATTCTTTGAGTTTTCTTGGTCTAGCAATTGTCTCGTTTGTAGTTAATGTGGTTCAACATTATAACTTTGGGGCCATAGGGGAGTACTTAACTAAGAGGATCAGAGAACGCATGTTGTCCAAAATGCTTACTTTTGAAATCGGATGGTTCGATAAGGATGAAAATTCCAGTGGTGCTATATGCTCTAGATTAGCAAAGGACGCCAATGTGGTAAGAATAATCGTCGTTTTCAATAGTTAAAAACTTTAAAGTAATACGGATCGATGTTTTATAATTCGCATCGACTTGTTTTGCAGGTAAGGTCTCTGGTGGGTGATCGCTCGGCTTTGGTGATTCAAACACTTTCAGTTGTGATTATTTCATGTACGATGGGGCTTATCATATCATGGAGGCTTTCATTAGTCATGATTGCGGTCCAACCGATTATCATAGTTTGCTTCTACTCGAAACGTGTATTGCTTAAGAACATGTCCAAAAAGGCGATTAAAGCACAAGATGAAAGCAGCAAGATAGCAGCAGAAGCCGTCTCTAATCTTAGAACCGTCACATCCTTTAGCTCTCAATCGCGTATTATCCACTTTCTTCAACAAGCACAAGAACACACCAAAAAGGAAAGCGTTCGTCAATCGTGGTATGCTGGTATTGGACTCGCCTTCTCTAATTCCCTCATGACATTGACATGGGCTTTAGATTTTTGGTACGGTGGGAAATTGATTGCAGGCGGTTATTTAGGATCTAAAGCCCTTTTCCAAACATTTATGATTCTGGTGAGCACCGGTAGAGTCATTGCTGATGCGGGAACAATGACTAATGATTTAGCCAAAGGTTCTGATGCAGTTGGATCTGTGTTTGCTGTTTTGGATCGTTCCTCGTTAATCGAACCTGAAGACACAGAACGCAAGAAGCCGGATAAGATTACAGGCGAGATTGAATTACGAGATGTGGATTTCTCATACCCCGCCAGACCTGATGTGACTATCTTCAAAGGTTTTTCAATGAAAATTGAAGCAGGGAAATCAGCGGCGTTAGTAGGACAAAGTGGATCGGGAAAATCAACAATTATTGCCCTGATTGAAAGATTTTACGATCCTTTAAGCGGAGTTGTGAAGATAGATGGTAAAGACATCAAATCATATCATTTGAGATCATTAAGGAAGCACATTGCACTTGTAAGCCAAGAGCCCACATTATTCGCGGGCAGCATTCGTGAAAACATCATATACGGAGCATCAGACGACGTGGATGAATCAGAGACCATCAAGGCCGCAAAAATAGCCAACGCGCATGATTTCATTGCAGGACTCAAGGATGGATACGATACGCTATGTGGTGATCGCGGATTGCAGCTATCAGGAGGACAAAAGCAAAGGATCGCCATAGCACGTGCAATACTGAAGAATCCATCAATATTGTTGCTTGATGAAGCCACGAGCGCCCTCGATAGCCAGTCAGAGAAGTTGGTACAAGATGCATTGGAGCGAGTTATGGTAGGAAGGACCAGTGTAGTGATTGCACATAGGCTGAGTACAATACAAAACTGCGATACAATCGCGGTTTTGGACAAGGGCAAAGTGGTGGAGAAAGGGACTCATTCAGCCCTGCTGGCTAAAGGTGCAAATGGCGCGTACTATTCACTTGTAAAATTACAAACATCTCCAGACACCGCAACTACCACCTTCAACTAAATAAGAGGAAATGGCATTCATATAAAGAGTTTTAATGATATTTGAGTGCTAAAGTTCTTAAAGATCTTTACATTTGTCGGGTTGAATGATCCATCATGAAAGATTTTTTATTTCTTCATAAATCCTTCTCAACTAGCATGTAACAGGAACAACGGTGGAGTCCCCAGATTATACTACAATGTTTGCTTTAGCTCGCTCTTGTAATTTCATATGACAGTGATTTTATGGTGGTTTAACACCAACTAAAAGAACCATCATGTAAAATTTGCCTCTAATATGAGTGTAAAAAATGTATAATAAAAAACGGTTAAACCCTCACCGGAAGGGTCTTCTCGCCTCCGATCCCACATGAGTGCGAGGAGAGGTTAATCAGGGACCTAGCAGCTCGGGGAAGAGACTTGCTGTCACGGATTTTATCTAACAAAACAAACAAGTAATAAAATTTATAAATCCGGTATTCTCCAAGTGTAGAGATCGTAGTATAGCGATTAATACCGGAGTCGATATCAGGGAATCGGGGTATCTAGTTCATTAATTTTCCTAAGATTGATACTATTATTATTAAAACCTAAAATAACAAAACGAAAAGATAAACTGGACAGAGGATTGTCAGTCCAAAGCCAGGAAAGATAATTGCGAAAACGAAATCTAAACTATAAACTAGGAAACAAAAACAACTATAAAAACGATGATCATGGTGATTAAACAATCGAACAAGTTGTTATCCACCGATCCCGCAACCCTCAATTTCCTTTCTTAAGTTATCTTGTGATGATTTAATTAAAGATGTGGTCCACCTCTCATAAGTATGAATTCCTACTCTCGTAGATAATTCGCCTATCAATCTCTCATCTCTCGATATTGAAGATTAACGCTATCAAAACAAGGTGTAAGATCTCTCAATCTAGCAACCTAGATATTCAACCTATCAACTCTCGTTATGTCAAGATTAAAAATCTAATCTTTCCTATGGTGATCTAAGGTTTACACCGACTCTCGTCATACGGTAAACATCAATAAGCAATACATCTCTCGATATTGATTGCATAGCACATAAGCATAGGAAAAATACAACTTGAATTAAAAATCACAAAACAAACTCAAGATTGAAAAGAAAGAACCTGATGAAACGGATTTAAATAACTTGAACAAATCGTCTAGCCTCCAAATCATCCAGCCAAAAACAGCAGAAAAAACGAAATAAAGATGAAAAGAAACAATCCTCGGCCGGCCAAGCACCAAGGCTCAGCCGGCCGAGGTTACTTGGCTCGAATTTAGGGTTTTCTGTGTATGCGGCTGTATAAAATTATATCCCTAGGGTTTACAAAGCGCTGGTATTTATAGAAAATAAAGTCGGCTGCTGTAAGTCGGTCGAAGGACGCCCGTCCGTCTTGTTGGACGCCCGTCCAAGATACCTTGGACTTCTCTGAATCGAAAATCTCAGCCTAGACGCCCGTCCAACTTGGACGGGACTTGAACGAACGTTCAGCTTGCTCAAAAATCGATCTTCTCATCTTTATCTTCAATCAATTTCATCTTTATCTCTTCTCCTCTTCATTAATCCGATTGTTAACCTCTTTTAATCCTCTTTTTGGTCGAAATGTGTATCTACAATTCATCAAACACATTGCAAAATGTAGTATCTTCCAAATCAATATAAAATGTAGGCGTAGGATAACAAAATTATCTCAGCCTGGACGCCCGTCCACTTTGATGGACGCCCGTCCAACTTGGACGGGACTTGAACGAACGTTCAGCTTGCTCAAAAATCGATCTTCTCATTTTTATCTTCAATCGATTTCATCTTTATCTCTTCTCCTCTTCATTAATCCGATTGTTAACCTCTTTTAATCCTCTTTTTGGTCGAAATTGTGTATCTACAATACATCAAACACATTGCAAAATGTAATATCTTCCAAATCAATATAAAACCATCAATTTTACACATAAATCATACAATTTTGCAACTAACCCATTAAAAACATCACTTGCTCAATACTTAAATATAAAGCTCGATTTCTATGAAAAACATCCAGATATGGGGGAAATTGACATAAAATATATCCTTATAAAACGTATAAAATCACCCTTAACACTTGCGGTTTTTTCCGCTTACCGAAAGGGGCCGGCCCTTTACGGGACTTGAACCCCCACACTCCGGCTTTCGATCCAGCGTGACATTACACCACCCCAACCGCTTACCACTAGACTATATCCAGGGGATATAAAAAATGTATAATCTTAATGATTTCAAGAAGTTAAAGTGCCAAAAAAATTCTGTTAAAAGCATTATGCGGTGTGTATACTTCAGTCAATTTCAAAACGTACATGAAAAGACTTTTTAAGCTAAACAATAACCAAAAACATACTATCCCAATTTCGTAATATCAGTTGTGACACAACATATTTTTATACATTTGAATGTGATGGGTTTCATACTTTTTAAGCTAAACAATATCCAAAAACATACTATCCGCTTTTTAAGCTAAACAATAACCAAAAACATACTATCCCGATTTTGTAATATAAAGGCAAAGTTGTGACACAACATATTTTTATACATTTGAATGTGATGGGTTTTATATCAGTCATTGAGTTTTACATCATAACAAAGTGTAAAAATATATGTTATTCGTTTATTACGACCTTTATAACAATATACAGTGTTTTTTTATAATAAAGAAAACAAGTATTTCGGTGTTTGGCTATTTTCAAGTAAGAAAAGTTAGAAATTCTATTTTTTTTTAAATATCGAGGGAATAGGGCACTTCCAGCAGAAGCCTTATATGGTGGTCTATCTCTAAAATGAAGATAAAAAATAGAGTTTACCCCAAAATAGCTTCCACAGCAGAGTCTCTATCCCTATTTATTTTTAGGGATATAAACAGTGCATCCCTACTTGTGGAGATGCACTATTCACGCCCTAAACATATTTAATTATTAAAAATTATAGGGATATGGATAGTGATGCTGCTGGAGTGAAATAATAAATATTTAATGTGTATAAATAGGGTTGTGAGGTAGAATATGTATTATTTGAAATGTTATAGAGATAAGGATAGGGATGCTGTTGTGGAGGTTTTTGGATTGAGCTGTTGTAAAATAGTGATATGTATTATTTTATATTATTTTAGAGATAAAATTTGGTGCTTCTGCTTGGAGTGCCCTAAAGCGCTATTTCACAAACTAGCCCCAATTACAACCGGAGGCGGGGAATGTCCCAAACAAATACTTCCAAATAAACAAAGATGCTCGGGATCTACATCTTAAAAAAAAAGACTCTCTCTCTAATTTTCCTCCTGCCTCTTTCTACTCTAGCCGGCCCTGCAGATTTTCCCCTTGACGCCGGCGGCCTGGTGCTGCCGGCGTCCATCTCCTCTCTGTTGTATATATCTTCTCTTATAGCTTAATACTTTTCGGTTTCTCCCTCCTTGCTCTCTTCTTTTGTTTTGCTAGATCTATCTCCCGTCGTCCTTGCCCGGCGCTGTCAATTGGCCGGAATCTGCTTGCTCCTCCCTTCTGGTTTGCCTCATGAGCTTCTTCCGAGGTGTGATGGGAGCAGTGAGTTTTTCCGGTGATTTTTGGTGGCGATCTTCGATGGGTGCTTTGGATCTAGGGCTGGGGGGGTTTCCGTTATGCCTTTTGGGGGTTTCCGGTGCCGACTTCGCTGCTGCTCCGGGTAGAGTTCTTGCCGGCGTAACGCTTGCGGTATTGTATGCCTCGATTTCTCCCATGTCATCTTGGCCGGTGCTGGAGGTTGGTGCTGCTGGTTGCTCACCGGTGCTACATCGGACTTTGGCTGATAACTTATTCGGGAGGGGATGTTTTTCTTTCGGACTTCTCTGTACCGTACAGTGTCGGCGGGAGGTGAAGTTGGTTGTTGGCGGCTCTTGGGGCATTTAGTTTTATGTATCTTGTATAGTTATTTGGCCCCTATATAGGCTTTCCTTTTGTCAAAGCTTGTCCTACGGACTTTGGGCTTTGACAGTAATGTCTTGTAGTGTGTCTAGTTTGTTGTTTGTTTTGGTTTTGGTAGTGCGGCTAGGGTTGCGTTGTAGTACGGCTTTGCCGTGTGGTAGTGCGGCTTTTGGCCGCGTTTGTAAATTTTGTTGTTTCAGTTTTAATAAAACTTTCGTCTTTTGGGGAAAGAAAAAAAAGATGCTCTTTAGCTAAATATGAACCCGGGACTCCCCTGCTTCGAAAATCCGACTGGTGGTTGTTGGGAAAATTAGTAGTGTCGTACCGGTTTGCTAATTTTTTCTGAATTGAACAACATAAAATTGTAGAAGCAAGTTGCCAATCAATAGGAGCACATAAGAACAACAACTTTATTCACATAGAATTACTGCAATATATTCGAAACCATAGTTATCAGACCCGGCCCGGCCTGGCGGTCGAACCGGTCGACCTGGTGACCCTGTCCCAAACCCGGGCCGGGCCAAGCATTCGACCGTTTATGCAAGTGAACCGTTCTGACCCGTCCAACCCGGCGGTCGGACCGGTCGACCCGGCGGTTGAACCGGTCGACCCAGCGGTCAGACCGGTCAACCCGGTGACTCAGACGGTTTTCCATCAGCCCAATTTTTTTTTTTTTTTTGTCATCAAGACTTCATTCACCCTCAACCGTTCTAAAAAAAATCTTCAGTTATAAATATTATAAATCTCAAAACGTCAAGCATATTTTGTAAAAAAAAAGAACATAGAGCAGATCTCTCACCAAAAAAAAAATCGAGCAGCAGTATGTATTCTTTTTTGTTTTTTAGGAAATAATTATTGGTATTTAAGGGTTTTTGATTTTTTTTAAAGATCGAAAACTTGAAGTGAAGATAATGAGCTTGTTTTCATTATGGATGCTGTGTGTTTTTTAGGAATGTATAAAATTGTAGCAGTAGCTACAATACTTACCTAAAGAAAAGACTAATTATTTGCACTTTAACTTGCACAACAGATAATCATTTGAGCATTTTATGTTGTCTAATTTGTAATTGTGTTTGTTGGAGTATTTAAAAATAATTATGGTTGTCATATTTTATTTTATCTTTATGTTTTAAATATTCAATTATATTTTTAAGTATATGATGTGATCCACCGGTTGAATCACTGACCCACCGGTTGAATCACTGACCCACCGGTTGAACCACTGACCCGGTGACCCGGTGTCTTTTCCGGGTCAATGACTGGGCCGGGTCTGATAACTATGTTCGAAACCAAAAAATGCAGAAAACAAGAGTAAAAACGAAACTTATTCGTTAGACTGAAGCGCTAGAACACTGTCCTTAAGACATAATTGCCCTGACTACGGTGCACACGGTTTATGACAATACGTCTCCCAAGATACAACAGTCTTTACATATTCTAGTTGTTGCACTTCAATCTAAAGAGGGCGGCGAACTAATTGGACCTTGTTATCTCTTGACTTGATGAAGTTTATGAATGCAGAAAATTTGTACAGAGTTTCGGTAATGAAAAGATGAATTTTCTGTGTCCTTTTTCATGTAGTAGTGCATGCATTTTTATAGGCACAAAACATGTAGAGTAGCAACCTTTCAGAATAGGAAGTTAGGGAGGTTATTGTTGGTTTTAAACCAACTAATTCGAACCGAACCGAGCCCAAAGCCCAAGCCGAGCCGAGCCGGCCGGACGGCGGCGGCGGCCGCGCACGCGTGTGAATTGATGAGAGTCAACTTTACTATGCTTCGGTGCATGTTTTAACCCCCATTTATGACACTTTTGGCTTGTATTGGGTAGTTTTAGACCATTTATAGGGCAAAATGCATTGCACACTCACTTTGAGGGAAACCATCAAATAGATGGAAAACCTTACTATTTTACGGTATTTTGACCATTTTCGAGCCCTAGTTATCTTGCGGAGTTATGCTTGGTATGTGTTTGAATGTTGTGATGCAGGATCTAGGTGAGTTATAAGGCCGGAAGACAAGGCATGAGACTTAGAGTGGCATAACCGAAGCCCGGGGATGGAAACGGATCAAATATAGTGGGTGTTTTCGCCTTACATTCACTTTATCTGAAATTTGAGCTATGTTGGAGCCATTTTCTGGACTTGTGGTCTTCATCAAAGTTTTAGATAATTGAATGAGCTTTCCAACTCACTTTCGATTGAATGCGTGCGCATTGCCCTGTCAGCATTGACGGCCTTCAGTAATTTGGCAATATGAGTAGCTAAACATTTCATAGCCAAATTATGTGAAGATTGATGAAATCACCCTCTAATTGATGAAATTGGGAATGTGTAGTGCTTAATTGTTGTTATATTGACGAATTCATGTCTTAAAACTTGTTATCAATGCTTGAATTAGACTGTACACCTAGTTCATGAACACACACACCACTTTTATAAATGTATGTTGCGAAGGGGTGTGAGAAAAGGGGTTTTAAGATTACTTCTTATAATCAACTGAGTTTTTTAGATTGATTAGGGAGTGAGGTTCAATCGGTTGTGAAATCGAGCAACTCTAGCACGTAAATCTTGTTTCGGTCAATTAAATTCTTAAAGGTGAACTATTGAACCGGGCAAAGGGTGTCTGATTGTTGAATGTCGTCTTACACTAGCTTAGGAGTTTGCACCCATGAATGAGTCAATATAAGTATTAGGATGTTTGGTTGGTAGTTTCCATTCCCGAGATAATCGATTAGAGGGGCGATAGTAATCAATTGGATCATGGTTTGGCTATGTCTCTCCTTATATTTCTTATTACCGTTAATCTACATATCGCTTTAGTGTAATTGAATACTTGAAACATCGTGGTTGACCTGAACTAAATCTGAAGATGACTTTGGTATTCGATAAATTCCTCGTGGGATATGACCTTGCTCGCTACTATAGTGCATCCGACTCGGTACACTGCCGATTAAAGTTGGACGTTACTATTTTGGCCATCATGAATCAACAAGCATCTACGTCCTCCCTCCTTCACAAAATTCTCTTGCCCCTTGGGGATTGCCTCTTAATGAAAATCTCCCACTTTTATAGTGCGTATCTTTGATTTCCATTATCTGTGTGGGACAAATGAAACACATTTCCATTACAACACCCACATAAATTACTCTACCTTTAGGCATTAATTTCTCATTCACCCGATATCAGAATCGAGTGATTCAAAAGCCTAACATCAACTACTATGTTAGTAGTTTCCAAAACTGTTTTTAGCGTCCGGAAATTCATTCCGTAACTCATCAAAATCCGGGCCTGGAGTTGATTGTTCATCACTTACACTTAAACCCATTTCGGAGCTAAAACATCATAAAGTTCCAACAGTGGTGAGAGATCCACATGGGGAAGTTGCAAATAATAGGCCCAAACCTGTTTCTTCTTCTGAGGGCCGTGGGACTGTTTCTACTTCAAAATGAGACCTTCAAATAGATATGGGAAAACCATCAAATAACCTCAAACTACACCCTCCTGACCAAGAAAAAAATAGTGGAAAGAATCAAATGGATGTGGATCAGCAAGGTCTGAATCCACTTTTCGACGAAGATGGGGCAGCTGCGAGCTCCCACACCCATACCCTATCTCGGTACAATGAAAATCCTCTCGTGGAATTGTAGAGGAACATGCTCCGATGATTTTTTGAGGCAACTTTGCAGCCTCCTTTCTGAACATAAACCTGACATTCTCTGTTTATTGGAACCTCGAAGCATCAGCTTACGTGCGAAACAAATTCTTTTTCAGACTTCTTTTACACGTGTTTTTGTGGTGGAAGCCTGTGGTTACTCTAGTGGTCTTTGATGCTTTTGGAATGACCAAGTACTTTCCCTTCAGTATATCTCGAACACAAATCAATGTCTCTCTATGGCTGTTTTCAAGGACGACAGAATAAGCTGGCTTATAACTTTTATTTACGCGGCTCATATTGCTAGCATCAGGAACGAGTTCTGGGACTATCTTAAAAGATATTCGGATATTGTTAAATATCCTTGGATAATCATGGGCTTCAATCAGGTCATATACCAGAAGGATAAGCAGGGGGCTCCCGTTGGTGGCCTCAATTCGGCTAAACTCTGGAGTACTTTACGACACTGCGGGCTTATTGAACTACCTTTTCACGGCTGGAAATTCACTTGGAAGGGGCCTAAGCATAGCAATCAACACATTCTACAACGTATTGATCAGACTTGGGCTTCCTCCTCTTGGCTTGAAATTTTCCCGGATGCTCATGTCACTCACTTGCCTCGCATCCGGTCTGACCATGGCCCTATCTGTGCATCAAAAGATCAATAATAGTAATGGCTTATTCTTTCAATGAGCCTGGCTTGATTATGCACATTTCGATGATTTCGTTCAGTCCGCATGGGTACAGGGGCCGTGCCTTCAAGATATTTCAACGAAAAAAGACTCTGGTAGCACGGATTGCGGGTGTTGAGCGTAGTCTTGAATCTTACCCGTCCTCGTTTTTGACTAGTCTGAATGAGGATATCCAAAGTGAACTTGAGACCACACTTCGGTAGGACGAGACCTATTGGCATCAACGCTCCCAACTTAAATGGTTTCCGGAAGGTGAGCGGAATACGCACTTCTACCACCTCACTGCTTTATGAAAAAAAATCTAAACGAAGAGTGTTTTGCCTAAAAGATGAGACGGATAATTGGACTTATGATCAAGATGAATCGAGGTATGGTTTTCCACTTTTATCGAAATCTTTATATAAATGATGCTTCTATCGATTGCAGTGGATTCAACCCCCAGTTTAATAGCCTTTTCGACTCGGACCTGGCATTTTTAAATCGTTCCGTTTATGAAGCGGAGATTGAGAAGGTCTTGTTTGATATGGGATCCTATAAAGCAGCGGGACCCGACAGCTTACCTTCCATATTTTTTAAGTCCCAATAGGGTACTGTTGCACCCTCTATTACCCAATTTATGCAACAGGAGTTTGAATCCGGCCAGTTCCCGAGCTCGATGAATGAAACCGTATTGTCCTTGTTTCCAAAATGTGATGCCCCCACAACCCCAACTTTCTTCAGGCCGATTGCTCAATGTAACGTGGTTATCAAGCTGCTGAATAAAGTTATTGCCAACAGACTTCGTTTTTTCATTGATAAATTTGTGAGCTCGACTCAAACGGCTTTTATCCCCAAGATAGGAAGTACGTGTAATATTATAATTGTTCAAGAGGCTCTTCAAACTTTCCAGAAAAATCAAGGTAACAAGGGTTTTATGCTTATCAAGATTGATTTAGAAAAGGCCTATGATAGGGTTCATTAGGATTTTCTGGAAGAAATTCTCACTTCGGTTGGATTCGCCCACAATATTATCAGCCTTATAATGCATGGTCTCAAATCGGCTACCCTCTCGGTACTTTGGAACGGCGTTAAATTGAATCCGATTGTTCCGGAAAGAGGCCTTAGGTAGGGAGATCCCTTAACTCCCCACTTATTTGTTCTTTGTGTGTAGATTCTTAGCCAAAAAATCAACGATGCAGTTGTCCAAGGTCGTTGGAAACCCATCCGTCTTAGCCGCAAATCATCCCCGATTTCTCACTTATTTTTTGCTGATGACCTGATTCTCTTTGGTGAAGCGTCTGAATCACAAGCTGTTGTCATGAAAGAAGTTGTTAGAAGATTTATTTTAATTATTATGTTAATTAAGTTTTATTAGCTAAGGCTATGTAAGCCATGTTATTTTCCCATTTTCGCATGATCTCCACTACTAGAGTAGTTATTTTCTAGTTTAAGCCATGATCCCATGTTTCCTTATTTATAGGAAGTGGCCTAGTGATTAGTTGTTTTTTTACTTGTATTTATATCTTTGTTCTATCAATGAAATCATTAAGTTTTCTCAGAAACTATCTCTTCTATAAAAGTTATCAGTGGTATCAGAGCCATATTCTCAACAGTAGTTGGAGAAAGATCCATGGCCGAAATAAATTTTGTTCAGGCTTCCATCCCAAGGTTTGATGGACAGTATTATGATCACTAGAGCATGTTGATGGAGAACTTCATGCGTTCTAAGGAGTACCGGGCCATCATTGAGCAATGAGTGGTTGAACTAGCAGGCAATCCACCCAGTGGCGGACCCAGGAAAATTTTTCAGTGGGGGCCAAATTAAAAAAAAAACGTGAAAAAAAAACTCAAAAGCCAAGATTCGAACCTGTGACCTAAGGATAGATATTAAAGCTTCCAACCAATCGAGCTAAATGGATATTTACATTAGATATTGTCTGAAATAATATACATACACAACTTTAATATTACTAGAGGGGTATAATAGTAACTTCGTCCGGAAATTGAGGTGGGGTCCATGCACCCCACCCCTATAAGGCTGGGTCCGCCCCTGAATCCACCCCCAACTGAGGCTCAGAGAGCAGATTTTGAGAGCAGAAAACTCAAAGATCTGAAAGCCAAGAGCTATTTGTTTCAAGCAATAGACAGAGCCATCTTGGAGACCATTCTTAGCAAGGAGTCATCAAAGGATGTCTGGGATTCAATGAAGAGGAATTACCAAGAAAATGCCAGAGTGAAGAGATCACAGCTACAGGCCTTAAGAAGAGACTTTGAAACCCTACAAATGAAGGAGGGTGAATCTGTCTCAACTTATTGTGCCAGAACCATGAAAATCTGCAATAAAAATGAGATTTCTTGGTGAGAAGATGGAGGATGTAGCAGTTGTGGAGAAGAATTTGAGGACTCTAACCTCAAGATTTGATTATGTGGTGTGTTCCATTGAGGAATCCAAAGACATTGATGCATTGTCTCTTGATGAATTGCAAACCTCTTTGCAAGCTCATGAACATAAGATGAAGAGAGGATCAGCAGCATCAAGTGAAGAGCGGGACTTGAAGACCACTGCCTCTAATAACAATTATAGGGGCAGAAGAAGAGGTAGATGGAGAACAACCAGAGATTCTGACAACAAGGACAACTCTCAGGCATCCAAGAATAGAGATGGTAGAGATACTGCAAACAAAAAAAATGTAGAATGCTTTAAGTGTCATAAATTTGGACATTACCGGTCGGAGTGCTACACTAGATTGCTAGCAGACAAGGAGAAGGGAACTCAATAGAGTTCTCACTTTGCTGACAAAGAGGAGGATGAGACTCTGCTGATGACTACACGGCATGAGCAGACTTTAGCACCCCGTATGGTATGTTGATACATGATGCACTAATCATATGTGTGGTAATAAAGCATCATTCTCTTACTTGGATGAATCTTATCATACAAAGGTGAAGTTTGAAGATAACTCCATAGTCAGTGTTAAGGGAAAAGGAAATATATGCATCAGATCCAAAAATGGGACATCAGAAACCATTTCTAGTGTTCTATATGTTCCTGATCTGAAGTGCAATCTGCTAAGTGTTGGACAGTTACAAGAAAAGGGATATGAGATTATTCTGAAGAATAAGGAGTGTGAAATCAAGGATTCAAGCAAGGGAATTATAGCTAAAGTTCCTATGAATGCCAACAGATTGTTTCCTTTGGAAATTAAGGAGCCACAAGCATGTCTTATGGCAGAACTGAAAGATGCATCTTGGCTATGGCATTACAGATATGGACATCTCGATTTTGGTGGTTTGAAAACTCTTCAGCAGAAAGAAATGGTTAAAGGACTCCCACAGATTCAGACTCTTTAGCAGATATGTGAAGATGCACTAAAGGAAAGCAACACAGACATTCTTTCCCAAAAGGAAAGTCTTGGAGGGCAAAGCAAGTGTTGGAACTCATCCATTCTGATTTGTGTGGACCATTCAATCCATCATCTAATGGAGGAAAAAGGTACTTCATCACATTTACTGATGATTTTTCCAGAAAAATTTGGGTTGAATTTCTGCAAGAAAAATCTGAGGCCTTGAATGCATTCAAGAACTTCAAATTGCTAAGAGAAAAAAAGACATGTCAAAATGTCAAATGTCTGAGAACAGATAGATGATGAGAATTTTTCTCAACAGAGTTTGAAGAATTCTGTACCAGTAATGGAATCAGAAGGGAATTGACGCAGCCTATACACCACAGCAAAATGGTGAATCTGAAAGGAAGAATAGGACTATTCTGAATATGGTGAGAAGCATGCTTACATATGGAAATGTACCAAAGAGATTCTGGCCTAAAGGTGTAAGTTGGAGTGTGCACATTTTGACAGATGCCCAACATTTTCTGCTCAAAACATGACACCAGAAGAAGCATGGAGCTCAATCAAATCAACTGTAAGTCATTTTAAGATTTTTTTTATGCATTGCTTATGCTCATATTCCGGATGCAAACAGGAAGAAATTGAGTGATAAAGGAGAGAAATGTGTTTCTTTGGGGATAAGTGAAAAGTCCAAGGCATACAAGTTGTTTAATCCTATAACCAAAAGGATAGTGATCAATAGAGATGTGGTGTTTGATGAGTTGAACACTTGGAATTGGGAAGCAAATAATGCTCAGTTCCATCCAATTCAGAATCTGGTAGATGAAGAACCAGCTGAGGATCAGCAGACTCAGGATCAGTAGAGTCAGTTCCAGCAGATTAGTGACCAGCAGAGTCAGTTAGCAGACTAATGACCAGCAGAGTCAATTCCAACGGACTCATGAAACAGCAGACCCAAATCATGACGCAGAAGCTGAGGGTTCAGCAGCCCGACCTCAAAGAAATAGAAAAAAGCCAGGCTGGATGACAGATTTTGAGGTAAAAGGTTTACCACAAATAGAGGAATCTACCTATTATGCTCTATTTGCAAGTGATGATCCAATCACTTATGAGGAGGCAACAAAAGACAAAAAATAGAGGCATACTATGGATGAAGAAATCATGGCCATTGAAAGGAATCAGACTTGGAACCTCACATATCTACCAAAAGGACATAAAACTATTGGTGTCAAGTGGATCTACAAGACAAAGCTGAATGAAGATGGCAAAGTCAGCAAGTATTAGGCAAGACTAGTGGCCAAAAGATACAAGCAAGAGTATGGGATTGAATACAATGAAGTGTTTGCCCCAGTAGCAAGGATGGAAACTATCAGACTAGTGTTATCTTTGGCAGCTCAAAATCATTGGAAAGTACATCAAATGGATGTAAAGTCAGCTTTTTGAATGGACAACTGTAAGAAGAAGTATATGGATCAGCCACAGGGTTTTGTGAAGAATGGAGCAAAAACAAAGTGTATAGGCTTAACAAAGCCTTATATGGACTCAAGCAAGCCCCAAAGGCATGGTACAGTTGTATTGATTCTTATTTTGTGAAGACAGGTTTCACAAGGTGCCCATATGAACCTACCTTGTATGTGAAAGTTAACAGCAAGGTTAGGCTACTGATTGCATGTTTGTATGTGGATGATCTTATCTTTACCAACAGTGAATTTAGTATGATAACAGAGTTCAAAGAGGCAATAAAGACGAAATTTAGTATGACAGACATGGGACTAATGCAATATTTCTTAGGCATTGAGGTTTAGCAGACTGAATCAAGCATATGTGTTTCTCAAAAGAAGCATGTGACTGAAATACTCAACAGGTTTTGAATGAAGGACAAAGAAACCCAAAGACTCACACACCGTGAAACCGGTGTGAAACTCACAAGGAAAATGCAATGTGTGGTAAGGTGAATCCCACCCTATACAAACAGATGATAGGGTGCCTTCTATATTTGACAGCAACAAGACCAGACATCATGTATGATGTAAGTGTGGCAAGCAGATACATGGAGTCACCATCAGCAAATCACTTAAACTATGTGAAGAGGATCCTGAGATACTTGAATGGAACCATCAATCTTGGCATCAAGTATGGTTCAGCAGGGAAGGCTCAGCTGACTGGATATTCTGACAGTGATTATGCAGATGTTGATGACAGGAAGAGTACTTCTGGTTTTGTGTTCATGTATGGAACAAGTGCTATCAGCTTGTCATCAAAGAAGCAACAAATAGTCACTCTATCAACAACAGAAGGAGAGTTTGTTGCAAAGAAGACACGGTGCATGTCAATCGACACAGTTAAGAAGATCTTTGGAAGTTCTAGGCAAGTTCAAAGATATCGGGAACATTTTGTACTGTGATACCAACTATACTATTAAGTTATCCAGAAATCTAGTGTTACCACAACAGAAGCAAGCACATGGATGTGAAGTATCACTTTCTAAGGGATCTATGTGAAGAAGGGATCATTGAGTTGCTACATTGCAGAAGTGAAGATCAATTGGCTGATATAATGACTAAAGGACTCAAGAGGAATCAATTTTTGAAGCTTAGAGACAAGCTGGGAATTGATATTGTCAGAAATATCAGGTTTGCGGTATATGGATTTTGAGGTGGTTATCTAGCTGATTGTGTGTGATTTCTCCGGTGAGAAGCGGTGGAGCTCAAGAAAAAGATGGAGCGTTTGATTATGAGCTGAGCCTGAAAAGGTCGCCACGCACTTTGTAAGGGATCGTCACATTAGAGTGTAGTCTTAGAAAGACAATTTATGTAATTGTTTTTATTTAATAAATAGCAGATTTTATTTCATCTTATTTCATTTTATTTCCTATTGGATAAATGTTTTATTTTCCTAGAAGGAAAAGATAAATTTGTGTGTAAAAGATAAACTCTCAAATTATTATTTATTTTTCCTCCCAACACAAAATTGAACCTGAATCCAACGCCATTTTTGTTAAAAAAATACGACACCAGTTTTTTGGAAAAAGAGAGAAATTTGTTTTCTTGTCTTAGATATTGGGAAGAAGAAAAACTAGGTTTTTCTTGTAGGCATATTCGAGGAGTTTCGAATGCGATGATCGACGTCCACCAGTCGTCGCTAGGAGATACAATCCGGAAGATCACGGCTTCTCCCTCTCTGTCGATTTACTATCCCTCTCCGTTTAGGTAAATCTTCAACCTTCTTATAGTTATATTAATTACTTATGTGAATCATATCGTGGTAAAATCGCATGCGAATTTATTCGTAGCTTCCGCTGTGCAAGAGCGAGTGTATCGATCGGTGCTGTGAATCAGATCTGACGATCCAATTATGGATCGGATCCGGATTTGGGTTTCTGTATATCCAGCACATATGTGGTTCACTAGAGGCCCGCACAATGATCTCCAGAAAGCGCCATCTTCATCTTCTATGCTTGTCGATTGGAATGTTTACGCGTCTTCGAAAGCTTCAGTTGTCCAAACTACCATTTCTAGAAAATACAATGATAATAAATTACAATACTAATATAAATCCGTAATAGCGCCTCTATAATCGAAGACTACCGCACCGAAACCAGAAGTCGAATAAAATGTAGTCCAAGAAACATCAGTCATGATTGAAAACAAAGTCTCGCTTGCCAAAAAAAACCTCATTTATGAGAGAAATGTTCCATTTCCCATCACAAATCGTAGTTATTTGTTAGGATTGGAAGATATTGACGTATGTTGTGCTAGGTAGGAATAAAAATATAAAAATAACACTGGTGTGAAATAAGTATATGCATAAATTTATGTGGTGTGTTAGATAAAAAAATGGTGCATTTAATTTAGGTGCTCAACAGCTCAGGTAAAAAAAAAAAGGTGTAAATGCTCCCTATTTTTTATCATCCCTAAGATGATGGGCGTCATGACGACCAGAAATAAGCTGAAGGTCAACCACTACGGGTCGTTCTATCATGGAGACTCCTTAGTAGAGAACTGCCTACGTGGCAGGATCTGAACCATACAGTTTCTTGAGGTGGAATACACAGTGCTCCCTGTGTGGTCCACTTTCCAGAGCTGTGTGGCCCAGATCGCCAGCCTCTCTGGCCTCCTACTTGAAAGTCCCATAATAGAATTTTCCAACCACTACCATTTACCATATTTTATTTTATTTTATTTGAAATTTACCATATTTTATTCAACACTCTTATTTCAAGAAAAAATTGAGATTAATTACTCCCTCAATTTTAAACAATATAACATTCTATATGTTTCACGTTTCTATTTAAGTGTCGCAGTTGCTAAAAACACAGATAAAAAAGAGTAATTAATGCTTTGACTTAATATCAAAATGACAATAACGTCTATTGAATATAATTAATTTAATGTTATTTTCAATCTCACTTCATATAATAAATAAAGATAGACGTAGAAAAATACAATAAATAATACTTTGAAAATATAACTACAATAAATAAAAAAAATACCTTTGATAACTACAACAATTAAATAAAAACGGAAGAAATATTATTGGATCAACTACTTAAAGAAGATAAATATAAAATATTAGATTATTTAATGAGATCGAAAGTATTAAAACAATGTACATATTTGGGGAAGTTGGTATTAGAACAGTAATCACATGTAATACATTGACCTTCTTGAATGCTGCGTCGTGGCACTGGCACCCATAATTAGATGTAATTGAATATGCAACCCATGTTTTTTTAGGTTGAAAAAATTGATAAATTTTTGAACGGAAAAAATTGATAAAATTATGCACAGAATTTATCTATACAAATGATTTGAAATATACAATGTTTATATTGAATAAAAATTTAAACCAAATCAATTTTCACTGTGTTATGTGTCCGTGCCAAGGAAATCTGAGTACTCCCAACATTATTCAGTAGTTTGTGTTTGGGACATATTTAAATTCCCAAAACTTAAATAAACATCATTTATTATCTTGTCTATTTATTTAAAAAGTTATTATTTTACAATTATGTCTTTTTTTTATTGTCTTTAAACTTTTTAATAAATATAGTTATATAAACATTTTGAGAGTTTAAAAAGAAACTTTTAGTCTAAATTAAGTTATGAGACTTATTTTGAGATATCCATAAATGTAGTAAGTCTCAAAAAATTTGGGAAGGAGGGAGTATGTCTTTCTTAAATGGTCCTTAAACTTCTTAATAAACATTCTTATGTCTTTATTTTAGAAATTTAAGAAGAATCAATAAGTTCAAATATGAGTTATGATACTTATTTTAAGCATCTGGGACGAGGGAGAATATCTTTTTCCGGTTGTGAATTACCCTTTAAAAAATTATTGATGAACATACACGGAGAACGAGTTATTAATTAATAGGCCATTCTCAAAATAAAAAAAAACCATGTGATAGCTTTAAAAATTGTTGCTATTATTACCTATATATATATAAATATAAAATTACCTGGACTTTAATAAGGAAAAAAAATATCGTACTACAACCTTCATGATTCATGTTGAGCAAGTATGAAAGGTGAAGTAGTAAAATTCCATGGGAAGATAAAAAGTGCATTTTGTTTCTGGGAGTCGTTTATAAAGGATAATATTGAGAAGAAATGGTCAAAAATAACAAAGTTAGTAAAAAATGATGTAAAGAAAGAAAGGAAAAAAAACCTGAAACGGTAAAATGACATAGTTGGTTAGTGGAATAATAATTTGTTTTTTTTTACCATAATATTCAATTCACTAGATTAAATACCAATTTTTAATTAACAAAAGATTAAATAACAATTAAAACTAGTATTTTGTCTAGTAAAAAAAACACTAACCAACATGACATCGACCCAGCGGTAAGTGTTGATGTTATTAACACGAAATGTCCAGGTTCTAGTCTGAGTAGAGACAAAAGCTTGTGTTTCTTTCGTATCTGTAAAAAAAAACGGATAAACAAAGTGACACAGTTCCTTCCAAAAAAAAAAAAAAGTGACACAGTAAAGCATGAGTCATTAATTTTCTAGGCATTAGAGCAGCCATAGTAAGGGTAATGCAGCCAATGTTTCTTTGGTATTTGTCAGGATGGAGAGACAAATTTGCTCAAATGTAAATTAATGGTGTGTAATTAGAGAGGAATTTATAGATATTCTCTACTTTATTATCTAATTTGATAGAGCCTCTTAGACAATATTCTTGTCTTCCAAACACACCAAACCCCTCTTTAACAATATTTAATATTATTTTATCACTAGATTCAAAATATTTATCACCACTACAACATCTAATCACACACAAATAATCTCTACAATCCTTTTACATTTATCACCATTACAACATCACATCACACACAAATTATCTCTACAATCCTTCTATATTTATCCTCCACTTATATTTCTCCACATCATCCAAACAACAACAATCAAAAGGGTTGTCTCCCAAGTACCATTAGGGCTGCTCTTAGAGTACCTCAAATGGGAGGTTTAAGAATTGTTTAAAACTTTTTACTATTGTGTGATGATGAGTTAGCAAAGCTTACAAGCAAAAGCTCCAAAATTCTTGAACTCGTTCATAAAACAAAAAAAATATTTATTTTTGGTTTGGTTTTTTTAAAAGCAAAAGCTCCAACCTTTTACTATTCTTAAAAGCAAAAGCTCCAACTTTTTAGTATTTTTTTTTCTTCCTCTTTCTTAAAACTTTATGTATATTAGGAAAAAGTTTTTTGTATAGTGGATAAAAGGTTTATATACATTTTATTTAAAACAAAGTGTAATTTAAAAAAACACAAAAAAGAAAAGGAAGGAAATAAGGACAAACAGAGTGACACAGTAAAGCATGTGTAAGTAATTTCTAGGCATTAGAGTGTTAGGAAATTAACTAGTTTATCGCAGCGGAATTTAAATTTTGATTTTTGATCCCAAGATCCACTTCGTTTAATACAATAAACACGTTAAGTAGTTGACGGTGATTACCTTGTTTGATCTAAAAGATCGACGCTTTGACCGTCAACAGAGAGTAGTAGTGCGCGTGAGCCGTCCACGTGTCCGGCCGATATCCACACGAGTACCTCGCCGGAATCCTCTTGGATTGCTACTAGAAAAAATCCGGTTGCTAGACCGGCATTTTCTCTCTCTCTAAATCCTTCTAGAAGAAGCTCTCTATTTTTCCACAAGAATTATGAACTTTTGGAATTGTGATGTGCAAAAGAGCCCCTATTCTGATCAGGAGAAGCTTCCTAGTAGATTGATAAGAAAGAAAACATTTTCCTAATAAAATAAGAAAAATCACTTTGATTGATTTATCTCATTTAATTTAATATCTTATATTAAATAAATCTAAGATATTGCCAATATCTAATATTGAATATCTTTATCTTATTACCATAAATCTATTTTTCCAAAAAATCAATTAATATCCAATATTAATATATGATAATATCATTAATTAAATTGCACAATCCAAGTTTATCTCATACACATAGTATTGACGCCCCATATGCCAATTAATTGGCTTCTGGAATATTTTTTAATTAATCAATATAATTAATATCTTGTATTTAATTTAATCATAATAAATAAATACCGTCATATTAATTTAATCACTATAACACTTTATAGTCGCGATAAACTTTCCTTATTTGGTTATCACTATAACCGCATTTTAATCCGGCTGCCTTAGGATGAAGTTGTCTGCAAGTCTCTCCCCAACTCTTCTAGAAACAACTCTCCTTTTTTCTTCTCTGTTGTGCAATAGTTAAATTGCATTTTTTCCACCTTTTCTGTAATTCGGCGCGCGCCATGATGTCCTCGGCGCACGCCATGCATGTCAGAGTTGTTGAGATATTACATCACATTTAATGCTTGTTCAATTATACAATTTGATGTACCGGTGTGCGCCACGCCATGTCTCGGCCTGCGCCGAGACAACATTTGCATTGCGCCGAAACTAAACATGATTGTTCTTTAATTTCCACCTTACTGGCTTGAACCGACTTCGATTCTAGTATTCCGCATCTCGTAATTACTGAAAAATATCAAAATGAAAATGCCACGAGTAATTCCGAGAATGAAATAAAACTAGTAGAACTATAGTAAAATGTTGGATAATTATTGCGTTTATACTAAAATAAAAGTAATTCGATTTATAATAGATTTCACTATAATTGAAGCGAATTATCACTATATACTAGAGAATAAGGGAAATATAACGTGGAATATGATCATCCGGTTGACATACATCAATGTATTTTGTCTTTAAGCGCATGGATAGATCTTGTCTATCGAAGTGTAGAGACACTTGGACTGTACATGGACGTGTATTAGAGAATGCGTACGTTAGACTGACCCACTTACACTGTTAAGTGTCACACTGTGTGACGGCTGTGTAATTATCCTTAGGACCGGGGTCTACATGGAATCACGGTGTGGATTGTCATACTTTGACATTATTGAGGTTTCCCCTAGCCATGGGACGATCATGCGGTAGTGATTAGGTGTGATACTGAAGCATGCGGAGTATACATGTTTGGTTGTCCGGAAATCGTGTACCCTATTAGTAGGGGTGAATATCCGAAAGGGCCTTCTTATAAGGAATGTCTTACTCTCGTGAATCTTTGCAAAGTGGAAGTAAATGTGTTATTTCGAGAGAGCATGATATCCAGATTATAAGATACGGTCGTTGACGCTTGACACTCGACATACGACCATATGTATATTATTACAGCCATAGGATTCTATTTACACGGTAACTGTTTCACATAAAAGGTTGTAGTCATTGCATTTGACTCTTTTGATGATTGGGGGTCACGGTATGTTGCTAGACGCTATTCCGTGTTCGTTAGGTATGAAGGGCATTTTCGTAATTGCACTTTGTGCCTACGGCCAACATATTCGAAAGTCTATCGGGTCACACACATAAGAACATCTAGCCGGATTAAAATGCGGTTATAGCGATAACCAAATAAGGAAAGTTTTATCTCGACTAGGTGTTTATAGCGATAAATTAATATGGTGGTATTTATTTATTATGAATAAATATAATACAAGATATTAATTATGTTGATTAATTAAATATACATATAGTATATATGTGTCGGAAAAATATATATATATATATATATATGATATACATGTATTTTGAAAATTAATTAATCATAATATTATATTATTATCTATTAATATTAGATATTAATAAATGTACATGCAAATATGCGTGTGTTGTACATGTATATAGGATATACATGTGCACATTTGCAATAGTCATGTATATATATAGATTTATATATTGGTATATATATACATATGTGTAAATTGATTTATGGTAATATAATAATGATAATCAATATTAGATATTGACAATATGTTGGAAATATTCAATATAATATATTGACAATATCCTAGATTTATTTAATATAAGATATTAAATTAAAAGAGATAAATCAATCAAAGTGAATTTTCTTATTTTATTAGGAAAATGTTTTCTTTCTCCTCAATCTACTAGGAAGCTAATCCCAATCAGATTGGGAGACATGAGGGGCGCCCCAACACCTATATAAGAAAGAGGTTGACTAGCTCTTTTGTACATCGCAATTCCAAGAGACTAATAGTTTCTTGTGAAAAATACAGAGTTTCTTAGAAAGATATTTATGAGAGAGAGAAAAGGTCGGTCTAGCAACCGAGTTTTTCTAGTAGATATCCAAGGTGGATTCCGGCAGGTTGTTCGTGTGGACTAGCGGTAGAGGCCGAACTCTTGGGCAGCTCCGTGCAACACTACTCTCCTTAGACGGTCAAAGCGTCGATCTCTTAGATCAAGAAAGGTATTCACCGTCTACTTCTTTTATGCTTGTTGTTTAAACGAAGTCGATCCTGGTTAAAAGGAAATCAAAATTTTGAATTCCGTTGCGTTCCCGCGTAGATTTCCTAACAATATATGCCCTTTCCTCCTCTGTCTTAGGAGACATTTCCTTCGACAGGTAGACCTCATGTGACATGGGCAAAAATCCTCTCTTGGACTGTTCCATGCTGAATCTCTTCAGCATCTTGTTTATATAGGTGGATTGTGATAAACCAAGCAACCTCTTAGATCTATCTTTATAGATCTTGATTCTCAGAATGTAGGCTGCTTCTCTCATGTCCTTCATAGAGAAGTTTCTGGATAACCAAACTTTAACCGACTGTAACATAGGAATATCATTCCCTACGAGCAATATGTCATCTACACAATGCACTAAGAAAACTACGCACTCCCATTAAACTTCTTGTAAACACATAGCTCATCTTCGTTCTTAATGAAATCAAACTGTTTGATAGTCTCATCAAAATGAATATTCCAAATCCGAGAAGCTTGCTTCAACCCATAAATGGATCTTTGCAACTTGCACACCATCCTAGCATCATCAGTTGTGAAACCCTTAGGTTGTGTCATGAACACTTCCTCAGACAGATTCCCATTAAGGAAAGTTGTTTTCACGTCCATCTGCCAGATTTCATAATCATAGTATGCCGCAATAGCAAGCAGAATTCTAATGGACTTTAGCATAGCTACTAGCGAAAAGGTTTCGTCATAGTCAACTCCTTGTCTTTGTCTATAACCCTTTGCCACCAACCTTGCCTTGTAGGTAACTACATTACCATCCATGTCGGTCTTTCTCTTAAAGACCCATTTGCACCCTATGGGAACTATTCTTATAAGCGGATCAACCAAGTACCAAACTTGGTTGTCCTTCATGGATTCTATTTTAGAATTCATGGCTTCTAGACATTTCTCTTTGTCATGTCTCATGAACACCTTCTCATAATTTTTATGGTCCTTATCTTCCATGAGATATACGCCAGTGTACCTTTCCGGTTCACGACGTTCCCTAGTGGATGAGGTGTCTGTGCTTCTAGAGTAGGTGCTTGCACCTCATCTGAATGTGGTGCCTGCTCCACTTCCATCAGCTGACTGTTGTCCGTAAGCGGTTCTTGAATTTATTCATGATCAATCTTACTCCCACTTTACCAATCCAGAATAAACTCTTTCTCTAGAAAGTGGCCAGTCCTGGATGATCACAAAAACACATTTGTCAGATCTAGCCTCTAAATATCAGGCATCACCCGCTTCACATAAGTTGGACAACCCTAAGGTTTAAAATGACCCAAACCGGGTCTTTTCCCTTTGAACACTTCATAGGGCGTTGATTCTACGGTCTTTGATGGAACTCGGTTAAGTATATAGGATGTTGTTTCTAAAGCGTACCCCCAAAATGAATTATCAAGAACTGCATAGCTCATCATGGATCGCACCATTCTAGCAAAGTGCGATTTCTCCTCTCAGACACGCCGTTCATTTGAAGCGTTCCGGGTGGAGTCCACTCAGGTAGAATCCCATTCTCCTTTAAGTAATCTTAAAACTCTCCATCTAGGTATTCTCCACCTTGATCAGATCGAAGCGTTTTGATATCTTTACCTAGTTGTTTCTCCACTTCACTTCTGAATTCCTTGAACTTTTCAACGGCTTCAGACTTATTAAGTATACATAACCATATCGAGAATGGTCATCAATGAAGGTGATAAAATAAGAGTATCCTCCTTTGGCTTGAATTGACATTGGGCTGCATGCTGGATATACAGAAACCCGAATCCGGATCTGATCCATAATTGGATCGTCATAGCTGATTCACAGCACCGATCGAGACACTCGATCATGCACAGCGGAAGCTACGAATCGAAATTCGTTTACGATTTTACCACGACATGATTCACATAATAATTAATAATCTACAAGAAGGTTTAATATTTACCCAACCGGAGAGAAGCCGTGATCTTCCGAGTTGTATCTCCAAACGACGACTGGTGGACGTCGATCCCGCATTCGATCCTCCTCGAATAAGTTTCAAGAAAAAACCCTAGGTTTTCTTCTCCCAATTGCTAAGATAAGAAAACAAAATTTATCCCATTTTTCCAACTAAAGTGGCGCAATTTTTTATCATAAAAATGGCGTTGATATTGTATATTTTGTGTTTGGAGAAACTCTCTTTATATAGGATAATAGCCAATAGTTGGAGAGTTTATCTTATACACACAAATTTATCTTTTCCTTTAAGGAAAAATAAAACAATTATCCAATAGAAAAACGAATTTCCTATTTATCCAATAAGAAAACTAATTTCTTATTTATAATTACTTAACACATAAATAATTACACTATCCACATTATAATTAATTAGGAGAAATTTTTTTGCCCAAAATCAAAAAAATGTCGCGCCATTTTCATTGCCATTTGGGATAATAGAAAATGTCTTTTCTATATTACATATTATTACCAAATAAATAATATCCGCATATTTATTAAATAGACCAACTATTTAATTTATTCTCGAGGTTCCAAAATACGAGAATCACTCGCGTGTTAGGAGCCAACCCTGGGACCATGGACCTATAACCAGTAGCTACAATAAATTGAATAAAATATTCATCGAACAGAACATTTCTACTCAACTTATTAATTCTGAAATTACGCCACCATAAATCCGAAACTGAACTTCTATCGATTATAGATATAACTTATTCTCAGAAAGTCGAGTCAATAAGTGTCAATTGATATAATCATTACATACAGACTAACCCTCCATAGACCATCCGTAACGAAGCGGGAATATTTCCGTAAACCTCCTTCATTACCTCTTATCCTTATTTGCCATTAACCCACTAGTGATCAATTAGTTCATAACCAATACGAACTCGGCCGATCGATCAGTTTCTAGGATCAACAAAAAAGGGGATTGTCTTTCTATTTCCCGCAAGAAGGAATGAATTCCATATCTGGGAGACACACACTTCTCACTCATTCCATAATAGTGCCAACGTGAAAGTGATTCGGACCGCGCGTCTTAGCGATCCTTTAACGAACACATCAAACCCTATCTTGAAACAAGTAGGAGTATGCAATCACTTCAGGATTAAGGTTAATCCATTTATGATCATCTTGTGATTTAATGAGATTTCTCAATCACGAAATTATATGAGAAATGCAGATTAAATCGGTCCAGTCCTATATACTACACTTAGATAACCGATATCGACGGTCCGGATAAGACGTTCACACCTTAAAGTGTTCTGGGCGCATTAATGGCGGTTTAATCAATAGACCCCATACGTTGATTAAGTTCACCACAGACTAATAGTTCAAGTGTATCACCATAAACTTAATCCTCATTTGTGACACACACTAAGTTATATGGCTACATATGATACGACTTGGGGTTTTCAGCGGTGTATTATTTACAAGCACGAAGCAAGTAATAAGATGAGGATAACTCTGTCATTTATTAATAAAAACAATTACAGGAATTGTCTTTCGGGCGTTACTTCCAACACTGCACACATCAGTATGAATGAGCTCAAGCAATTCATTGGATCTTATCCTTTTGCCACTAAATGGTGACTTTGTCATTTTGCCAAGTAAACAAGCTTCGCATGTATCAAATGATTCATAATCGAAATGATCCAACATTCCATCTTTATGGAGTTTGGAAATGAGATTCTTATTTACATGGCCAAGTCTACAATGCCACAAGTAGGATTCATTCAGGTCACTTGTCTTAGCTTTCTTATTGTTTATATTAAGTACATCAACATTCATATCTAATATGTAGAGACCATTGTCAAGTTTGCCAGTACCATAAAATATTCCATCACATGAAAAAGAACAACATTCATTCTTAAACGTAAAATAAAATCATTCAACATCCAATGCATAAATAGAAATAATGCTCTTCGTAAGAGCAGGAACAAAATAACAGTTATTTAATTCTAGTACTTGCCCACTGGGCAATGAAAGAAAATAAACGTCTAGGCAGCAACATTTTCTCCATTCCCGACACGCGGGTCCACTTCTCATTTCCTCAGATCTCTAGTCCTTCTTAGTCCCTGCATATCCGTACAAATATGAGAACCATATCCAGTATCTAATACCTAGTGGTTAGACTTAGAAGAAACAATATTGATCTTCAATCATAAACATACCTAAAGTCGAAGCATCATTATGCTTGTTCTTTTTTATGCTCAAGAAAGCCTTGCAGTTTCTCCTCCAATGACCAGTCTGGCCACAATGGAAGCAAGCATCCTTGGATTTGTCTTTGACTATCTTAGGCTGCGGCTTAGTAGCCTCATTCGCCTTCTTGGTCTTCTTTTGTGCCTTTTTCTTGCCCTTGGAAGAAGTCACGAGCAACACTTGTTTACCCTTGCCAATAGTGCCTTCAGCAATTTTGAGCATGTTCAATAACTCTGTGCAGGAGCAATCAATCTTGTTCATGTGATTGTTCATCATAAATTTCCAGTAAGAGTCTAGTAGAGATTACAGAATCAAGTCAATACTTAATTCACGCTCCATCTTATGGCCCAGCTTCTCAAGCCTCTCTATGTATCCGATCATCTTTAGCATATGCGACCCAACTGGAGTACCCGGAGCCATCTTGCAACCAAACAGTGCCTTCAAGGCCTCGTACCTCTCAGTGCGAGACTGAGAAGCATAGAGCTCCTTTAGGTGAGCCATAATGGTATGAGCATCCATGGACTCACGTCTTTGCTTTCGAAGTTCGGTGTCATAGAAGCAAGCATGATGCATGTAGCCTCATTACTGTCAGAACAGTGTTTTGCATGCTTCTTAACCGATTCCTCATTCGTAGCATCTGCGGGATCCTTGGTTAAGGGTGTGTCCAAGACATAGCCAATGCCTTCATGTCTCAAAACGATTTTGATGTTTCTTTCCCAGTCGAGAAAGTTTGATTCGTCAAGTTTGTTTTCAATGATAAAATGAAGATTCAATTTGTTCGACATTTCTACAACAATAAAGTAAAGATAATATAAGTAAAAGTTCATGCATGAAAAGCCATAAAATTGCACTTTAAAATTTTAATTAGGTTTTGCTCCCACTAGCCAACTAGTCTCAATTGGCTTTTAAGAATTTTTAATTCTTTAGTGGACAAGATCTCATCGAACTATCAAGATTCCCTGATGTGGCTGGTGAATGAGTAGGTAGCTCTTTACCAATCTTGTCTTACACCACTCTCGTTGATTGACTAGTCAACTCCTTGACGCTATGCATCACTATGCATTAGTCAATCCCTCTAAAATCCAAATGACCCGTGCTGTGGCTAATGGCCGAAAAGATCTTAGTTAAGTCATAACCTAATATTCGCGAAATCACTTTTGTTCATATCTCAATAATAACGATATACCCAATGTAGGTCAACCCGCAGATGTGGCTGATGAATTGGATCCGAACAAGGGTTCTTCACCGTCATTATAATATTAGAAGACATTTCTAAATTGATTTTTGTCGTGGGAATAATTTATAGATTAATTCACTTAATTAATTTTTAATTAAATTATGGTCTCATCTAAGCTGCATATTTCTACGTTATCAATATACAGTAAAACATACATCATTCCACGCACAACAATAACCGGTATGATAATGGACTTCTCCTAGGTGCGGTTTCGAATACAAACTGACGAAACCTAATGGAATCTTTATTTCTCTTTGGCTTCCATCTTCTGATCCATTCTTGTTACATAATAATTTATCTAATAAATAAATACACCCGCCGCACACGGGGGAGCTAACGGGAATGAGATAAATGCATAAAGTAAACTAGGTCACGTTCTTCATAACGGCCTAGGACAATTTGAAAAACCAACATAAAGTAAACCACACACATCTATCATATTGGTTGAGTCCATAATCAATCGGGGTCCATATAATCATATTATATCTACAACATCTAATCCATACAATAATATCTTATTAAACAGAAAAATTTAAAATTTAACTTCTTGCGTCTTATTTTATTAAATCAAACAATCAACCAACATTTAATTAATTAAATGATTTCAATCGAAATAAAATTAACTATTAATTTTAAACGATTTCAACTTTAATTTTAATTAATTAGAACTATTCAAAGTTAAATTAAAGTAGGCCTCTTTAGTTTCCTTCCTTTTGATTCTTAACTAATAAGGATGCATTTGGTTTCCAAAATCAAAAAGCATCGCACTTGGCATTTTCCAAAATCAAAATTTTGAAAAGTCCTAGGCCTAGGCCTATTTCAAAATCAAATAGTTTGAAAAGGGGCCTATTCCAAAACAAAGTTTGGAAAAGACCAATATTATTTAATGCAATGTGGCATCCCAATGACGCAGACTATTTGAACCATTAGTTGGCCACATGACACAACTAAACATATGAGATATTAATGCACAATAAATATCACAAAACGAAAAACAAAATCGGGGTCCACCATGCACCACCAGCCGCCGGCAGCACCCTAGGGCTCGCCGCCGCCGATCGGCCGAGCTCCCTACCCGATTATATATATATATTTTTTATTTCTCTTGTTTTGCGAATTTGGATCTTGTATATATCGGTTAATTACTACGCAATTTAATTAGTGCTTATTGCTTAAGTTCGAAACTCGCTCTGATACCACTCTTAGTAAATCAACTAGTTTAACGCAGAGAAATTTAAAATTTGATTTATGGTCCTAAGATCGACTTCGTTTAATACAATAAACACGTTAAGTATTTGACGGTGATTACCTTGCTTGATCTAAAATATTGATGCTTTGACCGTCAACGGAGAGTAGTAGTGCGTGCGAGCCGTCCACGTGTCCGGCCTCTATCGATATCCACACGAGCACCTCGCCGGAATCCTCCTTGGATTGCTACTAGAAAAAATCCGGTTGCTAGACCGGCCTTTTCTCTCTCTCTCTCTCTAAATCTTTCTAGGAAAAGCTCTCTATTTTTCACAAGAATTATGAACTCTTGGAATTGTGATGTGCAAAAGATCTAGCCAACCCCTTGCTTATATAAGAGTAGGTGGCGCCCCTTTTAGCCCTTAATCTGATCAGGAGTTGGTGGCGCCCCTTTTAGCCCCTTCAATATCACACTCAAGCACTACCGCATGATCGCCCAATGGCTAGGGGTAACCTCAATAGTGTCAAAGCATGACAATCCACAACGTGATGCCATGAAGACTCTGGTCTCAGGATAATTACACAACTGCCACATACTGCGACACTTATGTAAGTGGGCTAGTCTAACGTACGCATTCTCTAATACACGTCCACGTACAGTCCAAGCGTCTCTACACTTAGATAGACGAGATCTATCCCTATCTTCAATAAGATAAAAGACATCCAATACGTGCTAGTCTAATCATACCATCAATGTCCCGTTTGATAGTACATACGACTAGAGACATTTAAGTATCAAACTCGTTACAGTGAATAGAGATCTCATCAACCTTAATCAGTATAATGGTTTCTCTATCACAGTTTAATACTAAGGACGTTACTATATATATACATTCAACAACATGAAGATAAACAAGATATATAATAAAAAAAGTGCTTTTATTAAATCATAACAAGTTATTACATGAACTAAATAGACTGTAAACGACCCGACCCGGTCGGATCCGGTCCAACCCGATTTGGTTTATGACACTATTTCAACATAGAGTACCTCCAATGTAAGGTTTAAGATTCGTTTTAAAGCTTTATAAAAAACTGGGCATTAGAGTATCTCCAATGGGAGGTTTAAGATTTGTTTTGAAGCTTTTTAAAAAACTTTTTACCATTGTGTGATGATGAGTCAGCAAAGCTTTGGAGCAAGAGCTCCAAATTCTTGAACCGGTTCGTAAAACAAAAAAGTTGACATCTATGTTACTTTTTTTTGTTTTTTTTCTCCTTCTTAAACTTGGAAAATTCTATCATAGGGACTCCCTACTAGGGAACTGTCTACGTGGCAGCATCTGGACCACACAATTTCCACACACGGGGCACTGTGTATTCCACCTCAGGAAACTGTGTGGTCCAGATCCTGCCACGTAGGCCGTTCCCTACTAGGGAGTCCCTACAGTAGAACGACCCCTTAAACTTTATGTATAGTAGGAAAAAGTTTATGTATAGTGGATAAAAGGTTTATAATGTGATGATGTGGCGGAGTGAAAAAATTTATGATACTCCTTCCGTTTCTCCTTATTTTACTAGTAAAAGGTTTTTTTCCTCTCTACTCTACTAGGGGCGCCCTATCCACTATAAATAGGATGTGGGTGTCAAACTCTTTTGTACATCATAATTCCAAGAGCTAATAGTTCTTGAGAAAAATAGAGAGCTTCCTGGGAGAGTTTCATGAGGGAGGAAAAGTCGGTCTAGCAGCCGAGTTTTTCTAGTAGCAATCCAATGGTGGATTCCGGCGGGTTGTCCGTGTGGACTAGCGGTAGAGGCCGAACGCTTGGGCGGCTCCGTGCATCGCTACTCTCCTTAGATAGTCAAAGCGATGATCTTTTAGATCAACCAAGGTAACCACCGTCTACTAGCTTATTTGTTTATTGCTTAAACAAAGTCGATCTTGGGTAAAAGGAAATCAAAATATTGAATTCCGCTGCGTTCCCGCGTAGATTTCCAAACATGTTACATCAGTATTCAAGGGCACTACGCATGGTGCTACTCGCCATGAAGTATCTAGGTGCAACCTATTGGTGGATCACACCAATAGCCACGAGCTAGCCCCGATAGTGTACATGTTCGGTGAATCCCTCCGTACTTGGGGTCTTAGTAACATACGGAGTTATTCATTCGCGAAGTCCCACTACTCCTGGTGTCCCTCTACTCCTAGTGCCCCTCAAGGGCCAGCAAGTTATTCACTTTATCCGACCGCCCACACATCGCGATATAGGCTTGTGCCTTACCAATAATAACATGATGTTTAGGCTTTTAAGTATTTTCAAAGAAAGGCTCACTTACAACTTCTACTCCCTCACCTAGACCACCAGACAAGGACAAGGCCTAGCACATTACACAGAGATTGATGAATACTAATTCATCAAAGCACATGCCCATCTTGCTATTCCGACGGTCCTGAACTTCAACTCTTAAGAAGAATCAGTTACTTGTAACAAATCCAGTCACAGAAGTAGAATCCATTCGGTGCCGGAACTAAACGTATCAGAAGCTTAATCATGGCTTGTTCATGTTCATTTAATGTTGTTAGATCAAGAAACAACATTTAAAACTCATTTTGGGGCTTAAAACACCTAAATCAGCAAAAACAGAGGTTTGGCCCCTGCTTCCCCTCTTTGGCGCGCACTAAAACCAAGCAGCAAACTGAACAACACACTGTTTTGGTTTTGGCACTGCTAAAGCTTCCCTGCCGCGCTAAAAGCTATCCGAATCATCCTGTCCCGTTCTGTCCACCTTTTGGCGCGCGCTAAAAGGGTTGAAAATACCAAAACTACCCTTTTCCACACTTTACGATTTCCAACACTTTTATCAGCAAAATTCACAGCAAAACAACATAAATTCAACACCAAAACACTTCCAAACTAACACCAAACATTATAAAACATAACAATTCAACAGTAAGACCCTGTTACTTGGATTCTAAAGCAAAAGCAAACCACAACAGCCACAACTCTTGAATCCTCAAGCCAAAACCTAATCGATCAACAACTAAACCTAAATTAATTGTGATCGAAGGTTTCTAAATAGTCTAAACTACGAAATACACAACCAGGGGTGGCGCCACCTTTGGATAAAAGGGTCACCTGACCCTCAAAACCAAAATAAAAAATAAAAAATTTCTATGTATATTATTACAATTTAAAATTTTTATGTACTAATATCTACCTATTGACCCGCTAAAAATTTCAAATATTTGCTCTTGACCCATAATTATACATATATTTTTTATGTAATGTATTAAAAATTTATAATACGGTGTGTCGGTCTTGATCCCTGACCCGTGTCACACAATTCCTGCCGCCGTCTTTATACACGACCCAGAACAACAAATATAGATCGAAACTAAAAGGTTCTAGGACTAGGGCCAAAACAAACCTTTTCTGAACTTGAAAACTTCGGTTCAAAAAGAGAGCCCTTCTCACGCTAATTCCTTTTCTCTAGATGTTTCTAAAAACCGACAAGAACTTGATAAGATCCTTTGAAGATTCTTCTTTTCTGTTTTCTTTATCTTTCAATTTCAGAGTTCGAACTTTTTGGGAGGAAAGCAACTCCTGACAAATCTCTTCTAACATGCATGGGAGCTTTTACTTTTGTCAAAAATAACTCCCAAAACTTAAATTCTTTTTTTAAAACTTAAATTCATGTAAAATAAATATAATGAATCTGAATTTTCGTTAAAAGATGTTTTTGTCATTTTCTAAAAAATCGGGATATTACAATGATGGTGGCTTATTTCTAATCCGCCGGATTCACTGGTCAATAATGAAGCATGTTATGGAAACAAATTATGAACCCAGTTCAACTTCATAGCTACCAAATAAGCAGAGTGGCTAAGGTGGTTTGGGTAAATAATTGGTGGAAGGCTTCACTTATTATTTCCGTCTTGGGAAAAGGTTCGGACAGGAGGGCAGGACGATTGCCGGCAAGGGCAGGTGATGAAGAAAGTAACTGTCAGGGAAGAAAAAAGATAAGGGAATAAATTTTTCATTATTTTTATAATGAAACAACAACGTTTTATGTTTGATATGGAAATTGGACATATATGATACTATCTCCGTTTCAAAATAAATAAACCAGTTGTCTAAAAGTTATGAATATGATTCTCAAAAAAAAAGAGTTTTGAATATTAATTTTTCAATATAAAATTTAATACACTTTTCCAATTTTATCTTTTTTTATTATTTTTTTTCATATCCAGTACCAAATACATCAGCATTACTTATTTCATTTTCTATAAAGATACTTTAATCTTTATTAAAATAAAAATAATTAATTATTTTCTTATACTTGTTTTTGACTACCGTCTCACTTGTTATGAAAAGGACTCGTAAATGCCGTAAAGTTCCATCCGTAAATGGAGCACCCAGCAAGAATTACCCAATATAGTATAATATAATATGTACTACTTTTTTTTCTTTCCACTTTCCACTTTCCCACTAGATGCCTTTCTCTAAAAAGTATATATATACTCACACTCCCTCTTGAATGATTCGATCATGAGAAATATATAGTTACAAAAAATCCCTTTTTTTTTTCTTTCTTTCTTTCACGAATTTGAAGAACATTTACGTATAAACAAGAGAGAGATATTAATATATAGTTGCAGCAATAAATGGATGGTAAGAAAGATGGTATCATGAAACAGAAGAAGAAGAAGGAGAAGAAGGAGGGTGGTGGATTTTCTTCATTCCGGTCAATCTTCATGCACGCCGACGGTGTTGATAAATTACTGATGGTTTTCGGCTTTTTAGGGGCGGTTGGCGACGGGATTGGCACGCCGGTGAAGTTCGCCATCACTGCAAAACTGATGAACAATATTGGTTCTGCAACAACTTCAGTTTCCGACAATTTTACTCATGCCGTTAATCAGGTTAATTAATTTGAAAAATACTACTCTCTTTCCCCTGTTTCTTAGGTTATCTTCGATTTGGGGATGGATCCCCTAAGGTGCACACCGTCCGGTAAGGTGCACATTACCTCCATTCTCAGCCACAAGTGTCTTTGTCATTTGATCCAATACCGTTCCGTTAGATAGGAATAAATTGGATAAATACTGATAACTCTCGAATAGAATATTCGAACGGAAATATCGATTAGATGATGAACTTTTGGTTCTAATAAGTTAAGGTTGTTCTTTTTTCTTTTTCTTTTTTATTTTAGGTTTAGTTTATTATTTTTTAATATGATTAAGTTTTATGATACACGACACAATATATCTAAATTCAAAATTGAAATACATGACACATCAAATAGCGATAAACAATTATTTTTTGTGAAGGGTGATAAGTTTATTAAGATAGAGTATTTTTCAAATTATAATTCAGATTGAAAATCATTTTTCATCAAATAGTGATAAACAAATATTTTTAATCACTTTATTAATGTATTTGAAAATCCTAAATTCACTTACTTGTAGGGACGTTGATAGTATTATTTTTTATATTTTAAAAAAGAACCACATCAAATTAACAAGAAAAATCAAGGCTTAAATCAACACATTTGACATTCTAAATCGTGAAATCATAAACGTAAAAACATTTATATAGGGGATTCAGTCAAGAACTTGATATGTCGAATTAAACCAAAGGAAACCATATTACTTATACATAAGTAATAACTCGTGTCATAGTATGTACCTTGAAGTAATAGCTTGGATGACAAAGTGCTTGGTATTTTACCATTAGGCCGCTGGTTTGAATCCCTTCTGCATCCATTTTTTTTTTTTTTTTAGTAAATGGAGGAGAAATGAGACCCACAAGCCATGTAGGATCCCACGTGACAGCCACGTTAGCAATTTGAAAAGATTTCGAGACCCACACAAGCCATGTAAGATCCCACGTGGCAGCCACGTGGTCTATTTTTCTAATTTTGCCATTTTTTAAGGGACATAGTATTTTTTCCCAGAAGTAAAAGTAACTCTTAATTAATCAGCTTAATTAATTATTTGTATTGGGTAATTAAAACCAGAATGCGGTGTTGATGTGCTACTTGGCATGTGCTCGATTTGCAGCTTCTTTCTTAGGTAACTAACACATTTTAATTCGAGAAAATATATTTTCAGGTCGTTTTAACATTTCTTATTTTATTTCAGGTCGGGTTAGACCTGACATTTTTTTAAAGTTTTCCGTTGAAAAAATTCAACTTCACCTCGTTGAATTTTCCCCCGGCCCGTTGAATTTCACCCTCGCCATATTGAATTTTCCCCCAGCCCATTGAATTTTCAACGGGACGAAGTTGAATTTTTCAACGGGACTTAAAAAAAATGTCAGATCTAATTTAACCTGACATGAAATAAGGGGTGTTAAAACGACCTGAAAATGTATTTTCTCTCTTAATTAACTCTCTCTCTTATGACTTCACTCAGGTTTTATTATGGATTGTTTTGAACCTTTTCTTATGTGTATTTATACACACACAGAGGCATATTGTTGGACAAGAACAGGAGAGAGGCAGGCTTCTAAGTTAAGGGTGCAATATTTGAAGGCAGTGTTAAGACAAGAAGTTGGTTATTTTGATCTAAACGTAACCAACACCGCCGAGGTTATTACATCTGTTTCAACTGATAGTCTTATTATTCAAGAAGTCATTAGCGAAAAGGTAATTATATATTATATTCCCTCCATTTCAAAATATAAGTCATTTTTGTATTTGCACATAATTAAGTGATAATAAAGTACAACAATACATGCAATGATGCACCAAGGACAGAGTCATGAGTTTTTAGTTGCTTTATATTGTAATTTTTTTTCTCTAGAAGTTTAGAATTTAACTAAATGTCATTCTACAATAATAATAATGATATATGATAAATAAAAAAATAGGTGGGATTACATGAACAATTTTATCGAGATATTATGCTATATATACTATTTGACATGCAACATGTTTGTTACGTATAAATGAAATGGAATAAAATAAAGTCATAGGATTTGAATGGAAATAAAGTGAGGTTAAGAAATGCTCAATTGGCATTAATTATAAAAACAGAAATAAAACCTTATATTATGAAACAAAATCACACAGTTTGTTTTGTCTTCGTTATTGTGCATGCAGTTTCCTACGTTTGTGATGAATATGACTATGTTCATCGGGGCATATGTGGTAGCGTTTATAATGGTATGGAGATTGACGCTGGTGGCTTTTCCGTTTATCGTGTTTTTGGTGGTACCTGGTCTCATGTATGGCAGGGCTCTTTTGAGTCTAGCCAGAAAGTCAAAAGTTGAGTATAATAAGGCCGGTATCATTGTGGAGCAAGCTATTTCTTCTATTAGGACGGTTTATTCGTTTGCAGGAGAGAATAAAACCATTGAAAATTACTCAAAAGCCCTTGATGGTACTGTTAGATTTGGTTTGAAAGAAGCTCTGGCCAAAGGTTTGGCCCTTGGTAGTAATGGTGTGGTGTTTGCTATTTGGGCATTTATGGCTTTTTACGGCAGCAGGATGGTTATGTACCATGGTTATCAAGGCGGCACTGTCATCAATGTTGGCCGTGTTATTGCTACGGGTGGATTGTAAGCATCCTTCATTACTACTACTACTACTACTACTGCTTAAAATAATTAGTTAATTTCTACTACTACTTGTTTTATTTATTTAATTACATCTGGTTTAATTTAATGCATCACGAGCAGAGCATTAGGTACGGGTTTGTCGAATTTGAAGTACTTGCTTGAAGCCAGTGCAGCAGGAGAGCGCATAATGGAAGTGATAAAAAGGGTACCAAATATCGATTCCGAAAATATGTGTGGCCAGATTCTTGAGAATGTTTCTGGGGAAGTTGAATTTAAACAAGTCGAATTTGCATATCCCTCTAGACCAGAAAGCACGATTTTCAAAAGTTTTAGTCTTAAAGTACCCGCCGGAAAGACCGTAGCACTGGTGGGAGGAAGCGGTTCCGGGAAGTCGACGGTGGTTGCTTTGCTGCAAAGGTTTTACGACCCACTTGGCGGAGAGATTCTTCTCGACGGAGTGGTTATTGATAAGCTGCAGCTAAAATGGCTAAGGTCGCAGATGGGTCTAGTGAGTCAGGAGCCTGCGCTATTTGCAACTACGATTAAAGAGAATATTTTGTTTGGGAAAGAGGATGCATCCATGGAAGAGGTTATGGAGGCTGCTAAAGCTGCTAATGCTCATAACTTCATTTGTCAGCTGCCTCAGGGTTATGATACCCAGGTGCGTTTTCTTTTAGTTTTTTCTTCTGTTATCAATGATGTAAAAACGCGTGTTTTTGAAAGACACTTCCTTCAAATAACCTTTGTTATCTTTTCCAATGGTGCAGGTGGGTGAAAGAGGAGTTCAGATGTCAGGGGGTCAAAAACAGAGGTTAGCCATTGCCAGAGCCATAATCAAATCCCCTAAAATTCTACTTTTGGATGAGGCAACCAGTGCTTTAGACACCGAATCAGAACGCATCGTTCAAGAAGCTTTAGACAATGCCGCACTCGGACGCACCACCATTGTTATTGCCCATCGTCTCTCCACTATCCGAAACGCCGACCTAATCGCCGTCGTTCAGAACGGACAAGTTATGGAAATCGGATCACATGATCAGCTGATTGACAATGAAACCAGTTTATATTATTCCCTTGTCCGTTTTCAAGAAACAAAAGATAGCAAAGAAATTCTTAATCCCAATAGCACTACA
Source organism: Gentiana macrophylla (assembly GCA_026214975.1). Lineage (NCBI taxonomy): Eukaryota > Viridiplantae > Streptophyta > Magnoliopsida > Gentianales > Gentianaceae > Gentiana > Gentiana macrophylla. The sequence continues at coordinate 144,545,934 of CM047807.1, forward strand.
AAATTGGAATCCACATCCAAAGAATCCGGCACAAATAGCCGAGGATTATCAAACCTAAGCAAATCAAGTTCTACAAACTCTGCTACTAAAACTCAAACATTATCAGACAGCAATGCGTCAGAATCCGTTGCTCACCAGAAAGTTCTAGTGCCATCGTTTAGAAGATTACTTGCTATGAACTTACCTGAATGGAGGCAAGCACTAATGGGGTCTATGGCAGCGATTATATATGGTGCAGTCCAGCCAACTTATTCATTCGCAATTGGGACGTTGATTTCGGTGTACTTTTTGAAAGATCATAGCAAGATTAAGAACGTGGTAAAGATAGCTTCTTTGAGTTTTGTTGGTCTAGCAATCGTCTCGCTGGTAGTTAATGTGGTTCAACATTATAACTTTGGGGCCATGGGGGAGTACTTAACAAAGAGGATCAGAGAAGGAATGTTGTCCAAAATGCTTACTTTTGAAATCGGGTGGTTTGACAAGGACGAAAATTCCAGTGGTGCTATATGCTCCAGATTAGCAAAGGACGCTAACGTGGTAAGTATTTAATTTCTGGTCTTAATTAAGTGAATTAATCACACAATTAGCATTATTTTACAACAAGATTTTGCAGGTAAGGTCTCTGGTGGGTGATCGTATGTCTTTGATGATACAAACACTTTCAGCAGTGACCGTTGCATGCACGATGGGGCTTATCATATCATGGAGGCTTGCATTGGTAATGATTTCCGTCCAACCTATCATCGTTGTTTGTTTCTACTCAAAACGTGTTTTGCTTAAGAACATGTCCAAAAAGGCGATTAAAGCACAAGACGAAAGCAGCAAGATAGCTGCGGAAGCTGTATCTAATCTTAGAACCGTCACATCCTTTAGCTCTCAATCGCGTATTATTCACTTTCTTCAGCAAGCACAACAACACACCAAAAAGGAAAGTGTTCGCCAATCGTGGTATGCTGGTATTGGACTTGGTCTCTCTAGTTGCCTTTTGATATTGTCATGGGCTTTAGATTTTTGGTACGGTGGGAAACTGATCGCAGAGGGTTATCTAGGACCTAAAGCCTTTTTCCAAACTCTTATGATTATGGTGGGCACTGGCATGGTTATTGCCAGAGCAGGAACAATGACAAATGATTTAGCCAAAGGTTTTGATGCAGTTGGATCTGTGTTTGCTGTTCTGGATCGCTACTCGTTAATCGAACCTGAAGACGCAAAGCGCGAGAAGCCAGATAAGATTACAGGCGAGATTGAACTACGAGATGTGGATTTCTCATACCCTGCCAGACCTAATGTGACTATTTTTAAGGGGTTTTCGGTGAAAATTGAAGCCGGGAAATCAACAGCATTAGTAGGACAAAGTGGATCAGGAAAATCAACAATTATTGCCCTGATTGAAAGATTTTACGATCCTTTAAGCGGAGTTGTAATGATAGATGGTAAAGACATCAAATCATATCATCTTAGATCTCTAAGGAAGCACATTGCACTTGTAAGCCAAGAGCCCACATTATTCGCGGGCAACATACGTGAAAACATCATTTACGGAGCATCAGACGACGTGGATGAATCCGAAGTAATCAAGGTTGCGAAAATAGCCAATGCACATGATTTCATATCAGGACTCAAGGATGGATACGATACGCTATGTGGTGATCGCGGACTGCAGCTATCAGGAGGACAAAAGCAAAGGATCGCCATAGCACGTGCAATACTGAAAAATCCAGCAATATTGTTGCTTGATGAAGCCACGAGCGCCCTCGATAGCCAGTCAGAGAAGTTGGTACAAGATGCATTGGAACGTGTTATTGTAGGAAGAACCAGCGTTGTGGTTGCACACAGGCTAAGTACAATACAAAACTGCGATACAATCGCGGTATTGGACAAGGGCAAAGTAGTAGAGAAAGGAACCCATTCAGCCCTGTTGGCTAAAGGTCCAAATGGCGCGTACTATTCACTCATAAAACTACAAACATCTTCCGAGAGCACAACCCTACATACTACTACTATGTAAGAGATAGTGAATATAAATACGTGACAAACTCTTCACTTGATATATATCATAGAAATGGTAGTGATCGATGTACATAGTTCTTCTCAATCATTCATGACCAAAGGGCGGAAAGAAGCTGAAGGACCGGTCAACTACTACGATTTACCATATTCTTATCAAAACTCTTATTGCAACACCAAATTAAGATTTACGCCTTCAATTTCAAAATAAAGCATCATTTCCTATAACATTTTCTCATATACTATTTGTTTTTCTAAATATTAGTATAAAAAAAAAAAAAAATTTGTTACTTTTCCCTTTCAATTTAGTCCTAATTTGTTATTTTTCAATGTTTTTGAAATCATAACAAAAGATTACTCTTCTCTATGTATTTTAAAGTTAGTATATATGATGATGTCAAATATTTTGCAAATCAATGCTTATTCATTAGTATATATGCACAACAATACATATATGGGGACGTTAGAACAGTAATCACATGTAGTACATTGACTTTCTAGACAAGCATGATCACAAAATTAATTTTCTTCTTTCCCCCCAAATTATAAACCATTCTAGAGATTTTTATATACATTAAAAAAATGAATGAAGGTCTAATCTTTTAATGATAAATCAAAATATTACTTTACTATCATCAGTCAATAGCTAAAGTGAAAAGTGATTGAATTGATAAGAGATGTTGAATAAAAATGTAATAAGTGCTATATATATATATATATATATATATATATATATATATATATATATATATTCTAAAAACACTTATATCATATTATCATGTGATAATAATAATGATTTATATTTCGAGACCAAGATAGTAATGATTAAATATTTTGTGGGATATTATTTTAATAGGCATTTTGGAGTTTCAATTGGCACTCTATTTCTGTTACGGACTTTACATTCTTCAATTATTTTTTTTCGATTTGTCTGTGGAAATGTTATTGCTACTGAAATTCGTTATGCATAATAAACGTAAATGAAGCTAATGTTACCAACTATTCAGGGCCAGCCCTACAGTGAGGCTAGAGAGACGGCCGTCTTAAGCCCAACGGTACATGTTTCGCTAAAAAAAAAAAAATCGTGTAGATTCAATCTGATTCAACCTAATATAATATGTTATATTTTTTTTTGATAAAGGCTCAAATTTCTTTTACTCCAATCGATAAAGGTCCCAATTAAAATTTTTACTTGGCCCAAAAAAATTTAGATATACAAACAAGTTTTATTAATTTTTTGTTCGGAAACTATAGAAATTTAAAAGAATATATTATTTTATATTATTATATATTTATATTATAAAATTAATTTTTTGTTTGGAAAACTATAGAAATTAAAAAGAATACATTATTTGTTGGAAAACCTGTAGTACTTAGGATTTGACAGAGAAGTAGAAACTTCAAGACACGTTAATAACGTTGTCTTTTAAGAGATATTTCGTCCCACACGATTTGTCACTAAAGCGATCAAACGAAAATCTCTCGGATGATATCTGATGGATGTGTTTGATTCAAAAAAATGACTTTGCATTTGAATCAAACCCGGCGACACTCAAAGTTTTCCGATGATCATGTCAAACTTATGAATTTCGTGATGCATACTTACGTCTTTTATAAAGCCGCAAACTCACATAAATGAATTGGCGACTCAGCACGACGACTTCACGAGTTGGCGCCGCCTCGACCCACCGCGACCGACCGGGCGGTCGAACTCCGTTATTGCGATAACATTAATTGCACAATAACTCAGATGCAAACGATTATAAAATATTTATTTTATGAAAAATATCTAACATTATTTTATATTATTATATATCTATATAAAAAAGCACACAAAGAAAAATAAAAAGTATGTTTTACAGATACGTATGAATTTGGTTTTGTTTTTAAATATGCTTGAAAAGACTACTTCAGAGAAGCTTTTTTGGCGCTATCAATAAATTGACTTTTAGATTTACGGACGTTAAAAACGCGATAAACATGTTTTTAAAAAAACTTCAATTAAAACGCCTGGGTTCGGCGAATTATTCTGTTTCAATTAACGCCTGGGGTGACCGCCCGCAACAATTTTACATGTGAGTGAACATATTTGTATAAGTTAGAAATGTCAATATCCGTAACATTTCTTTTTGTGAAAAAATCAATAATGGTGTCATATAGTAAAATTTACGCTGTAATTCGTGATGCACGGATTATTTTCATGATGTTAATTGGATCACATTATATTTTATTACTCCTTCAGTCTCATTTTATTTGTCTCATGTTTCTTTTTTGGTTTGTCTCAAAATAAATGTCCACTTTATGTATTAATTGTTAAATTTCTTAAATACCTTATCTCTTTACAATATTTCTGATAAAAATACAGAAGATTAAATACTCCAACAACAATTAAAAGGCATAAGTGTAAAAATATTGGATCATTTAATGTGATTCAAAGCACTAACTACACTTTTCTTAATCTGTGTGAAAAGTCAAACAAGACAAATAAAATGGGACTGAGGGAGTATTTTCTAGTTGTGACGTTGTCGATGTCACTTGGACCTTTAAAAAAACGTGAAATTTTAGGGTGGTCCAGGTGCAAGTTTTGGACCACCAAATCAGCACTTTCAAAGGGATAAATTGGTGGAAAGTTTTTACAAGTAGAGGACATTTTAGAATGTTGGATTCTTATTGGTTTTGATGCACCAACTAGGATTTGTAGCAGGACCAACATAAAATTTGTGTAAAAAAACCATTGATGAACAAACATGCAGAGTTCAATTCTCATTCAATAAAAAAGAAAAAGAAAAATGGAGATATATTAATTAACCGTATGATAAGAGTTTTAAAAAATGTACACCATTTTCCACCCCCCACTGAAGGTTAGATGTCTTTCTCTCAAAGTCTCCAACTCCAAGTCTCAATCTCTCCTGAATGATTCATGAAACAAAGCAACAATATTTTTTAATCCTCAAGAAAAAATGGGAGGGAAGAAAGATGGTATATTGACGCAAAAGAAGAAGGGGAGAATTTTTTCCCTCCGGTCAATCTTCATGCAAGCCGATGGTGTGGATAAATTGCTGATGGTTGTCGGCTTTTTAGGGGCGGTGGGCGACGGGATAAGCACGCCGTTGACGCTCGTGATTTCTTCCAAACTGATGAACAATATCGGTTCTGCAACTACTTCAGTCCCTGAAAATTTAACTCATGCCGTTGATAAGGTTTGAGTTTGGAGACTTTTTGTTTATACATCTTGTAATGTTTCCTTTAAAAGGCAAGGCATGCAGCATAAATTAAATTTATTTTATGTAAAATAAACTTACCTTTTCCCTGTTATGCAAATCATAGTAAAGATGTCACCCGTTGCGGCAGTAGCTAGCATCACACTTGACGCTTTCTTGTCCATCCCTATTTAAAACTCAATGGTACAAGTAAACACGACGATCTTAATTAAGTTTAATGATTTGTATGTATTGGGTTAAAATAATTAAAACAGAATGCGCTGTTGATGTGCTACTTGGCCTGTGCTCGATTTGTAGCTGCCTTCTTAGGTAACACATTACACATCTTAACTCTCATTCTTGATTACATCTTCATCTTCATTCAAGTTTTGTTATGGAATGTTTTGAGTGTATATATGTATTATCTCTCTCTCTATATATATATATATACATACAGAGGCATATTGTTGGACAAGAACAGGAGAGAGACAAGCTTCTAGGCTAAGGGTACGATATTTGAAAGCCGTGTTAAGGCAAGAGGTTGGTTATTTTGATCTAAACGTAACAAGCACCGCCGAGGTTATTACATCTGTTTCAAGTGACAGTCTTGTTATTCAAGAAGTCATTAGTGAGAAGGTAATTATATATATTAATTAATTAGTGTTCATATATATATCATCCTCCTTTACATGTACCTAATTAGTTAGGTGATCATATATAAAGGTGTCGTGTTGTGTACGTATGCAGTTTCCGGCATTTGTGACGAGTTTGTCAATGTTCATCGGGGCATACGTGGTAGCGTTCGTAATGGTATGGAGATTGGCGATCGTGGCTTTTCCGTTTGTCGTGTTTTTGGTGATACCTGGTTTGATGTATGGTAGGGCTCTTTTGAGTCTAGCCCGAAAGTCAAGAGTTGAGTATAACAAGGCCGGTGTTGTAGTGGAGCAAGCTATTTCTTCTATCAGGACGGTTTATTCATTTGCAGGAGAGAATAAAACCATTGGAAATTACTCAAAAGCCCTTGATGGGACGGTTAGATTAGGTTTGAAACAAGGTATGGCTAAAGGTCTGGCTATTGGGAGTAACGGTATTGTGTTTGGTATTTGGGCATTCATGGCTTTTTACGGCAGCAGAATGGTTATGTACCATGGTTATCAAGGTGGCACTGTCATTAATGTTGGCACTGCTATTGCAATTGGTGGACTGTAAGCATATTTGCCTGTTAATTATTGTCTTATACAGTAGTATATTTACTTTTCTTGTGTTATAGTTATATAATGCAAACCTTTTTTTTAAACTACACGCAAAATAAGTTTGTTTTTGTATAACCTATAAACGTACTGAATTTATAGGTAGATAGTAAAGTTATTGTTGTTATGTAATTTATGAAAATCGATCTTGTGGAAAAAACTTATGGTCCTAACATTTTTATTATTTTCCCCCGATCTGCTTGATAATACTAACAACACCCTAGTCGATGTACGACGTTTTTGTTGTTCAATTATTTTTATCAAATCATTTCTTATATTTTTAAATTTCACCATAGCACCAATGGTACAAAACGTTAAAACTTTCCACAAACAATTTGTCGGACGATACTCGGACATAATTTTCACAAAATATACAGATTCCCAAATCAATAGTGTAATTAAAGAATAAGGCCTAATTATCAAGTTTCAATTCCCCTAGAACACTATCTACATCAACTCACAACCATTCAACTTTCATTTAGTTTTAATTAAGTTATAAAGTGTATGATCCTTTTTCTTTCTTGCTCTTCGTTTTTCCTAGTCAGGCCAATGCATTATAGTACTATACATATGGTTTTAATGAATGAGCAGATCATTAGGTTCGGGTTTATCGAATTTAAAGTACTTGTTCGAAGCCAGTGCAGCAGGGGAGCGAATGATGGAAGTCATAAAAAGGGTACCAAATATTGATTCCGAAAATATGTGTGGCCAGATTCTTGAAAATGTATCAGGAGAAGTTGAATTTAAACAAGTCCAATTTGCATACCCATCCAGACCAGAAAGCACAATTTTCAAAAGCTTTAGCTTAAAAGTACCCGCCGGAAAGACCGTAGCACTCGTCGGAGAAAGCGGTTCAGGGAAGTCGACGGTGGTTGCATTGCTGCAAAGGTTTTACGACCCACTTGCTGGAGAGATTTTTCTCGACGGAGTGAGCATTGATAAGTTGCAGCTCAATTGGCTAAGGTCGCAGCTGGGACTAGTGAGTCAGGAGCCTGCACTTTTTGCAACTACGATTAAGGAAAATATTCTATTTGGTAAAGAAGATGCATCCATGGATGAAGTTATGGAGGCTGCCAAAGCCGCTAATGCTCATAACTTCATTTGTCAGCTGCCGCAGGGTTATGATACCCAGGTGCGTATTTAGTTTTTTCTTCGGTGGTGGTGGTAACTGGTAATCAATCAATCAATGATGTAAAAGCGGGTCCTTCAAATAACCTTTTGTTAGTTTTTCCAATGGTGTAGGTTGGTGAGAGAGGAGTTCAGATGTCAGGGGGCCAAAAACAGAGGTTAGCCATAGCCAGAGCCATAATCAAATCCCCTAAAATACTACTTTTGGATGAGGCAACCAGTGCTTTAGACACCGAGTCAGAACGCATCGTTCAGGAAGCTTTAGACAACGCCGCACTCGGACGCACCACCATTGTTATTGCCCATCGTCTCTCCACTATCCGAAACGCCGACCTAATCGCCGTGGTTCAGAACGGCCAAGTAATGGAAACCGGATCACATGATCAGCTGATTGACGATGAATCCGGTTTATATTATTCCCTTGTCCGTTTTCAAGAAACTAAAGATAGCGAAGAAGTTGTCAATCCCAACAACAATGGAACCTTGGAATCTGCATCAAAAGAATTCATCAATCAATACAGCACGAGTAGCCAAAGATTGTCAAGCCTGAGCAAATCGAGTTCTGCAAACTCTGTTACTCAAACATTGGAAAATCCATTGGAATCCGGTGCTCACCAGAAGTTTCCCGTGCCATCATTTAGAAGATTGCTTGCTATGAATTCACCTGAATGGAGGCAAGCACTAATGGGGTCTATAGCAGCGATTATATATGGTGCAGTCCACCCAAGTTATGCATTCGCGATCGGATCGGTGATTTCGGTTTACTTTTTGACAGATCATAAAAAGATTAAGGACCAAATAAAGATATATTCCTTGAGTTTTGTTGGACTAGCAATCGTCTCGCTAGTAGTTAATGTGGTTCAACATTATAACTTTGGGGCCATGGGGGAGTACTTAACAAAGAGGATCAGAGAAGGAATGTTGTCCAAAATACTTACTTTTGAAATCGGGTGGTTTGACAAGGATGAAAATTCTAGTGGTGCTATATGCTCTAGATTAGCAAAGGACGCCAGTGTGGTAATCATCTAATCTCGGAAAACTATGAAACAATACCTATTTATTATGTTCTACAATCACTCTATCTGTATCCTCACACAGTTTAAATAATGCATATCTTCATTATACAACCTTTAGTATTATCTTACAATATATAAGATTCCACAGGTAAGATCTTTGGTGGGTGATCGTATAGCTTTGATGATCCAAACACTTTCAGCAGTGATTGTTGCAAGCACGATGGGGCTTGTCATATCATGGAGGCTTGCATTGGTCATGATTGCCATTCAACCTATTATCATTGTTTCCTTATACTCAAAAAAAGTTCTGCTCAAGAACATGTCCAAAAAGGCCATTAAAGCACAAGATGAAAGCAGCAAAATAGCAGCAGAAGCCGTCTCTAATCTCAGAACCATCACAGCCTTCAGCTCTCAATCTCGTATTATCCACATTCTTCAACACGCACATGAAGGCACCAAGAGGGAAAGCATTCGTCAATCTTGGTATGCTGGTATTGGACTTGGTCTTTCCAATTGCCTAATGACATTTACATGGGCTTTAGATCTTTGGTACGGTGCGAAACTGATTGCAGAGGGTTATCTGACCCCTAAAGCCCTTTTCCAAACTTTTACGATTTTGGTGAGCACTGGCGTAGTCATTGCTGACGCTGGAACAATGACCAATGATCTAGTCAAAGGTTCTGATGCAGTTGCATCTGTGTTTGCTGTTTTGGATCGTTCCTCGTTAATTGAACCTGAAGATGCACGACGTGAGAAGCCGGATAAGATTAAAGGCGAGATTGAATTACAAGATGTGGATTTCTCATACCCTGCCAGACCTGATGTGACTATCTTCACGGGTTTTTCTATGAAAATTGAAGCCGGGAAATCAACAGCATTAGTAGGACAAAGTGGATCAGGAAAATCAACAATTATTGCCTTGATTGAAAGATTTTACGATCCTTTAAGCGGAGTTGTAATGATAGATGGTAAAGACATCAAATCATATCAACTGAGGTCATTAAGGAGGCACATTGCACTTGTAAGCCAAGAGCCCACATTATTTGCGGGCAACATTCGTGAAAACATCATATACGGAGCTTCAGAGGACGTAGATGAATCAGATGTAATAAAGGCCGCAAAAATAGCCAACGCACATGAGTTCATTGCAGGACTCAAGGATGGATACGACACGTTATGTGGTGATCGCGGATTGCAGCTATCAGGAGGACAAAAGCAAAGGATAGCTATAGCGCGTGCAATATTGAAGAATCCAGCAATATTGTTGCTTGATGAAGCCACAAGCGCGCTCGATAACCAGTCAGAGAAATTGGTACAAGACGCATTGGAACGTGTTATGGTAGGAAGGACCAGTGTAGTGATTGCACATAGGCTGAGTACAATACAAAACTGCGATACAATCACGGTATTGGACAAGGGCAAAGTGGTGGAGAAAGGGACTCATTCAGCCCTGTTGGCTAAAGGTCCAAATGGTGCGTACTATTCACTTGTAAAACTACAAACATCTCCAGAAACCGCAACTACCACTATCAACTAAATAAGAGGAAATGGCATTCAGATAAAGAAAGAGTTTTAATGATATTTGAGTGCTAAAGTTCTTAAAGATCTTTTGCTTACGAGGGGTTGATCATAAGAGATGAAATTATTTTCAACTTGTAATAGGAGTGGTGGAGTCCTGACTCCTGATTATACTTCAATGTCTGTTTAAGTTTGTCCTTGTAACTTGTAGCTATTGTTGCCTCTTTATAATGATTATATGAAGTGAAAATACTACATTTTTCTATGTTCTCTTGATGGAAAGTGTAACACACCGCTCCAGGAGCATAATCCACAACCGGAAAGACAACGTTCGGCATGGTTTTATAAGCTATTTTTAAGAGACATGTCAACCTACTGATCACAAATAAAGAAAACTGAACAGATTTAAAGGCGGGAGCAAAAGAACTAATAAAAACATCGAAAGAAGTTTTAAAGAGAAAAGTAATTCGGCTCAAACACGAACACTAGATTAACAAACAAACCTCAAATATAAATTTTTGTTCGTTTATTAAACTAACAAATTCGAGTTCGCGATCCCAAGTTGGCTTGTTAATTAAAATGTATATGTCATATGTTGGGGGCACTCCCCCTCGGATCCGGAGAATAACACAATTATATATATTATGTATTTTTTCGCCCCCACAAAAATTAATTCCGTCTCTATAATTTGACATAATTTTTTTGTCATGTAAACAAGAACACATAGTTATTACCAAAGTGATATATTTAAACGCATATTAATGAGAATGTCTTTACACACAGCCAATTATTTTATTGTACAATAATTAATTTCCAATTTTACCCTTAAATTTTTTTCATTTACGTTCCTACATTCTGAGTTTCTGACCGGAGTTCGGTCAGAATGTGAAACATTATAACTACCCAAATATGGTCAGAATAGTTCGATTTTATTCTCAATTTAACGCGTCGTGAAACATTACATGTTCAAATTTCTAAAATGGTCCAATACGTTTCTGAAATTTTCATAGCGCCGTTGTTATATTCTGACTTGAAATAAGAGTATACCTGCCCAAATGTGGTCACAAAAATTTAGCTTATTCTGACACGAACGTGGTCAGAAAAACATTACATGTTCGGATTTTAAAATAGTCCGATACGTTTTCAAAATTTTCATAGCGCCGTTGTTATATTCTGACTTGAAATATGAGCGGAAAACTTAATTTTTCGGCCTGTAAAGTGGTCCGTATTGTTTCCCAAGTATACATAACAATGTCTCTTTATTCAGACCAAACATTAGTCTGGAAAACATAATGTTATTGGCCTGTAACATGGTCAGAATGATATGCATGTTAAATATGAAAACTTGGGAACTGTATATTATTCAGACCATGTTTCGGGTCAGAATGATATGCATGTTAAATATGAAAACGAAGCTCACTCTCGTTATTGACATGAGTAAAACATGTTTAGTGTGAAAAGAAATCATATATTAATAAGTTTTGTAACATCGGTCAAAAATGTAGTATTAGAAGTCTCTACTAAACGAGTCTAAAGGTTGATGTGTTAGGATCATGCGATATATATTAGTGTTTTTTTTTCAATTATACGCAAAGTGTATAATTGTGTTATTTTGCGATATATAGTACTCCTTTCGTTTTTTTAACGTCATATTTGATGTCATTTTTTTGATAAATCTAGTTATTTTTTAAGTTAGTCATTTTTTAGATGAACCTGGTCTCCACATGTGACAGTTAAAAAAACGGAGGGGTGTATAATCGATTTTATTGAAAAAAATTCTTTAAAAATAGGTTTTCAAGGTCAGCTGTGTTTCAATATTTTAATAAACGGAAATTTTATGGTGGTCCTGGACCAAGATGACAGTGATCCAGGGACCAAATAAATCAAAGAAAAACACATTTTTACCACCGTGTAAAATATAAATGCCATGTTTTTATAAATTTGCCCATCTTTTAAAAAATTCTATTGGAGGACAAGTATGACATGGTGGTCCTGGACCATCGTAAAACTACTGTTTAATAAAAGTCAAATGCGAAATAATTTTTTATTACTGTGAACAATTTTAAGGAAAAAAAATGCATTTGGGCCCTACGGCCCACGTTTCTTATAAAGGTGGTGAGCCGACGCGGTTCGCCTACTTCAGCTACACATTGCTTTCTTCGTCAAAGCTTATTCCTCCTCCTATTCCTACCTGCTTCTCCGATTATTCTGCGTGAATTGCTCTTCCGTTCAAAATGGCGACGTCGACCGTCAACCGATGGATCAGGCCCGAGGTACGTAGCTTGTTTTGTGTGTATGAATCGTCAAATTTTCCTAGATCTGCTCGCTTTTACCTTGTGGACTCTTTCTAATATCTATTTTGAGCGAACTTTTTTTTTGCTAACTATTTGAGCGATTTTGTAAATTTACGTGGTTGTTTGTGATTAGATCTGACTTGAATTATTGTCTGCCATAGGTTTTTCCTTTGTTCGCAGCCGTTGGCGTGGCTGTCGGTATTTGTGGAATGCAATTGGTTCGTAATATCTGCATCAATCCGGAAGTCCGGTAAATTTTCTTCCCTGCATTTGTTTTGAATAATTATTTTATCTTTGTATAGTCGTAGACTCGAATGAAAATCAATTTTCCACAGTTTAATGGCTATGTTAAACTCACATAGCCAGTTAGCAACCCGTGAACAATCTCTTCTTCTGTTTATGAACATGTTTAAAACCACTTTTTATAAATGAATGAATACGAACGTTCGATTATGTAGGCTAACTTGTTTATATATATAAACCTAAACCAAAACCAAAACCAATATAGAGCTAACACATTCATCTAATAGATACTATTAAAGTGTTATAGAGATCTCTTAATATTTTTTGTTTTTTCATTTGTTATTTGTGCCTTTGGATTTGATTTTTTATACCTTAACGATGTGAACTCTTTCTGAGATTGAGCTGGAATGCGAAACAAGCCGGACTCGAACATGAGCTTGAAGAACAATGTCTATTAATCGGCCTGAGTTTGAACCTAATTTTTTGTCCATTAAGCGAACGACCACGTTCAAACTCATGGCCTAAACGAACTTGAGTTTGAACAATACAATAAATACTCGGCTCGACTCGTTAACAACTCTACAATTTATAAAAGTGAAATATATTTTTTATTTGTTGTGCATTTTTGGATTTATAGAGTAGAAGATTTTTCCTTGTGTGCATTTTGTTGGACTTTCTCTATGCCAAGAAGATTCATTTGATCATTTTTGATATTGTGTTGGTTGATATATGTTTACTCTATATCTTATACTAACCTTGTCTTTATTCTGTAATCTTATAATCCCAAATTTGCCTTGTACAATATCTATACAGGCTTTTCAAAAAAACATCAAACGGTTCTTTTTCAGTGTGTCTCCAAAATCACTAGGGTTGTTAACGGATAGAGTCATTTCTGAACAAATTTGGATTCAACTCCTATAAGCTCGTGTTTGTTTGTTAAGCTAAGTGAACCAAACTCAAACATATTATTATGTTTGTTCATTAAGCGAACAAACATGAGCTAGCTCGGAAACATTTGTTTAGGTTCATGAAGACACACATACAAACATGAGCTAGCTTGTAAACGTTTGTTTAGGTTCGTGAACTCAAAATGCTAACTAGTGTCGTCGTACCCTAGCTCTATCAATCTTATTATTATTCTCCACATCAACTATCTACTTGATGCAAGTTTAAATATTAAGAAGATATTTTACCCGTTTGTCTTTTTAACTCTTGGAAGCAAGAGTTGAAGGACATGACAAAAGTTGTAAACAAAGACGTGAGCTTGGCTCGAGCTCGAGCAGTAAATTAGCGAATGTACTTCAAACATAAAATTTAGTTTGCTTATTAAACAAATAAACTTCGAGCATACTCAAACATTTGATACTTGTTTCGTTTATACCTCTAAGAATCACACAGGCATGCATTTCACCTGAGTAACTTTTCACTCGTCTAGGTTTATCCTTTGAATATTTCATTTGGGCTATTAGTTGGTAGGAGCAAATAAGCAACCCTCAAATTGAACCTCCGGTAAAAGTCTGCGTGGACTTTTATAGCCCCTGCTTTTTATGAATACATTTCCCATACCCAAATAGGAGTTTCAGCATTAACAGTTCCTACATTGCTGCTTTGGTACAATTCTCTCAATTACAGTTAAGTTTCAATTTTCAGATTCTGAAATACTGAATTACGTGATGTATAACAACAAAATCGATTGTATGTTTCTCTGTGCCGTTTTGCTGTCTATCATTTCATTGTCTTGACTTCTGATCAGTCTACAAACAATAGTAGGTAAAATACTAGGGGCTGCGTATTGAAGAATGAAATATCTTATCATGCAACTCCAGTAGTGTGTCTGGGTGACCGACCGATGCTATGTAATGTCCCAGTACTTTTTTTCCCCTAATACATGCTTCCACTTCTTTGGTTCTCTCCAGCAGTATCTCGAGATTCTCGACCCTATGATTATAGTCTCTTTCTCAAAATGCCTTTCATCACCTATGTTGCAGATTTCTAATTTGTAGCTTAGGATTTTATGCTTTACTGCTTTCATTTTGTGAAGTACATTGCTAGTACTGTGTTTTGTTGAGTCCCAAATATAGCCTTTAAGTGCGTAAATTAACGCCCTATACTAAGACTCCACTGATTTTTTACCCTTGTTTTATTTCTTCGAATGGTGTGGTAGGGTGAATAAGGAACACAGGGCAGCAGGTATTCTTGAGAACCATGCTGAAGGTGAGAAATATGCAGAACATGCTGTGAGAAAGTTTGTCCGTAACCGGGCACCACAGATCATGCCATCCATTAACAATTTCTTCTCGAAGCCCGAAGACTTGTAAACATCTCTCTGTGTTTCTGCATCTATTTTTCGCGGTCATTAATGAACATTCTGCTATTTTTAGTCTCTGATAACAGGTCACTGTTTTGGAGTATGATTTGACATATTATGATAAACCTGCAGCAGTGTAAGAGAATATCATTTGCTCGAATAAATGTACTGCAATGTCGATGATTGATTGTCTTGCTATATTTATAAAGTACTACTTTACTACTTGAATGGCTTTTATGTGTGTGTGTCTGGGCAGTGGCGGACCCAGAAAATAATTGTGGGATGGTGTTAGATATATTTAGGTGGCAGAAAATAATTGTGGGATGGTGTTAGATATATTTAGATGGCTGTATGTATGTATACTCACGCAGAAAATAATTGTGGGATGGTGTTAGATATATTTAGATGGCTGTATGTATGTATACTCACTCGATGCCTCAATTTCAATCTCGAAATATTTTGGTGCCAATGGTCCATTTCAAGACAGGAAGCTTTGTGTGCCCAAACAAAAAAATTAAAAAGGAATGAAGCTATTCTCTGTTTTTTCACTCTTTGCTCAAGTTCCGGATAACATAGGGAAGGATGCCACAATGATCAAACTATCTGAGCCCAACCTAATGTTCAATTAAACAAACAAATATTATATTTAGCAAATCAATTTGACATTATTATCCCCTCTCGAAAAGTGGCAGCTCTGACTGCACATACCTCGGTGTCAAAACGGAGGACGTAGGTGAAAGATTTTCCATCATCAATGGTGACAGTAACATCTTGGCCAGGACGAATATCACTGACCTTCTTTGGAAGGTCGATGGTATATCGCTCAAGACCTGTTAGCCCTAGTGTATCTGCATCCTCTCCTGCTTTGAAACAAAAGTGTAATTATGCCCATCCCCACAAGATTGCTCTTATGAATTCTCTCAAAGCTTTTAGCAATCACGGCTTTCACTCCCTGATTCAAGGAACAAGGATAATGTTGTCAAGCAGTGGATAATATAGTAACAATGTCACAATTCCACCAACGTAGTATCATCTACTACACATAATGTAGTAACTACATTGGTAGCATTCCACTGAGTTACTAGGAATCCACCAAGGTAGTAACAATGTCAATCTCCATTGTAGTAACATGTACTGCAGTAACATTAATGTCAGTTAGTGAAATTCCACCAATGTAGTAACAATGTCACAATTCCACAAATGCATTATCATCTAGTAACACATAATGTAGTAACTACATTCGTGGAACTTCACTGTGTGTCATCCATTGTCACAATTCCACCAATGTAGTATCATCTAGTAATACATAATGTAGTTACTCAATGTAATTCCACCACGTAGTATCATGTAGTAACACCAGTATGCACTCTCCATAAGATGTAGCGAACGCATAATCAAGTAACTAAGTGAAATTCCACTAATGGTAGTAACAACAACAGCACACGCAATCACCTCTATACACACCATATCAGTCACATATTTAGAAGGCGTTTTAACACCAATATGCTAAGATGTAGTAACATCACTATACGCATACAAAGGGATGCAGTAACACACAAGACACTTTCACTGAAAAAATAAACAAACTAGGTACACCGTCTGCTTCTATAGTCATACATCAAATTCTATTCAAATTCCAAGCATGTAGCTACAAGATTATGCTAGTACGTAGTAGCACATTCTACACCGATTAACACCGAATCCAATTACACCGTGGACAAATCAAACAAAGTAAACCACGATTCTTCAACAATTATATTCATGCAGTTACTACAAAGAGCACACACAATCAATTGAGAATTCTGCTAAAAAAATCAAAAGGAATTAGCCGATGCATATTATAATTCGTCCCTAAGTAGAAAAAAAAAAAACAAATCTTACCCGGTGTTCCTTTTTCCCTCAACTTTTCACCATTTTTCTCTGTCAATTCACTTCTTCATGTTCGGCCTGTGATTAATTTGCTGGTACTTTGCGAAATTTCATTCAAATCGCCAAGAACCCTAATTTTTCTCCGTCGCCCAATTTTTTTTTCCTATTCTGTGCTCGAGTAGATTAGAACCAGGAGTAGTAAGAGCAGATTACGTTAGAATCAGGAGGAATTGATCTTAGTGGAGTGATTTCCGGTGGTTGATATTGACTCTTCAGTTACGATTTCATTTACCCGACTTTTTGGAGAGAAAAAATAAAAAGTGTTTTAAATTCATTAAGGGGTGTTTCTGAACATTTACTTATTTTTTTGTCCTTTTCAACCATATACTTTTGAAACTGTCCTATTCCATAATTTCCAATCTTATTTTGTCATTCCGCAGGGGCCGTTAAAAAAATGAGGTTTGTTTTGTGCTGTTTATATGTCAATAAACTTAGATTATATAAAGTAAAAAAAAAAATGCAGCTACATGCGCCTCTTAAGAAAATGTAAAAAATAACCTACAACTAGACCACCAAGCAAGCTAACATTTGTGTAGATTTTTATAAACGGCTAATACATATATAACTACTAATATTAATATAATTATAGAAAAATAAATTTTTTTCGGTTTTTTTTTCTTCCAAAAGTTGGGGTGGTCTTGAGATCACCCCACCATGTACATAGTTCCGCCCATGTGTCTGGGGGGTTTGAAGTTGTTTCAATTCAGCTCGTAACATGAATAAAACACGAGAAAATAGGTTTGAATCAAAAACAACAAATTGATTCTACTAAGTTGAAATCAGGTAACTAATAATTCGCTTTATAAGCGACGTCTAGTTTCCATGTAATCGGTTTTTACGTGTACCAACCTGTAAACAGATCTATTGCAACATGGTGCTGTTGATGTGCATTGGCTTGTAAAATGATGTCTTATGTATAAATTTATCAAACTCTGAGTGTATTGCGAAAGTAGATGTGTCAAACTCATGTATCATGAAGCTTCAAGTATTAAGCATTTTAATATTATGGTTTAACAATTAACACCTCAAAAAAAAAAAAAAAAAAAAAAAACAAAACTATGGTTTAAAATCTCGAGCCAAAGTTGAAGTGTTTGATTCAGCTTGAATCATTTAGATCCTTTTTACGGACAGTGAGTGGTGCTACTGCTCTGTTAGGGAGTTTATAGGATGATTAGAACAATGGTATCAAAACTTGAAATGCAAGATAACTTGATATGATCGCAGAGTCGATTTGGAAATCTTTCCTGCGAAAATTATTCGTTCCCTTGAATTGCCTCCGGGAATTAACTCGAATATAATCACGGGATAAATCTGCTTCTCTTCCAATCTTTGGCAATAAGATGAAAGAATGCTATAGAAGTTTTGTAGATATGTGTGTTTAAACTTGAGGCTTCAAGAATTTCAAAGAAAACAGAAAATTGCTTCTCAAATTCTATTCTTGTGTTTTAAAATGAAGTTCCAAGTGTCCCCTTATGTGTGTGTGATGTTATACTAATATAACATTACATACACAACCTTTCAGAATCAGTTACCAGACCAAAACCAAAACGGATACCAGCAAAACCGATCAAAACTGCTCCAGAACTGCATACTGGACGCCCGTTTAGAATCCTGGACGCCCGTCTGAAGCATACTGGACGGGCGTCCAGTTTCTTAAGACGCTTGTCCATCCAACCAGGTTACATCGTATGTAAATCCACCGCCAGGACGCTTTCGTCCGGTGAACCAGACGCCCGTCGAAGTCAAACGCCGATCCATATGAAATGGGCGCCCGTCCAATAAGCGGCGAGAATCTGGATTTTGTTCAACACTTGATCTAACACTCTCGTAAGCTTGTAAATATCAATTGTAAGCATGCACCCGCATCTCCTAACTCATATCGATTGTTTCAAGCTTACCAAACCTCAAACTAAGTCCAATAACACTAAATCACATTGGTGATATAATCACCAACAATCCTCCCCATTTAGTGTAACCCTTGACTTAGTTAAAACTCTTCAACACACAACAATTCATCTTTCAATGATAATATCACGCAGATTGAATTACCATCTAGTATATTACACGTTCCAAAATATTCGAGTATCGGGGTGTGACTAAGCATTGAACCCTTTTACAATTTGAATACTTCAAAGATAATATACAAATGAATCTAAAGACAACTTTTATAGCTTGCTTGACACTCTTTATCCAGGCCTCGTGTCCATATCAATTCATGAGTATGTAGAAAGCCAACCCTAACGTTCTTGAAACGGCCAAACTTCAAACTCATATAGGTGAGTCTTATCAATCGTGTACCTTCAACAACACTTTTTCATAAGACTTATTAAGATATATATCAACCTCACATGCAGGTCTAGCACAAACCTTCGGGACTAAATATATGTGCCAAAACTAAGTCATCAGGCCTTCCTCATTGAATTCAGCCCCTAATGTCATATTAAGGGGGAATTGGGTATCCTAATGCAAAGTTTCAATGGGTTGAGACCCATCCCGACAACCGACTTGACAAACAAGTCCTTAGCCAATGCCTTGGTCAAATGATCGGCTAAATTCTTTTGAGATCTCACAAAGCAAATCGATATCACCCCGTGAGTGATCAACTCACGAATCGAGCTATGCCTAACTCCAATATGTCGCGACTTTCCATTGTACACTTGACTATAACACTTAGCCAAGGTATTTTCACTATCACAATTGATAGAAATTGGTGATATTGGTTTTGGCCACAATGGAATCTCGTAAATCAAATGTTTAAGCCATTCTGCCTCTAAACCGGCCGAAGCCAAGGCGATGAATTCCGATTCCATTGTCGAGTTTGCATTACATGTTTGCTTCTTGGAAGCCCATGAGATGGCACCTCCTCCAAGCGTAAACACCCAACCACTCGTTGATGAATGATTCTCATTTGATATCCAACTAGCATCCGAGTAGCCTTCTATCACCGAAGGATGTCCAACATAAGTTAAACCAAAATTTTTGGTAAACTTAAGATACCTTAACACACGCATTACCGCATGCCAATGAACACTACTTGGATTACTAGTATATCTACTAAGTTTTCCAACCGCATATGCAATGTCCGGACGAGTGCTAGTCATTGCATACATTAAACATCCTATAACTCGAGCATATTCAAGTTGAGACTCCGGTTTGCCGAATTCAACTCAAATTTCTCATGAGGATCCATTGGAGTTCTTGCCGGAATGTAATTTTCACAATTGAACTTCTTTAACATTTTCTCAATGTAGTGAGATTGTGTCAAAGTAATCCCTTGGTCATTCCTTATGATTTTTATACCAAGGATAACATCCGCCTCCCCCATGTCTTTCATCGAAAAACTTGATGACAAAAATGATTTACATTGGTCAACTTGATCTTGGTTTGTACCAAAGATCAACATGTCATCAACATATAGACAAATGATTACACCATGTCCGGTTTCATCAAATTTGCTATACAAACATTTGTCCATTTGGTTAAGCTTAAAACCATTAGACAAAACAACTTCATCAAACTTATTATGCCATTGTTTGGGAGCTTGTTTCAGTCCATACAATGATTTAACGAGCTTACACACTTTATGCTCATTCCCGGGTATCACAAAACCCTCCGGTTGTTTCATGTAAATTTCCTCATCCAAATCCCCATTTAAGAAGGCTGTTTTAACATCCATTTGATGGATAACAAGATTGTTAATGGATGCCAAGGCAATCAACAATCTAATAGTGGAGATTCTCGCAACCGGGCATAAGTATCAAAATAATCAATGCCTTCCTTTGTCTAAAGCCTTGTATCACCAACCGGGCTTTATACCTTTCAACGGATCCATCAATTTTCATTTTCTTTTAAAGATCCATTTGCAACCCAATGGTTTACACCCACGTGGAAGGTCCGTCAATATCCACGTATCATTGCCTAAAATGGAGTCCATCTCATCGTTAATGGCTTCCTTCCAAAAGGCAATATCCCGAGATTCCATAGCCTCTTTATACGTTTCTAGGATCATCATCAATATGATAGCAATATGCATATTGAAATCCTACTTCATCTCTTGTACCCTCCACCAAATAAGTTTGGAAATCGGGACCAAAAGATTTTTCTTTTCTTGCCCTTTTGCTTTTTCGAAGCACCAAAGGCTCATCTTGTGATTCCACACCACCACAACTTTCACTAATTCCAATAGGAACAACATTTCTAGGCCTTGATATAGAAGAAAATCGACTTTCATCAAAGATAGCATCCCTTGATTCAATAACGGAATGAACCGCAACCGAATCATTTGGTTCTATAACATAGAACCTATATGCCTTGGAATGCAACGCATATCCAATAAAAATGCAATCGATGCCTCTTTCCCCCAAGGTTTTAATCTTGGGATTGGGTAGTCTTACGACTGCTCTACATCCCCAAACACGCAAATAATGCAAGTTTGGCTTCTTTTTATACCAAAGCTCATATGGGGTAATAGGACTCTTTTATTAGGAATCCTATTCAATAAATAAACAAGTTATCAACATAGCTCTCCCAAAAACCCTCACTCAATCCTGAGTAAGAAAGCATAGCATTCACCATCTCTTTTAGAGTTCGATTCTTTCTTTCAGCTATGCCATTTTGTTGTGGTGTATAAGGTGTAGTTATTTCATGTATAATCCCACAAGATTCAAAAAATGGTGGATCAAAGTATTCTCCACCTCTATCCGTACGAAGTTTCTTTATTTTAGTTTCAAGTTGCAATTCCACTTCGTTTTTAAACACTTTAAACTTTTCCATTGCCTCGTCTTTTGTAAAAAGTAAGTAAACATAACAAATACGAGTGCAATCATCAATAAATGTGACAACATACTTTTTGTTTCCTAAAGATGGAGTAGAACCAAAATCACAAAGATCACTATGAATAAGTTCCAAAATAGTAGACGACCTTTCAACACCTTTGAAAGGTTGTCTTACAATTTTAGTTAAGTTACAAGTATCACACTTATTCATAGTTGTACTACAAACAGGAATTAAGTCATTTTTAGACATTTGCAACATTCTTCTAAAATGCACATGACCTAATCTCGCATGCCACAAGTATGATTCATCAACATTAACAAATATAACATTCATATTAACATTATCATTCAAATCATTACGAATAATGTTAAGCATAAACATACCACCATTTAGATAACCAAATCCTACAAATACACCATGCTTAGTTAATACATAACGAGAGGACTCATATACTTGTTTGTAGCCCTCTTTACATAAAATACTACCGAAACCAAGTTTTTCCGGATTAAAGGAACATGTAGAACATTGTTTAAAGTTACAAATTTTCGAACTAAATTGCAAATTTACAACGCCTTTTCCAACAACCGCAGCTTTAGACTCGTTTCCCATATGTACAATTGATCCATCTTCAACTTTTTCATCTTTTGAAAACCAGGATTGATCCGTGCACACATGTCTAGTTGCTCCCGAGTCTATCCACCAACTAACATCATCATCCTGCAAATAACATGCTTCGGAAATCAGTGGTACATAATTCAAATTCGAATTAAAACCACAATTATTATCAATTGTACCTTGATGTTTAGGTGGTGCCGGGTCTTTCGACCCATTCACCGGGCCTTTACCCTTGCCACTGTTTTGCTTTCGTGAAAAGCAATCCTTTGAAATGGCCTTCCTTTCCGCAATACCAACAAGTGCCTTTCGGCTTCTTGTTAGACTTTGCCTTGTTTTTGTTGTTGGAAGAATCAAACTTTCTTTTGTTGTCATTTTTCTTAGAAGTTTCCCCAACTTCAACCATATTGATTGAAGTTGAGCCACCTGCAATGTTCTTACCGCAACCTACAACATTCTTACCACTCTCTTGCAAACGCAAACTTTCTCTATCCTCAAATGAGAACCAAGTTCAATCATAGAAAGTTCTTCCTTCTTATGTTTCAAAGAGTTTTTAAAATCCTCCAAGAGGAGGCAACTTTTCAATAATGCTTGAAACACATATGGATTCATCCATAGTCATTTTATGCATAGAAAATTGACCAAACAAACGCAACAACTCATGATATTGATCCATGACCGGAC
This sequence comes from Gentiana macrophylla, assembly GCA_026214975.1. Taxonomy (NCBI): domain Eukaryota; kingdom Viridiplantae; phylum Streptophyta; class Magnoliopsida; order Gentianales; family Gentianaceae; genus Gentiana; species Gentiana macrophylla. Next base: position 144,568,899 of record CM047807.1, read on the forward strand.
GAGTATCTACCATCACATATTTCATAAAATTACCAACAAGAAACTTCTTACTAGATGCATCCTCACTTACATACTTAGCCTCCAAAGTATCCCCACAACTCTTTAGACGTCTCAATTTCAAGGTAAGTATCAAAAGACTATTAGACATACCGTTAAGGATGTGACCACGGCATATATAATCATCATTTTCCCACTTACTTTTCCTCCTTGATTCCTCCATGGTGCTGTTATCATCAATCTGAGGGCATGGCGTACTCAACACGTACACAACCTTCAATGCAGTCAAAAGAAAGTGCATTTTCTTTTGCCACCTTCGAAAATCCTCACCGTTGAATTGTTCCAATTTCTTTGAAATTGGAAGTCATCTCTTGATACTTGACATTGTTCAAACCACAATAATTTTCGCAGATTGTTAGGGAGTTTATAGGATGATTAGAACAATGGTATCAAAACTTGAAATGCAAGATAACTTGATATGATCGCAGAGTCGATTTGGAAATCTTTCCTGCGAAAATTATTCGTTTCCTTGAATTGCCTCCGGGAATTAACTCGAATATAATCACGGGATAAATCTGCTTCTCTTCCAATCTTTGGCAATAAGATGAAAGAATGCTATAGAAGTTTTGTAGATATGTGTGTTTAAACTTGAGGCTTCAAGAATTTCAAGAAAAAGAAAATTGCTTCTCAAATTCTATTCTTGTGTTTTAAAATGAAGTTCCAAGTGTCCCTTATGTGTGTGTGATGTTATACTAATATAACATTACATACACAACCTTTCGTAATCGATTACAGACCAAAACCGAAAGGATACCAGCAAAACCGATCAAAAGCGCTCAGAAGCGCATCTTTGGGCGCCCGTTTAGAATCCTGGGCGCCCGTCTCGAAGCATCTTGGACGGGCGTCCGGTTTCTTAAGACGCTTGTCCATCCAACCAGGTTACATCTCGTATGTAAATCCACCTTCGGATGCTCGTCCGGTGAACCTAGACGCCCGTGCGAAGTCAAACGCCCGATCCATATGAAATGGGCGCCCGTCCAATAAGCGGCGAGAGACCTGGATTTTGTTCAACACTTGATCTAACACTCGTAAGATTGTAAATATCAATTGTAAGCATGCACCCCGCATCTACTAACTCATATCGATTGTTTCAAGCTTACCAAACCTCAAACTAAGTCCAATAACACTAAATCACATTGGTGATATAATCACCAACATGCTCGGTAAGAAATTTAATCTCTGAAAGCAAGGTCATCTCATCTGGTGATCCTTTTATGGGTATCTGCCATTTGCGTAACAATGTGGTTCAATGACAATATTTGCCACTGACCGACGATACGATCCTCTTTATTTCTAAGTTTACTAGTGGAAATGCTCACGCCATGCAAGGCATGGCGTGCTCGTTAAAGATGTAAACGTAGAAGTAGATGATATTTTTACAATCATAGAAATAATACAGTCATGGATTTTTGTTAATACAAAGCCTTTGATTCAAAATATACATCATTTTAGTTACCATAAGTTATAAAAGATAGTGGAATACAATCATTGCAAGTACTTGTAGTTATGTATATTACTACACCAAAAACATATATATTCATGTAAAGCTTTGTATTTTACTTATATATATTGCTAGAGTTACTCTATTTAACAAAGTAAAAAAAATCACGTGGGTCGAAATATTTTTCTATAGGTATAATGCAAAGTATTATTTTTTATAACAGGATCCATAAACTAAGTAGAATGTACAGTATTACATTTTTTAACGGGATCCATAAACTCATTTAAGTACATGTAGATCCACCAATATATATGTATCTACATCTTATATATATATATATATATATATATATATATATATATATATATATATATATATTGCTATAGGAATCTAAAGTTACTCTATTTGATAATTTAAAAAAAAAAAAAATCACGTAAGTAAATATTTTTATAGGTAGAATGCAAAGTATGTACATTTTTTAACGGGATCCATAAACTAAGTAGAATGCAAAATATTACATTTTTCAACGGGATCCATAAAACTCATTTAAGTAAATGTACATCCACCAATATATATATATATATATATATATATATATATATATATATATATATATATATATATATCTTGCTAAAGTTATTCTATTGTTTTAAGGAAAAAAAAAAAAAAAAAAAGCTAGCAGCTGACATGTGTCAAGCTCACGGCTTGCAACGTGTCAACAAAATAGAACACCAAAATTTAAGAAAAATGGGAGACGTAGAAGGCTGTGATGCAACTTTTTCTCTTTTTATGGTATATACTAGTGGCAATGCTCACGCATGTCAGCAAGGTGTGGCGTGCCCCATATCTTGTTAAAAGCGTAAATGTAAAAGTGGGGGATATTTTTACACTCGTAGAAAGGATATAGTCATGGATTTTTATTAATACGGAGGATATTACCGTTAATAATAGGCACATGATGCTACAACTTCAAATGTGAACTATGAGTCAGTTAAATCCATGAGTACATATCTTATCTTTACACGGCATAGCAGGAATTGTATGCCATGAAAACCGGTTCAACTTTAAAAGTTGCCATTGGATTTTACGGGTACACTTATGAAACACGAAAACAAACAACCATGGATCATGAAAACCGTACTCTTTTCTAGGCGTAAAAAACCTACCTTTACTACCAAACAATGAATACTAATGTTTACAAACAGACTTAAAATGCATAATAACCATAAAAAGCTCGAAAGATTAAATTGTGCTTTTCCAACCGTTCATATCACTCTCCACCATTTCAACATATATACAACTCCAAGCCATTCAAAGACTAAAGCAAGATTCGATCATAGTGCAAAAATAAAAAATAAAAAAGGCACACATTGAGAAAGGAAAAACAACAATAAAACAGTATCAAAATTAAAGCAAAGATGGTAACTTTATCCTTTAATCTATCTAATAATTCTTATTTAAGATTAAGAAATGGATGAAGAACTATTAGTGCCACCAACTCGACCATTTTAACTATATATATGGTCATAAAAATGATTATCGTTGCTTGCATCCTCATTCTAAATAACATGATTTTAAAGATGGTGTTTGTGACCAAATATTCCATTACCATTGTTAGTTCATGGGGTGGCATTTGAATCAAAGAAACCACACACAAATTTCACTTGAATCTCTCAAGGCAGAGATTCAATGGAACCTTCACCACACAAATTACAATTGAAACACTTCACCCACTAAGTCAATTGAATATTTCACGGTTCAGGTTGAATCTATACATTATGACACAGATTCAAGAAAAAGGAAAATTAAAAAACAAATACAAGGCTTAGTTTAGTTAGCACACATAGACACATCAACCTCAGCACCATAGGACTTTTGAATCCTTACAATCAACCAACACTACACTAACAACTACAACAACTGACTTTCTCACAAAAATTCCTTAAAAAAGATGAAAATTACAATATAAAGCACTCTGAAAAACTTGAAAGATCTTTTATTTACTGATTCTTAGTTTCTTACTTGCTCAGTTGATTGAATCGAAATTGGATGGATCAACTCTGAATGGTTTGCAGTACTTGGATAGATCAACTCCAAAAAGCCTAACGGCTCTTCACTTGATCAATTTTAAAATTCGAACAGAGCCTTTCACGTGTTGATATTCTTTCTGTCAATTATGTACAGAGACATATCAAACCGTCATCAATTTTCTTGAAATTACTCACAAATCAATTGACCTTTGGACCAAGCAATGGACACAGGGAAACGAAAAGATTCCACAAAGTGAAAGATCAAACGCCCAGTAATATCATACTATTAAGAACATGGACTGTTCAGAAAATTTCCTAAAGTCTTCAAAGTTAACTCAATATGATGCAAACAAGAAAAAAGAACTAAGAAGAAAAACTTAAAAGCATAACAAAGAGATATATATGAACATTTGAAAAGACAGTGTGAAAGAGAGAATGAAAGAAGAAAAACCTTTTCTCATTTTCTTCGGGTGTGTTTCAACTGATGCAGATGTAAATAATATATAATATAACATATAAGAAGGGACAGAAATTCCACATATAATTTGCACTTCTCACCCGAGTTCTTATTCCATCCTTATGCCGAATTAAATTCACCAACAATGTTTACCGAGTGCCAATCATGATTTCCATCATCATTGACTCATCTACCAGTTCCCATCAAAATTGGTCTAACAATGAAGGAAAAACACTTTGATTGTCTGTGAACATACAAAATCTAAATGCATCCAAGGTGCAATCGAAGTCCACTCTTACTTGAGCCCCATCGATGATTTGTATGTCGTGCATTTCTCTTGATCCTATTGTTGTGATTGTTCATCAGCAAAATTGGGGAGACGGAAACATATGGATTAAAAAATGGCGTAGCTTGTGAGCATAATTTGATGGAATGGAAAGAGATAAATTACAAATTCGACAAAGAGTGGGGGTTATAGAGAACCGAGATACTGTATATATTTCTCAGTTTGCTTATGAATACAATCGTAGTCCTACAGTTTGGTAACTAAAGAATATGATAGTTATCTTGGATGACCCTTGACACAAATAGCTAAAAACAAATTATAATTTCTGAAAGTGCCTTCTCCATAACCAAACCAATACATTTACAAATGAACAACCAAACAATGAAAGATAAACTTGAGTTTCTTAGCTAACCAACTTATAAATCAAACAGAACTATATATCGGTTGTCTGTATGATAGGTAAACTTGAGCCCACCAATTTTGTTATGATCAAAGAAAAGAAAACATAAAGCACATTTGAACCATTACAATTATAGCCTCAAGTTCTAGGACAGCAAGAAATTATTATAACCTGCAAGATTTGTCATCTATAGGTATTGGAAAAAAAAGTGAATTTTTAGATTAATAGCCATTGAACTCCATCTTGAGCCACATTAGCTTATACCATGAAGTAAACTACATAAAGTTCACATGATGACATTTCTTATCTTGTTCTAAGTAAAAGAAACTGAGACCCTATAGAATCCCCCCTTTTAATGGTAGAAGAAGTTGATCCCTAGTGATCTCTATACTTCAATGGTCAAAGCAACAAGCAAGCAAATAGGGCCATTTATGTGTAATACTCACAAAAGGACAAAACAATATATGGATTCATTGAATTGAGAGAAACACACCTAAAAAATAAATTCAAAAACTTCAAGAAGACAAAGGCAAGAGGTTTAGGACCTCTAAACCTTCCTTACTTACAACATTGATAAAGTCCACTTGTCCAGGAAAAGGAAAATGCCCACTTCTTCCTCGCTCAGTTTTGTAGCAAGCTCAAAAGCCTCTAGTGTAGAAACACAGTCATCAACATCACCACAGTTTTGCATGATGGGCCTGTTACAAAATCCTTGAATCGGTTTCATTGATTGCAAACCTCGATAGCAGTTTCTGAAAGTACCTACCAAACCATGATGAAAATTTTAATTCACTAAAACAAAAGTGTGGTGTTTGTGTTCTTTTATTGCTTATGTTATTGGTTACGAATGAAACAATTTATGTTTTCTTGTTCCCATTTTTTTTCTTTACAGCAAAAGGTAAAAAACAAAAACAGACCACATATATACTTAAACAATATACATATAGGTATTTTGGAAAAAAACAATCTAACAACCTAAGACCAACACAAGAGTGCAAATGAATTGAAGCTAAACTAATGTAAAAAAAACAAACAGGGAACTTTGAATCACACATATCACGCACATTATCAACCACACCAATGTAAAAATCCAACTCTCAGCTTCAGATTTGCATCTGCAAAATATTAGTTTCACTACTAATAAAAAAGAAATAGGCACTAAATGCACTCAACAAATCAAAGCTCAATATAAACGACATACAGGAAAGAATGCCTCAGCTCTGACTTCTTAAAAAAGCATCAGCTGTCTGTGTGCCTAGAGTACTGAACAATGAACCCCTTGTAGTGCAAAATGAATGCTGGGTTCTGTTGCGTTAAAGGGAAGGAAAAAAACAAGGTAAGACACTGTAAAATTGAAGCAAGCATTTACCTGGACCAAACCTGTTTATCTCGGATAAAGATGCAAGATTCACACCCATTCGATTAAAAACCGTAGGATATAGACGCAGGACGCGTTTTCTGTCCACGGATCTGACATATACCAAGTGTCTGTACAAAGCCTTCTTAAAACCCAATGGGAAAAGCAGACTTCCATGGTCTCCGCCGCCTCCGGCCGATTATCCGCCGGATGCTAGACCGCGTCTGAATCCTTGAAATCGTCCACACCCATAGCGAGCCTTCCGTCCTATTTTCGGTTTTATTCTTATCATTAGTCATTATTATTTGCTGGGCAAACCAAATCCCACAGCGGGCAAGCATGGAAGTTTTGTATACTAAAACAATAAACTAAAGTTTCAAGAAAAAAAAAACAATAAACTGAAAAATAAAAAATAAGCTGACACGTGTCAAGCATAGAGCTTGCCACGTGTCAGCCAGGGAGCAAACCAAGTTTAAGAAAAGAGGGGACGTGGAAGGCTATTAATACACTTGCATCTCTTTTTATTATATATAGATATAGATATTATAGTATATAGATATGTAGGGATAACATTTTTATCTATTTATCTACACTATATATATAAACATAATTAGCAGATATAGATTATAATTTTTACCATATCTACTAAGACACTTCATTTTCATACTATTTCCACTCACAAAATTAACAATAACTAACCCAACAAAAAAGACTAAATGGCTCATTCCATATATCTTGATCGTATTGTTTTAATTTTTATGATTTTTTCGATATAATTCAAATCTACTTTTACACCACAATTAAATGACAACATTTTTATCTATTTATTTGCACCACATACATAATTACCGGGATGAGTATTTGGGGTGATAATTTATTTTACAAATTTGAGGTGTTGTTAGTATTTTGAAAATTAGGTAATAGTAGAAGACAGGTTAATATAAAGAGAAGTATGACTTCAAGTATAAATATTAATTTGAGTGTAATAAACATGACTTTGAATATAATAAATAACAATATAACAGTAGATACACCAAACACGCATATTCATGGTATGTAGAAGAGACATTAATAAGATTGTTTATCGCAACTCTATTTATTTTTTTTTTTTTTTTGAATACGTAATGTCAATATTTACGGATGGAAAAAGGTCCATTTGTATTTGAGTTGGTAATTATCATATTTGTTTTTTTTAAAAATAGAAGTAACTGATACGTGTCAAGTTAACACATTGCTACATGTGAGCAAAAGAGCAAACAAAATAATTGAAGTAAGTGGGGACATGGAAGGATGTTAATCAAGTTGGATCTATTCTTATTATATATAGATCCACCAATGTATATGTATTTATATCTTATATGAATGTATATATATATATTTACCTAAAAAAAAATGTTTGTATATGTATTAACAAAGTTAAAAAAAAAGAAAAAAATCACATGGGTCGGAATTTTTTTTCTATAGGCAGAACGTAGAGCATTACATTTTTTTAACGGGGTCCGTAAACCCATTTAGGTAAATGTAATGTAGATCCATCAATATATATATATATATATATATATATATATATATAGGGTTGGGTTCTCTACATACCATACTATCCATACATACCTACATACATGCATCGATCACTATTTTAGTGCTTTGCAGTTATTATTGTTTGAGTCTTTAACTAGTTATTGTATAAAAGCTGTTATTGTTTATTATATAAAATCTGTTAGGAAACTGAGTCTTATTTCAAACAATAATTGAATTGCACTAAAATAGTGATCAGATCACTATTTTAGTAGTAAATCATGGTAAAAGTATGGATCAATAGGTATGTATATAACCCATATATATATATATATATATATATATATATATATATATATGTATCTATATCTTATAGAAATGTATATCTATTGCTAAAGTAATCTTTAAAAAAAAATATTTATCAGTGTGGCGTGACACGTATCAAGCATATATATACTGCATTGTCATGTCACCATCATCAATTATGTACGTGGCAAATTCCCACATTCAACCCCACACTCTTCTCTCTTTTAATAATATATATATATATAGATTATCTATAAAACTTGGCTTTTGCATGATATTTCCTAGGTGTTGTTGTTTTGTACATGTATGTATACCTATAATCGTTTCCTTTATGTGAATGTAATGTCCTCTTTTATAAAGAAAAGAAAAGAAAGAAGAAAAAAGTAGGCATACGTGTTGAGTGGTATTTTTATGCTTTACGTGTTAGGATTTCATTGTGGTCTCTTCGTAGAGGCAAAGTTCAAATAATAAAGGAAAAATTACATCACATATTTATCATAATATACTAAAGCTATCTCATAAAAAGTGTCCATTTTTTTATGATGCACAGATTAAAAAAACAATTAATATAGTGTACTCCATACGTTTCGAAATAACTAAGGCAGTTGCAAAAAACATTCATATTAATGATGTGAGTTAATGTTTTAATTTGAATGTCGAAATGACTAAAAAAAAAACCTTAGTATATCATTCATACAATGTTGTATTATTCTCTTACTTCTTAATAAATAAGAATAGATGTAGGAAAAACACAATAAATGCTGCATGAGAAATGTAATTGACTCAGTTATTTTGAAACAAATCTTTTTGACAACTGCTTCAGTTATTTCGGAACGGAGGGAGTATCTTAAACACTAATGGACATTTATACTACCCTATTGCCTCGGTTATTTTGGAACAAATCTTTTTGTCAACTGCCTCAGTTATTACGAACGGAGGAGTATCTTAAACACTAATGAACATATAAATGCTTGTTTTGGAATATGAAAAGTGTATACAAACATTAAATGATGATAGATGTATGTTTGAAAAAGATGCATTAAATGATATATTGGTTTTTTAAATAAAGACTTTTTATAAGGCAATTTATTTTCGAAAAATAGACAATTTTATAGGACGGAGTTCGTACATATATTAACATCCTCATAAAATAATAAAAAGTGTGTAATGCAGATAAACACACTATGCATATTTGAAAAAAAAAAAAAAAAAAGGGAAACAATTAACTTTACAGCACATCATCCATGAAAAAAATAAAAAGTGCAATAGAGAATGAGAATGGTAAGCTAAATATTGTAGTTGAATCCTCGTGAATTTGTTATAATAACCATTCCTTTGTTTGCGAAAACTTCCATCTCAATATTTGCTTTTTCCACGCCATCAACGTTCTTTGTGCTAACGGAATTTTTTTGCTCAAGAAAATAAAATTAAAAAAAAAAAATCCGTGCCTTTTAAGCGGGAAAAAGGTAACGGTTGCACGTGCACACCTTTCCGTACCTTTTTTCGGTAAAATAGGTGTGGAAAAACATACTCCCTCCGTCCCATTTTATTTGTCCATGTTTCCTTTTTGGTTTGTCCCAAAATAAGTGTCCACTTTGTGCATTAATTGTTAAATTTCTTCAAATACCCTTCACACTTTACAATATTTACAATAAAAAGTCACAGAAGATTAAACGCTTCCAACAACAACTTAAAAGGCGTAAGTGTAAAAATATTGGATCATTTAATGTGATTCAAGCGATTAACTACACTTTTCTTAATCGTGTGAAAGTCATACATGACAAATAAAATGGGACGGAGGGAGTATATAATTTCAAATCAATACTACTACCTTCGGTCCAAAATATAAATCATCTTACAATTTTCTACTTCTTCCATAATATAAATCATTCTACATTACCAACGCAACATTTAGTGCTCTTCTCTATCTTATCCTTAATTTATTATAAATCCAACAACTTTTCATTACTTAACAACTATTGCATTAATAACAGTCAAGGGGTATTTTAGACATTAACATTTTTTAGGCAAAACTTAACATTTTTTTTTTGTTTTAGCGGGGTCCGTGGACCCCGTTGTAGAACATGTGGCTCCGCCACTGGTCGTTACTATTTAAATACTCTCATGTCCTACAATATTAGGTATTTTGGCCTTATACACATAGATTAACGAAGCCAATAAATGAATTATTTGGTGTCAGCTAGTTACCCTGAGGGGCCCAGGGTATTTGGGTTTTCATTTGGGGTAATAATAATTTTGATGCTCCACAATTGACTACTAGGTAAGGTCGACCAAAAAAAAAATGAATGTTATGATTCAACTATTACGGGATAATGCTTTTCTCTTACGTTTATTGGTCTGCCATCTATAAATGGGATATAGATGATATTTAGTGATAGTCTACTGGATTTCCATTTGTTTTAACTTTTTTATAAAGTTAATAATAAAACTTGATGTTACTGCACTTAATTATTCGTTTACAACCCAACACAAAATAAATCAGCTTTATTCGTTTTGAATAATATATTTTTCTCTTTTTAATTATTCGACATGATGCTAAATACAATCCAAACGATTCAGGTTTGTTCAAATCAAACTGAAATATCTCATGTCTAAACGAAAACTATTTATACTACTTACGTCACACACTCTGGTTTTACTTCCATTTGTAGAACATACATCAAAATAATTCTTCAAAGTTTTTTTTCTCTAGGTTTCTTTAGGTACTATATTAATCTACACACACTTGTATATTATGGTTTGAAAAAAAACTTACTTATTTTGTAGTTTAAGTGCTTTACTTATCTCAATTACTTGTTTTTACTTATTTTGTAGTTTAAGTGCCTTACCAATCTCTGTCTTTTTTTTCGTTTTAGGAACTAATCTTTGGTTTTAATGACTTGTTATATAAATACTGCTAGTTTTGCTAACCACAAACTTTTCATTCTACTACCCCTCTCTCATGTAAATAGCAATTCACAATTTTAGCCCTTAGGGGCATAAATTCATTAGTAAAATAAAATAAAAAATACAAGTGTTGTAATCACAGCTTTGTCTATGCGCTAGGGTGTGGGAGTCTGATACCCTGCATCAATTTTTCTCAAAAAAAAAAAAAAAAAATTTGCATGCAACCTCTTACAAACTAGATTACTGAGGCATAACTTTCAATTTATATCCTCCATGAAATTTCAGCATTGAGGCAGCCAGGTTGAAAGCCCAACCCCCTCCTACCTCATAAAACTTGTGACTTTTAGGACAAAGTATTATATGTTTTGACAGAAGCCAAAAACAGAAAAAATACAAGGCATATTATAATGCTCAAAGCCAAATTAAAGACTACTATTTTCAGCCTTGGTCTTCATTTATCCATATCATAACTAATCAGCTACCTAGCTTTAGTTTTCATTATTATTATTATTATTATTATTATTATTATTATTATTATTATTATCCAGAAAATTCAGCACAACTCAGTTTGATCAGCATTTTTTCTTTCTTTTTTTGGCTCAGTCTGTTTAGCTAATGGCTGGAGATCCTTACAGAATTGCAGCAGTGAACAAACCATGTGTTTTCCTTATAGGTAATATTCTCTGCTATATATATATATATATATATATATATATATATATATATATATATATGTGAATGTATTGAAGGTTGTTGAATATGAATGGTGTTATATATGCAGTGATTTCTGGAATAGAGAGATTTGCATTCAAAGGGGTGGCATCAAATTTGGTGAATTACTTGACAGAGATAGTGAAAATGAGCAATTCATCTGCAGCAAAAATGGTTAACAGTTGGGTTGGATTTACATATATGTTGCCACTCTTTGTAGCACCTGTGGCTGAATCTTTCTTGGATCGATACACAATCATACAAGCTTCTTCTTTGATCTATGCTTTGGTAAGTAAAGTAACCTGTTTTATCAGATTAATTTTATGGTATAACTGCTGTAGAATTGATGTAATAAGTGGCATGCATCATATCATCCTATCACTACTCTCTTTTCTATATGATAGAGAGTAGAAATGAATATATACATATATGATACATACAGGTCACTTAGTACAACTTTCTTACAAATCCTTTCACCATAGAAACTACGACTATGTGAAAGAGAGAGAAGAGATTGCTTGGTGTAACCTTTGCACAAATCCCTCCATTTTCATTCTCTTTCACCATACACAGTACTACTACGTGAAAAAAGAGTAGAAGTGAATTGAGGTGATACAGGTCACCTGGTAGGCTGGTACAACCTTCCTACAAATCCTTCTATTTCTACTCTCTTTCATTATACACGCTATTACTATCTGAAAGACGGTAGAAATGAAAGCATATGATGCATGTCAATTGATACAAGTCTTCCTCATAATAAAAAATGCATATCATCATGCCTTTACATCATGAAATGGCAAGACTGAAGTTTTAACTTGCAAAACCATGCAAATTCTGGTAATCAATATCTAAAACTAATATGGGTTGTCAAAAATACCAGGGGCTCTGTATTCTTACTTCAACAGCTCAGGGATGGCCACTGTCTTTTATGAACATGAAGAAAGTAGGCAACTTTCCATTCATCTGCTTATCCCTCTTTTTTATTTCTCTGGGACAAGGAGGATACAACCCGTCCTTACAAGCGTTTGGAGCAGAACAACTTGACGATGATGACGTGGAAGAACCAAACACAATCAATACAGACAACAATTGTAGTAGGAAAAGATGGTTCTTTCAATGGTGGTACTTTGGTGTTTGTTGCGGATGCCTACTTGGCGTCTCCGTCATGTCATACATCCAAGAAAGGCTTGGCTGGGGGTTGGGGTTTGCCATTCCTACCCTTGCTTTAATCTCCTCCATCGCCTTTTTTACCGCTGGATCGAGATTTTATAGACATAAACATCCAAGTAATGCTAACAGAAAGTCTCTGGTAAACAAGATTCAAGCTTTAAGGGCAAGTTTTTCAAGAATGATGAGGAGAAGGATTGAACTCGATGGTAATTCCGGAAAACTTGAGTTAGAGTAAGTGATTTCTCTACTTCAGTGCTTTCAGCTTTAGACAAATGATACTACCACTTGTAAACCATTGATCAATAAGTGGAATCCGTATGAATCAACGAGTCCCATCATGATCACACAACTTAGTGGTAATATTGCTTGGTTATTCATGTTCACACGAGATTCGTTCTGACTGTTTTTTTGAAATTCAGAGTTCAGGGAGTAGCAGACAATGGTCATCAAGATCATGAAAGGCTGGAAGGTTCATATGAAAACTCGGAGAACGGAAAAGGTTTGAATAGAATTGCGGAAGCAGTGTTACCACTGCTACCGCTTTGGCTCGTGCTACTCATGTTTGCAGTGATCTTTCAGCAGCCGGCAACCTTCTTTACAAAACAAGGTATGACAATGGAGAGAAACATAGGGAAAAACTTCAAAATCCCACCAGCAGCACTCCAAAGTGCAATCACACTCTCCATAATACTTTTATTGCCTTTGTACGACGTGGTTTTCATTCCCATCGCGCGTATTGTCACGCGAAATGAGAAAGGTATCAATGTGATGCAGAGGATGGAGATCGGGATGTTTCTTTCTATTGTAGCAATGGTGTTTGCAGCTTTAACTGAAAGAAAAAGACTGCAACTTGGAAGAATCACGGCTGTTTCAGAGACTGTACCGATGAGCATCTTTTGGTTGCTTCCTCAATACATTCTCTTAGGCATTTCTGACATATTCACAGTAGTTGGAATGCAGGAGTTTTTCTTTTCTGAAGTTCCTGAAAATATGAAAACATTGGGGATAGCTCTGAATACTAGCGTTTTCGGGTTAGGCAGTTTCTTGAGTGCAGGGCTGATTATTCTTGTGGAATATATCACAAGTACTAATGGAAGAAAGAGTTGGTTTAGTGATAACATGAGAGATTCTAGGCTAGATTATTTCTACTGGCTCCTATCCATATCTAGTGCTGTAAGCTTACTAATGTTCGTAATTTTCAGTACATTTTATAAGAGTAAATTAAGTATTGCAAGCTAAATGAATGTTACCTCAATGCAAGATCCTTCTTTTTCTGCGGGCTCGAATATATAAGATGTTTTGTGCAACTCATGCATTTAAGCAGCTAAATGTACACAAAGTAAATACAGATTAAGAAAACTAACATCCAGCACATAGGAGTTAAATTCAGACATACAATTCTTGATTTGGAAGCTTCGCGTTCAAACTTCAAAACATCTGCACCCCTGAAGTTTACCAAGCAAAATCCGTGTGATATCATCTGTTGGATTATCAAATAAGATCAAGAGTGAACACATAAACAATATACGATGTAACACAATCATTAAAGACTTTTATTCCAAGTATAAATGATACAAGAACACTAGCTAGAACTTGCTACGACTTGAAGTGCTACCAAGTTACGATAATAAGGAAGAAAAAATGCTACACTGTCAATGTGTTCCTTAGCTAATATGTAATAACATCACAAAAAAGATTCTCTCAAACAAATGATATAAATCAAACCTACAGGCCTAATAATACCCTTAAAGCCCAATCACTTTGTAGACAAAAGACATTCCAAAATGAGAGCTATAAGTAGAATCATGTTTTATACATAAACAGCCATTAAGAGTAGCACAATGACTTTCATTGGAATCACTTAAATTATCGTAAACAGCCTCACTAATCCTTACTTCAGGGATGAGCAGCATAGCCATTGACCCCGGTTTCATGAACAGGTACAATCGCCTTCTGCAATTCTATACCACGCTCTTCTCTAATCCCATTCTCACCATCTTCATCATCAAGATCGTCATCTGAATCCAAAGTAAACTGACCATGAACATCCGATCGCTGCATCTTGTCCCCTAATGGCCTATACAAGGTAGATTCACGACGAATGCCCCGGGTTTTACAAACAATGGCATATACCACAACAATCAAAGTGACAAGAAGAGCAAGATGGCAGTTAAACTGAAGTGTAGCTATAGCTCGACCACGATGATAATCCATGTGACCTTTACACTTGATTGTATAGTTTCCTCTACTCTTCTTTTGCAAATAACATCCGTTTGCTAACACTAATTCAGAGAAAAACGAAAACCCCATTTGAACAATCCACATTCCTTGTAAGATCAAACCAACTCCACGTCCCAATCTAGCATAATTCATATGAGGATTTTTCAGTTCGAGGATTGTGGAAAATATGCAAATGCCTATAGGCACAAGCAGTAAATCATAGTAACGATTCTCCACCCCATCTGGATCTTTCCTTCGAACATAAAAGAAGAAAAACTCTTCACCAAATGCGAAAAGAAGTAGCAAACCTAAAAATGCTGAAGAAAACAGAAACTTAAAGCTAAAATGCTTCAACAAACTCAAAATTGAAACAAATAAGAATAAGACTGCAATTGAAATGATCTGTAGTTGGAGAGCAAAACCGATACGGTCCTTGACGTTAAGAGCATCGGAAAGGGAAATTAGAGAGTCTAAAAGGAAGAGTGAAGATAGGACGGAGATTGCTACAGACGTGACGGAGGAAAGAGAGATCGCTGTTTCTGCTGCGGCCGATGAATGAGCGATGACGTGTGGAGAAGTAGGAGATGGTGAGTAAGTGGATGAAGATATGAAGGACTCCCAAGCGCCGATCAGCATAAAACCGCCGCCGGCGAAGGTGAAAGTGAAGAGCCCCATCTTTGGTAGTTTGACTTGTCTTCCTGGAAGAATTTTTTTGCTGATTTCGATGGGAAATAAATGGTCACCGATGAAGAAACATGCCGGACTAACGAATTAAATTGAGTTTTATCAATGACGTGATCAATTATTTCTCATATTATAAGCCCCTCATAAATTTATTTATTTTTCAGCGAAATCAAAAGATTTCATTAAACGGGAAATACAATCGGACACACATCGGAAAATTACCGGATTGATACTAGCAAATGTTAGAAACTGCTTAAACGATCAAAAAAGAAGAAAAACATCATAGGGTGAATTCCGATCACGCCAAATTTTGTCTCGTTACAAAGAATTTGATTTGACAACATAACAACTCGAGAGACATCTATATCTGTCACATCATAGATAACAAAAACCTATGTCATCGAAAAAGACTTCCAAAGACTAGACAAAGCAGTTTTAAACAGCCAATGCCGGCGGTAGTCACTATAACCGACGACCACCTAAGAGACGCGAAAAGGTAAAAGCATAAGAAAGACACCACAAACACCATCCACGGCCAAGATACACCAAAGGGCGCCTTCAAAATCAGCCCGAAAAACTATCGTGCCAGCATTCATCATCCCATTCCTGCTGCCAACCAAAAATCCAGCCACCAGCGGCCACCGAAAGTCGCCATTTGCAGCAACCGAGAGGAGAAAGATGAAGGGGTCGACCGTAGCAGCCACAAATTTGAGCAGAGAAGTAAAAGTAAACACAAAATCCAAGCCCTCATAAATTCTTATTTTAGGGGAATAAGTATAGAACTAATGACATGTTTGTTACGCAGGAATGGAATAGAATTGAATAAAGTAATAGAAATGGAATAAATTAGGAAAAGATTGAACATGACTACTTTTAATTTTATTTGAGTTAAAAAGAAAAGATAAAAAAGATAGTGGCTTATAAGGACAAAAACATGTGAATATCCAAAATACCCTTAATTTAAAAAAGCATGTAAGTTTTTTTTTTAATAGTGTATTTAATTATTCCATCCTTAAATGTCGGACAAATGCTAGCCGAAAATTAATGCTAAACCAATCAGAATCATTTGTGGGGCGAAAAAAATCTATGATTCAGCGTTTGATTTTGAATTCAAATATTATGCAAATACACAATTGAAAAGGTGATTTTTATGGATTTCTGGTCTTTATTGATAAGATGATTTTTATGAATTTCTGGTCTTTCATAAGAAACCACAGTATTCGTGCTATTACCCGGAATAAATGATCAACTATTGCTTTTGTTTGCCGATAGCAGTTTCATCGCTGTTATTTTGAGTGTCGATTCGAGAGGTGGACATGATGATTTATCGTTTTCACGAATTGCAGTGGTTTTATTAATTGTACTTGAAGATGATATGTTTTCTGGTTGATTGCGATTTTTACATCATTTTGATAACATGATTAGCCGTTTTCTACCCCAAATATCATTCTTGTACATAGAAGTATGTCTGTTGTTTTCATGGAGATGCAGTAACATTGCTTCATGATTTCATGTTACTGCATGTGTAGTAACATGCATATGTTGGAAAGGTGTCCTAAACCCAATCGGTCGGACCGGATCCGACCGGTCGGGTCATTTACTGATCTATTTAGTTCATGTAATAACTTTATTATGATTAATAAAAGCACTTATGTTATTATATATATTGTTTGTCTTCATATTATTTGTTGTATATATATATAGTAACGTCCCCTAAGTATCAATCTGTGATGAGAGAAACCATGATAGTGATTATGGTTGATGAGATCTCTAATCACTATAACAAGGTTGGTACTTAAATGTCTCTAGTCTTACATATTATCAAATGGGACATTGATAGTATAATCGAGACTAAAGACGTATTGGATGTCTTCTACCTTTTAGAAGGTAGGGATAGATCTCTAAATCATCGAAGTGTAGAGACACTTGGGACCATGACGTGGGCGTGTATTAGAGAATGCGTCGTTAGACCGACCCACTTACATTAAGTGTCACACTATGTGGCGGTTGTGTAATTATCCTTTTGACCGAGTCTTCATGGCATCACGGTGTGGATTGTCATGCTTTGACACTATTGAGATTTCTCCTAACCACGGGCGATCATGCGGTAGTGATTGGGTATGATATTGAAGCATCGCGGAGTATACATGATTGGTCGTCCGGGAATCGCATGTCCATGATAGGGATTGAATATCGAAATGGCCTTCTTATAAGGAATGTCTAGCTCTCGAGAATCTTTGCAAAGTGGGAGTAAATGTGTTATTCGAGAGAGCATGATATCCAGATTATAAGATACGATCGTCAATGTATTGACACTCGAGATACGATCGTATGGATATTATTATAGCGATAGGATTGTAAGTTACACGGTAATCGCTTCACATGAAAGGTAGTAGTCATTGCTTTTGACTCTTCCGATAATTGGAAGTCACGGTGTGTTGCTTTGACGCTATCCCGTGATCGTTAGGTATGAAGGGCATTTTGGTAAATTGCACTTTGTGTCTACGGCCAACATATTCGAAGCCTATCGGGTCACACACATATGAACATCGAGTCGGATTAAAATGCGGTTATAGATGATAACCAAATAAGGAAAGTTTATCTCCGGACTATAAAGGTTATAGTGGTAAATTAATATGGTGGTATTTATTTATTATGAATAAATAAAATACAAGATATTAATTATATATAAATTATATTAATTAAAGAATATTCGGAAGTCAATTCATTGACTAAAGGGCGCCACTTTTGGGTGTATGAGATACACTTGGATTCAAGACTTTAATTAATAAATATTGCCATAATATTAATATAGGATATTAATTGATTTTGGAAAAATAGATTTATGGTAATAAGATAATTATAATCAATATATGATATTGACAAAATATTATAATTAAAGAGATAAATCAATCTAATTGATTTTCCTTATTTTATTGGAAAAAGGTTTTCTTCTCCTCCACACTCAATTTGGGGCGCCACCTCCTCTATAAAAAGGAAGTGGGTGTCAAGCTCTTTTGTACAACACAATTGCAAGAGTTCATAATTCTTGTGTAAAATAGAGAGCTCTCCATAGTGAGTTTGTGAGGGAAGAGAAGGTCGATCTAGCGACCGGAGTTTTTACGATAGCAATCCAGGAGGATTCGGCGAGGGGTTCGTGTGGATTAGCGATAGAGGCCGGACGCGTGGGCGGCTTGCGCGATTGAACTACTCTCCGTTGGCGGTCAAAGCGGCGATCTTGTAGATCATCTAAGGTATAACCGTCAAACTACTTAACGTGTTTATTGCATTAAGCGAAGAACGATCTAGAAAAGGAAATCAAATTTTAAATTCATTTGCGTTAAACTAGTGATTTCTAACGGTGGTATCGAGAGGCGGACTTGAGCTTAAGCAATAAGCATAATTTAAATCGTAGTATTTAATCGATAGATGCAAGATTTAAATCATCAAACGTTAAAACAAAAAAAAAAAAAAAAAAAAAGGGTTCTTTGGGGTCGTTGCCATTGTGGCGCCCCTCTCAAGGGCGGCGGCGGCGGCGGCGGTAGCCTAGGGTTGCCGTCCGTCGGCTCTCTCTTCCAATGGGGAGATCAACCCTTTTCGTTTGTGATATTTTATTGTGCATAGATATCTCGTTTGTTTAGTTGTGTCGTATGGCCAACCAATGGTTCAAATAGTTTGGACCATTGGGAAACCATATGGGACATTGGCCTTTCAAATTTTGATTTGGAATAGCACAGCCCCTTCCAAATATTTGATTTGGAATAGCTTGCTGGCAAAGCCACTTCAAAATTTTGATTTTGGAAAGTACTGTGCCTAAACCAAAATTATTTGGCCTTTCCAAATATTTGATTTGGAATAGGCACAGGCCTTTCCAAATATTTGATTTGGAATAGGCTTAGCAAGCCACTTCAAAATTTTGATTTTGGAAAGTGGCTGGTGAACTGAACTAAAATAATTTGGCCTTTCCAAATATTTGATTTGGAGAGCTGGCGCTTTCCAAATATTTGATTTGGAACAGCGCAAGCGCAAGCCACTTCAAAATTTTGATTTTGGAAAGTTAAGGCGACTAAGCTAAATTTAGTTTTGGAAATGAAACAAATAGGAGACTTTATAATTTTAATTTCATTTTGAATAGTTCAAATTTAATTAAAATTGAAATCGATTTAAAATTAAATGTTAATTTTCGGTTAAATCATATAATTAATTAAAAGTTATTTAATTATTTGATGTGATAAAATAAAGACGCATGAGTAGTTAGAAATTAGAATTTAATCTTTTCATAAGATAAAATTGTATGGATTAGATGTGTAGATATAATGTGATTATATGGACTAGATTGATCATGGACTCGACCAATAGGATAGATGGGAATGTTTTCTTTATGTTGGTTTTGAAAAATTGTCCTAGCCGTTATGAAGAACGTGACCTAGTTTACTTTTTGCATTTATCCCATTCTCGAGCTCCCCGTGTGCGGCGGGTGTAATTAATTATTATGTAACAAGAATGGAGCAAGAAGTTGAAGACCAAGAGAGATAAAGAACCCATTGGCGTACAACAATAAAGATCCTATTGGCGGTTGCAGATACCCTTAGTTTGTGACCAGCGGTTTAAATCGGTTTGTATTGAAACCGCACTCAGGAAAAGTCCATGATCATACCGGTTATTTTATGCGCGGAATGTTGTGTATGTTTTACTTTATATGATATCGTAGTAATATGCACATAGTAGATGAGACCACAATTAAACCAAATTAATTAAGTGAATTAATTTAAAATTATTCCCACGCCAAAAATCGAGCCAAAATTGTCTCCCAATATTATAATGACGGTGAAGAGCCTTTGTTCGGATCAACTGATCGACCACCGTCGGAGTTGACCTACCACGGGTATATCGTTATTATTGAGATATGATCGTCACGAGATCTCATGAATATTGGGTTATGACTCGACTAAAGTCTTTCGGTGATTGGCCACCGTCGAGGGCCGTCGACTTTAGAGACAAGGGTTGACTATCACATAGAGATGTGAAGCGTCAAAGAGTTGACTAGTCGACCAGCCGAGTCGATGCGATGCGATTGGGTAGAGTACCTACCTTTCGAAATTGCCGAGATTGATCGACCACCGTCGAGGATTAAGGCAACTAGATAGGGTCCGACCACAAAGAATTAATTAAAATTCTTGAAAGCCAATAGGAATAGTTGGCTAGTGGGAGTAAAACCTTAAAAATTTCTTAGTGCAAATTTAGGTTTTATACATGAGCTTTACTTATTCTATCTTTATTTATTGTTGTAGAAAATGTCAAACAAATTGAACCTTCGTTTTATCATCGATAACAAGCAGCGAAACTAATTTTCTCGATTGGGAAAGAAACCTCAAAATCGTTTTGAGGCACGAGAAGATTGGCTATGTCTTGGGCGAGGCCCTACCGGAAAAGCCCGAGGGTTCGATTGCCGAGATGTTGTCGAGAAGTACAACAAGCCTTTATTACAGCGATCGATGCTACATGTATCATGCTTGCTTCTATGACACGGGCTGCGTAAACAAAGATGAGTCTATGGACGCCTACTCTATCATGGTCCACCTGAAGGAACTTTACGCTTCTCGGTCTCGCCTTTGAGAGGTACGAGGTCTCGAAGGCCTGTTTAGTTGTAAGATGGCATCCGGGATCGCTTTGTGGGGTCACACGTGCTTAAAATGATCGGGTACATAGAGAGGCTTGGGGAAGCCGGGCCACAAGTTGGAGCGAGAATTGAGTATTGACTTGATTTCGCAATCTCTACCGACTCATTCTCATGAGTTTGTGATGAACTATCACATGAACAAGATAGATTGCTCCTAGCGGAGTTATTGAACATGTTGAAAGCTGGCCGAGAACCTTTGTAGGGAAGGAAAGCAAGTGTTCTTTGGTCACTTTGAGCAAGCGGCAAGGCAAAAGCCAGAAAAAGTCCAAGAAGGCGAAGGTCGCACTAAGCCAACGCCTAAGATAGCAAAAGACAAATCCAAGGATGCTTGCTTCCATTGCGTGAGACCGGACATTGGAGGAGAAAGCGCAAGGGCTTCTTGAATACCAAGAAGAAGCATTACGATGCTTCGACTTCGTGTATATTTATGATTGAGATCAACATTACTTCTTCTAAGTCTAACCCTTTGGGTATTAGATCTTGGTTGTGGTTCTCATATTTGTACTGAATATGCGAGGCACTAAGAAGAGCTAGAGATCCGAGGAAAGGAGAGGTGGACCTCACGCGTTGGAAATGGAGCAAGTGTTCACTGCCGGCCGTAGGAGTTTATTTTCTTTCATTGCCCGAGTGGGCTAGTATTAGAACTCAATAATCTGTTATTTTGTTCTCTGCTCTTACGAAGAGCATTATTTCTATTCTCGCATTAGATGTTGATGGATTTTCTTTTACGTTTGAGAATAAGTGTTGTTCTTTTCACGTGATGGAATCTTTTATGGTCTTGGCATACTTAGCAATGGTCTCTACATATTAGATATGAATGTTGATGTACTTAATATAAATAACAAGAAAGCCAAAATAAATGACTTGAATGAATCCTACTTATGGCATTGTAGACTTGGCCATATAAATAAGAATCGCATTTCCAAACTCCATAAAGATGGAATGTTGGATCAATTCGATTATGAATCGTTTGATACATGCGAAGCTTGTTTACTTGGCAAGATGACAAAGTCACCTTTTAGTGGCAAAGGGATAAGATCCAATGAATTGCTTGAGCTTATACATACTTGATGTGTGGCCCAATGTCAATTCAAGCCAAAGGAGGATACTCTTATTTTATCACTTTCATTGATGACCATTCTCGCTATGGTTATATATACTTAATGAAGTATAAGTCTGAAGCCTTCGAAAAGTTCAAAGAATTCAGAAGTGAAGTGGAGAAACAACTAGGTAAAGAAATCAAAACACTTCGATCCGATCGAGGTGGAGAATACCTAGATGGAGAGTTTCAAAGTTATTTAAAGGAGAATGGGATTCTACTGAATGGACCCCTCCAGTGACGCCACAAATGAATGGCATATCTCGAGAGGAGGAATCGTACCTTGTTAGACATGGTACGTTCCATGATGAGCTATCTTGATTCTTCCAAAATCGTTTTGGGGTATGCTCTAGAAACCGCATCCTATACACCGAACCGAGTTCCATCAAAGACGGTTGAGTCCACTCCTATGAAGTGTTTAAAGGGAGGAAGCCAACACTAGGTTACATGAAACCTTAGGGATGTCCGATTTATGTGAAACGAACCATGCACGACAAGCTGGAACTAGATCGACAAATGTCTGTTTGTGGGTTATCCTAGGGAAACCAAAGGTACCAATTTTACCACCCCGAGGAACAAAAGGTGTTTGTTGCCGGGGTGGCCACTTCGGAGAAAGAGTTTATTACGGATAGGGTCGGTGGGAGTAAGATTGATCTTGAAGAAATTCGAGAACCACTTATGGATAATGATCCGTTGATGGAAGTAGAGGAGACACCACATACAAATGTGGCGCCACCTCTACCGTAGACACAATAACACCTCGAAGATCCACCAGGAGCGCCGTGGACCCGATAGTACTGTGGCGTGTATCTCATGGAAGATGAGGACCCTAGAACTTATGAGGAGGTGCTATTGAGGCACGACAAAGAGAAATGGCTTGAAGCCATGAATTACGAGATGGAATCCATGAAGGACAACCAAGTTTGGAACTTAGTTGATCCTTTGAGGAATAGTACCCATAGGGTGTAAATGGGTCTTTAAGAGAAAGACCGACATGGGCTGATAACGTGACCACCTACAAGGCTAGGTTGGTAGCAAAGGTTATAAGCAAAGACAAGGAGTTGACTATGATGAAACCTTCTACTTTGTTGCCATGTTGAAATCCATTAGAATTTTGCTTGCTATTGCGGCATACCATGATTACGTAAATCTGGCGAGATGGATGTGAAAATGCTTTCCTTAACGGGAAACATGCGAGGAAGTATATATGACACGACTGAGGTTTCACAACCAATGACGCTAGGATGGTGTGTAAAGCGCAAAGATCCATTTATGGATTAAAGCAAGCTTCTCGGAGTTGGAATCTTCGCTTTGATGAGATAATCAAGCAGTTTGATTTCATCAAGAAGCGAAGATGAGCCCTGTGTTTACAAGAAGGTTAGTGGGAGTGCCATTGTGTTCTAGTGCTTTATGTGGATGACATAACGCTTGCTCATAGGGAATGATGTGCCTATGTTACAATCAGATCAAAGCTTGGTTATCCAAGAACTTCTCTATGAAGGACTTGGGTGAGGCGACCTATATTCGGGGAATAAAGATCTATAGAGATAGATCTAAAAGGTTGCAGCAGTCTGTCGCAATCCACCTACATAGACAAGATCTGTGAAGAGATTCGACATGGGCGATCCAAGAAAGGATTGCCGCCCATGTCACATGCTGGGTCTACCTGTCCCGAGGAATGAGTCCTAAGACGAGAGGAGGAAAGGGCACAAATGAGTAAAGTCCCTTATGCTTCGGCAATCGGGTCTATCATGTATGCCATGTTATGCACTGACCAGCACGTCTCGTACCCTCTTAGTATGACTAGTAGGTACCACCAATCCAGGTGATGGTCACTGGATTCTTTGTCAAGAAATATCCTTAAGTACTTGAGACGTACCAGGGATATGTTCCTGGTTTTCGGGAATGATGATTTAGTATTACGAGGTTACACAGGATGATGCGTTTCCAAAGCGACAAGGATGACTTTAAGTCACAACTGGATTTGTTTTCACGCTTAACTTGGCGGAGCGGTGAGTGGAAGAGTTCAAGCCAGGAGACTACTGCAGATTCTACAACGGAAGCCGAATACATAGCTGACCTCGGAGGCGGCAAAGGAAGCGATTTGGATGAAGAAGTTCATTCTCGAACTTGGTGTGGTTTCTTCCATTGAAGGTCCGATTGCCTGCATCTTTGTGATAATAATGGAGCGATATCTCGAGTCAAAGGAACCAAGGTCTCATCTGAAGTCCAAACATGTGTGCTACGGCGCTATCACTTGATTAGAGAGATAGTAGATAGAGGAGATGTAAAGATAGAAAGTCACACACGGATGATAACATAGGTGATCCGTTAACCAAGGCATTGTCTCAAGCTAAGCATGAGAAACATGTTCACTTGCACGGGCTTAGGCATATGGGTGATTGGCTTTAGGCCAAGTGGGAGATTGTTGGAAAGGTGTCCTAAACCCAATCGGGTCGGACCGGATCCGACCGGGTCGGGTCATTTGATCTATTTAGTTCATGTAATAACTTTATTATGATTAATAAAAGCACTTATGTTATTATATATATTGTTTGTCTTCATATTATTTGTTGTATATATATATATAGTAACGCCCCTAGTATCAATGTGATAGAGAAACCATGATAGTGATTATGGTTGATGAGATCTCTAATCACTATAACAAGGTTGGTACTTAAATGTCTCTAGTCTTACATATTATCAAATGGGACATTGATAGTATAATCGAGACTAAGCACGTATTGGATGTCTTCTACCTTTTAGAAGGTAGGGATAGATCTCGTCTATCGAAGTGTAGAGACACTTGGACCATGCGTGGGCGTGTATTAGAGAATGCGACGTTAGGATCGACCCACTTACATTAAGTGTCACACTATGTGGCGGTTGTGTAATTATCCTTTTGACCGAGTCTTCATGGCATCACGGTGTGGATTGTCATGCTTTGACACTATTGAGATTTCTCCTAACCACGGGGCGATCATGCGGTAGTGATTGGGTATGATATTGAAGCATCGCGGAGTATACATGATTGGTCGTCCGGGAATCGCATGTCCCATGATAGGGATTGAATATCCGAAATGGCCTTCTTATAAAGAATGTCTAGCTCTCGAGAATCTTTGCAAAGTGGGAGTAAATGTGTTATTCGAGAGAGCATGATATCCAGATTATAAGATACGATCGTCAATGTATTGACACTCGAGATATCGATCGTATGGATATTATTATAGCGATAGGATTGTAAGTTACACGGTAATCGCTTCACATGAAAGGTAGTAGTCATTGCTTTTGACTCTTCCGATAATTGGGGTCACGGTGTGTTGTTGCTAGACGCTATCCGTGATCGTTAGGTATGAAGGGCATTTTGGTAAATTGCACTTTGTGTCTACGGCCAACATATTCGGAAGCCTATCGGGTCACACACATATGAACATCGAGTCGGATTAAAATGCGGTTATAGATGATAACCAAATAAGGAAAGTTTATCTACGGACTATAAAGGTTATAGTGGTAAATTAATATGGTGGTATTTATTTATTATGAATAAATAAAATACAAGATATTAATTATATATAAATTATATTAATTAAAGAATATTCGGAAGTCAATTCATTGACTAAAGGGCGCCACTTTTGGGTGTATGAGATACACTTGGATTGTGCACTTTAATTAATAAATATTGCCATAATATTAATATAGGATATTAATTGATTTTGGAAAAATAGATTTATGGTAATAAGATAATTATAATCAATATATGATATTGACAAAATATTATAATTAAAGAGATAAATCAATCTAATTGATTTTCCTTATTTTATTGGAAAAGGTTTTCTTCTCCTCCACACTCAATTTGGGGCGCCACCTCCTCTATAAAAGGAAGTGGGTGTCAAGCTCTTTTGTACAACACAATTGCAAGAGTTCATAATTCTTGTGTAAAATAGAGAGCTCTCCATAGTGAGTTTGTGAGGAAGAGAAGGTCCGATCTAGCGGCCGGAGTTTTTACGATAGCAATCAAGGAGGATTCGGCGAGGGGTTCGTGTGGATTAGCGATAGAGGCCGGACGCGTGGGCGGCTTGCGCATTGAACTACTCTCCGTTGGCGGTCAAAGCGACGATCTTGTAGATCATCTAAGGTATAACCGTCAAACTACTTAACGTGTTTATTGCATTAAACGAAGAACGATCTAGTAAAAGGAAATCAAATTTTAAATTCACTGCGTTAAACTAGTGATTTCCTAACAGCATACTCATTCTTTTTAATAATCCCTTCTCCATTGCGCAAATAAAGAGATAAAAAATTAGGTATCCTATGGTGGATGTAGAGACCCTTGTCAAGAGGATGTGTAATTCATTTTTTTAGTCGTTTGTGGTTTGAGCAAGTGAACCGTTTTGAAACAACTCATACCTACCGTTATACTCTCCCCCTTAATCTATGCATAAGACAGATACAACAAACATTGCATAACAATTTATGTAGTACTCCCCTTAAAATGTGATTCTCCCTGATGTGAAATTGCGCGGATCTAGGAAAAGCGGTATTTAGAATTCAAGTCTTTCTCCTCGACACAACTACAACAATTGCGTAGAAGCACCTTGGAATATTTTTCGAGAGCTCCTAGACACAGTCTCAACTTGTGAGAAAACACCTTGGAATAACCTCAACACTTAGAAAACCTGTTTCTAAGCACCTAGGTATAGGACACCCACAAAGGTTGCTCAAGCCTTTGATAATCCGAAAGAACCTCTATCCAAAGAATTCAACACACTAATCCAAGTGTAGAAAATATAAAAATTTATTATTGCAAAAGATGATGGTTTACAAATTACAATTGGATGGCTATTAATAGGATACAAGAAACACATAGAATTCTAAATACATGAACTACAATTTTCGGTCCTATATATGCTTCAACCTTTGAGTTTTCCAAGTACTTTATCCAAGAGTTGCATCCTTTGGTTGAAACTTGATGAACCTTGAATTCTTGATACATGAATCGAATTAATCCCAAGTACTTGTTTTTCCACCCATTTTGGCGCCATGTGTATCATTATTTAGCACTTAATATTTAGCTAATATTACTTAATAAAGTATGATATATTATATAGTAACATAATTTATTAAATAATTATTCGATAGTCCGTAAGCATAAATGACGGACTTGTTAACTTCAAAATCTTCATTATTCATGGACTTGGAATCTTCAATTAATAATTGGATCAATTTCTCCATCGAGTCGAGCTTAATTCTATGTTGGAGTCGGGTTTCGGGTCCAAGTCTAGTCGTGACGGGTGGTGGAGTGTCGGATGGCTCTATATTTACATCATTCCCTCCCGGTAGAGAAGGATCTGTCCTCAGATCTGTTGGATTGTCATAGGGTCGCAGGTCCGTCACGTTAAACGAGTTCGAAATTCCCCAGTCGGCCGGAATATCAAGTTTGTAGGAGTTATTATTGATTCTTTCCAAAACTTTATACGGTCCATCGCCACGCGGATGTAATTTTGTTTTGCGCTTGTGGGGAAATCCATCTTTGCGAAAATGCAACCAAACCCAATCGCCGGGGTCAAATATCATCTCTTTTCGACCCTTGTTTGCATGTGTCTCGTACCGAACTGTTTGGGCTTCCACGTTTTCCCTTGCTTTGGCGTGCAACTCTCGAACCATCTCAGCCTTCTTGTCGCCATCGAGATTGGTAAGAATACCTGGAGGTAAAGGAACCAAATCAATAGGGGTGATAGGATTAAAACCATACACAATCTCAAATGGTGAAAATTTAGTAGCAGAATGTGTGGCACGATTATAAGCAAACTCCACATATGGTAACCACGTCTCCCAATTCTTTAAATTCTTTTGTACTACCGAGCGCAATAACTGCCCTAAAGTACGATTAACAACCTCAGTTTGACCATCAGTTTGTGGATGATATGCAGTAGAATACAACAAAGTAGTACCCAAACGCATCCACAACACTCGCCAAAAATGACTTATAAATTTAACATCGCGGTCACTAACAATTGATTTAGGTACACCATGTAGTCGCACAACTTCCTTAAAGAATAATTCAGCAATATGCGAAGCATCATTTGTTTTATTACACGCAATAAAGTGAGCCATCTTAGAAAATCGATCAACGACTACAAAAATAGAATCCTTACCCGTTTGAGAACGCGGTAAACCCAACACAAAATCCATAGAAAGATCAATCCAAGGGGAAGTAGGAATGGGTAAAGGAGTATACAAACCATGTGGTTGTGATTTCGATTTAGCCTTAAGACAAGTAATACACGACTTACACACTCGATGAACATCACGAGCCATCTTAGGCCAATAAAAATGTGTGTGAAGTATGTCCAAAGTTTTAGAAATTCCAAAATGTCCCATAAGCCCACCACCATGTGCTTCTCGCACCAAATATTCATAACGACCCGAGGATACATAGTCGATTTTCTTTAAATAAAAATCCTCGTGTTGATAAAATTTATTAAGAGCAGCAGTATGGGTCGACTTATATATTTCAGAAAAATCAATATCAGAAGCATACAACTCTTTAATGTGCTCAAAACCAAGTAGCTTGGTTTGCATGTGTGTGATAAGAGTGTAACGTCTAGACAAAGCATCGGCGACAATATTCTCCTTTCCCTTTTTATACTTAATCACATAAGGGAATGACTCAATAAATTTCATCCATCTAATGTGCCTCAAATGCAATTTCGATTGTCCTTTCAAATATTTCAAAGATTCATGGTCCGAATGAATAACAAACTCTCGAGGACGCAAATAATGTTGCCAAACCCGTAGACATTGAACAAGTGAATATAATTCTTTGTCATAGGTGGCGTAATTTAATAGTACGCCTTTTAATTTTTCGCTATAGTACGCAATCGGACGTCCCTCTTGAATTAAAACTCCACCAATTCCCACCCCGGATGCATCACATTCTATCTCAAACATTTTAGAAAAATCGGGTAACGCAAGAATATGTGCAGAAATTAAACAAGATTTAAGAGTTTTAAATGCTTCCCTTTGTGTGTTTCCCCAATGGAATGGAGCATTCTTCTTCACCAACTCATTCAATGGTGCAGCGATAGTGCTGAAATTTTGAATAAATCACCGGTAAAAACTAGCGAGGCCATGAAAACTTCGAACCTCCGTTGCATTTTTCGGTTCTGGCCACTCGGATATCGCCTTGACCTTTTCTTGATCGACCTCGATCCCCGTGATTTGATTAATGGCACGACAGTCGGTGCACATTCTCCATTCGCCATTTTTCTTTGGCACAACAATAACGGGAACCGCACATGGACTCATTGATTCGCGAATTTTTCCTTTCTCCAATAATTCTTGAACTTGGCGTTGAATTTCTTTAGTCTCCTCAAGGTTTGCCCGGTAAGCTGGTCGGTTAGGCAAGATAGCGCCAGGAACAAAATCAATTTGGTGTTCAACGCCTCGAAGTGGTGGTAATCCGCTTGGTTCTTCTTCCGGAAATATCTCCTCAAATTCCTGCAAAATGGTTAGTACTTCTTCGGGAACGGTACCTGCAAGGTCACGGATTAGCATACAACAAGGATATGAAATAGAAAAATCACTATTAATTCCCGAATGAGATACCAACGGATAAAAATCCTTATATATGAACAAAATCGGACTCCGAACAGCCGCACAACTCACTTTCTTATCACGAATTTGTGAGTTAATTTTTACAGGCTCGGGCTGTACTTTCACAACCGCCTTTTCAGAAGAAGTACATGCTTGTCTCTTCTTTCAGCAAATTTGACATAATCGGCATGAGCCTCGTGTGGAAGTAACGGAATCAAAGTGATACGCTTGCCGTTGTGGGACAAAGTATATTTATTGAGGTACCCATCATAAATAACATGCTTATCAAATTGCCAAGGATGGCCAAGTAACAAATGAGTGAGATGCATTGGAACAACATCGCATAGAACTTTATCGTCATATTTCGACAAGCTAAAACTCACGTATGCTTGCTTTGTCACTTTCACGGACCCACTCTCGTTCAGCCATTGCAATTTATAAGGTTGTGCATGTTTTATTGTTGGAATTTTTAACTTCTCAACAACCTCACTACTAATCACATTGGTACAACTACCGGAGTCAATTATCATCATGCAAATTTTTCCCTCGATAAGACAACGAGTTTGACAAATATTCTCACGTTGTATTTCGTTGTTATCAATTTGACTCACGGTGCTAAGGACCTTTTTTTGTTACAAACAGTGCGCGCTCATCGTAAAAAGTACCTTGGTCTTCATTCTTATCGACCTCAACTTTTTCACTTTCATTAACAATTTCATTCTCATCCTCCTCCGATTGATATAATCCATCCTTATTAGAAATATAAGAGCGCTTATTTTCACATTCATTAGCCTTATGTCCCAACCCTTTGCATTTATAACAAATCATGTGTTCTTGATTTTTCCTTTGTAGCAGATTGGGGAGGGTGTATTTAATGTTAATTTTTAACAGAAACTTACCTCCGTCGCCGCTTAGATGATGTCGGCCTATATGGAGGCGGTCTTTGGAAATTTTGCTAAGTTGTGCTTTCCGCCTTTTGAGTTGCTTTTCTTTAGTCAAAGCTGCATGTACCATTTCATCGTAAGTTGTACAATTCATCATCTCAACCGGGTCGGCTATCTCAGGCCGCAATCCTGCCAAAAACCGAGCCATGGTGTGTTCATCGGATTCGCCCGTATCGGTGCGAATTAATGCCATCTCCAATTCATCTTGATAGGCTTGAACAGATTTCTCGCCTTGTTGGAGAGTTTGCAATTTCCTCACTTGCTCCCGTCGATACGACTCGGGCACCCACTTCCTATGCATCTCATTTTTAAGTACTTCCCAAGAGGATATGACTTGTTGTCTTGATTTCCTGCGCTTTTCATTAGTTTTCTGAAACCAAAGCATAGGTCGTTTCTCAAATTCACTTGTGGCAAGTTGAACCTTAGTTCTTTCCGAATAATTATGACAATCAAATATTTGCTCAATTTTAAGAGCCCAAGAAAAATACTCATCAGGATTATAATTACCTTTAAACGCCGGAATTTTCTGTTTAATACCTTGGAGATTTTCTCTTGGTGCCGCCAAGACAGTAGCTGCATTGTCAAGATCGTCATCGCCATTTGCAGAATGATTACTGGGTTCAGGCCCGTGTGCTGGAACACCTTGTGCCAGTTGCAGTTGTGCAAACCGATCATCTATTCTTTGAATCAACATTTGAGTAATCTGTTGTAGGCGTTGTTGGTCCCCCTCATCCATACCAGGAATTTGATTGTGGTTGTTCATTTTTTTTTGTTTGAATGTGTGTTGTTTCTCAAGATGGAAGAATATACCGAATATATCAAGCAACTTAGAAACCTTGAGGATTTCTTAGAACGAGATGTAGACACAAGAAGTTAAGTGTCGTTGAAATTCTAGGCGCTACTCTGAATTTTAGAAAATATCGAGAGAAGAAAAATACTACAAAATGTAACACAAATTTTTGAAGAGTGCGAAAAAAAAATGATCCCTTCTTCCCTTTTTTTTTTAACTTGCTGCTCGTACGGAACAGTATGCTCGTGCGGAACATATTATTTTTCAAATACACACGATTTACTTGTGCACCCTCTTTTTATTTTTATTTTTTAAATATATATATATATATATATATATATATATATATATATATATATATATATATATATATATATATATATATATATATATATAGATGCTCGTGCGAAATAAGTGTTCTTCAAATACACACGATCATATGCATACTATGGTTCTTCAGATACATACGATAATATGCAACATAGAATAATCTTTTTTTTATTTTAAGAAGAAAGAAAATTGGATATAATACCGTCGATTCCGCCTTGTCTCTGATACCAACTGATGTGAAATTGCGCGGATCTAGGAAAAGCGGTATTTGGAATTCAAGTCTTTCTCCTCGACACAACTACAACAATTGCGTAGAAGCACCTTGGAATATTTTTCGAGAGCTCCTCGACACAGTCTCAACTTGTGAGAAAGCACCTTGGAATAACCTCAACACTTAGAAAACTTGTTTCTAAGCACCTTGGTATAGGACACCCACAAAGGTTGCTCAAGCCTTTGATACTCTATCCAGAGAATTCAACACACTAATCCAAGTGTAGAAAATATAAAATTTTATTATTGCAAAAGATGATGGTTTACAAATTACAATTGGATAGCTATTTATAGGATACAAGAAACACATAGAATTCTAAATACATGAACTACAATTTTCGGTCCTATATATGCTTCAACCTTTGAGTTTTTCAAGTACTTTATCCAAGAGTTGCATCCTTTGGTTGAAACTTGATGAACCTTGAATTCTTGATACATGAATCTAATTAATCCCAAGTACTTGTTTTTCCACCCATTTTGGCGCCATGTGTATCATTATTTAGCACTTAATATTTAGCTAATATTACTTAATAAAGTATGACTAGTGAACGTGAGCCGTGCAAGGCACGGCGGGCCCAACATAAATCGTTACCAACGATAACATCAAAGAATAGATCTCCAACGTGAAATAAATCGCGTAAGGTTAAACCGTAATAATTCAAGGCACAAGACAAGTAGAGCAACCGAAACATATCACATTCTCTGCAAGCTACCGAAAGTCCGGTTTTTTTACCAAGGGGAAGTAAGAAACAGCGGTAAGAAATGGGGAAAAAATGAATCGAGAACTTACACATTTGATAAATAAAAAAAATACACGGTTTTTTTAATTGTTGTGTCGAAATCGAATCAAAATCGAAAATTTTTGATTGATTGAAATCTAAAACTAAATCCGCAATGTCTGTTGGAGGTAATAAAAATGAACCGTATCGAAATATACACTTTGTTGTGTATATTCAATTGTTGTGTCGAGATCGAAGCGAGAAATCGAAAATTTCCGGTTCATTGAAATTTAAAACTGAATCCGCACTGTCTATTGGAGACACTAAAAATGAATCGTATCAAAATATATACTTTGGTTCGATTTACGTAACGTAGAGTCGAATTAAAAAAATTGGTTTATATATAACGCGACTTGCGAAATTCGGTTATTATCGAAGGAAAACCGAATAAATGATGTTTTAAAAAATATTTGATAAAAAAATACACGGTTTTATTCAATTGTTTCATCGAAATAGAATCGAAATCGAAAATTTTCGATTGATTGAAATTTAAAATGAATTCAGATCGTCTCTTTGGAAGTATTAAAATGAACCAGTATCGAAATATAAACTTTGTAGTGTATATTCAATTGTTGTGTCGAAATAGAATCGAGAAATCAAAAAAATTCGTGGATTGAAATTTAAAATCGAATCGCGATTTATCATTGGAAATCTTAAAATGAACCGTATCAAAATATACACTTTGTTGTGTATATTCAATTGTAAATGTCGAAATCGAATCGAGAAATCGAAAATATCCGGTTGATTGAAATGTAAAATCGAATCCGCATTATGCTGGAGGCACTAAAATGAACCGTATCGAAATATACACTTTTGTTCGATTGATGTAGCGGAGAGTCGGAAAAAAATCGGTTTATATATAACGACATAAACGATATCCGGTTTTACCGAAGGGAAAAAAAATGACCGTATCGAAATATACACTTTGTTGTGTATATTCAATTGTTGTGTTAAAATCGAATTGAGAAAGCAAAAATTTTTGGTTGATTGAAATGTAAATCGAATCAAGGCTATCATGTTGATGATGCGAAAAATGAACCACTTTGGTTGAATTATGTAACGGAGAGTCGGAAAAAAATCGTTTTATATATAACGAGATAAGCAAAATCCCAGTTTTTACCGAAAGAAAGAAAAAAATTGAATCAGTATCTAAATATACACTTTGTTGTGTATATTCAATTGTTAATGTCGAAATCGAACCAGAAATCAAAAATTTCCGGTTGATTGAAATGTAAAACTGAAGCCGCACTGTTTGTTGGAGATACTAAAAATAAACTGTATCGAAATATACACTTTTGTTCGCTTTATGTAAAGGAGAGTCAGAAAAAAAAACCGGTTTATATATAACGAGATAACCGATATCCCGGTTTTTACCGAAGGGAAAAAGAAAATTAACCGTATCGAAATATACACTTTGTTGTGTCGAAATAGAATCGAGAATTCAAAAAAAATTGGTTGATTGAAATGTAAAAGCCGAATCCATGACTGCATCATGGGATGCTTTCGAAAAAATGAACCACTTTGGTTCGATTTATGTAACGGAGAGTCGGAAAAAAAATCGGTTTATATATAACGAAATAACCGAAATCCTTGGTTTTTACCGAAGGGGAAAGAAAAATGAACCGTATCGAAATATACACTTTGTTGTGTATATTCAATTGTTGTGCCGAAATGGAATCGAGAAATTGAAATTTTCGGTTATTGAAATGTAAAACTGAATCCGCACTGTCTGTTGGAGGCACTAAAAATGAACCGTATCGAAATTACACTTTGGTTCGATTTATGTAACGGAGAGTCGAAAAAAAGAATCGGTTTATATATATAACGAGATAACCGAAATCACGGTTTTTACCGAAGGGGTCAAGAAAGAAAAAAAAAAAAAAAAAAAGCTGCTGAAAAAAAAATGGTAAAACAAAAAAAAAACCTTATCGAAATATACACTTTGTTGTGTCGAAATCGAATCGAGAATTCAAAAAAATTTGGTAGATTGAAATGTAAAATCGAATCATGCGATCTCATTGGATGCGACAAAAAAGAACCACTTTGGTTCGATTTATGTAACGGAGAGTCGGAAAAAAATCGGTTATATATAACGAGAAAACCGAAATCTCTGGTTTTTGCCGAAGGGGAAAAAAACGAACCGTATCGAAATATACATTTTGTTGTGTATATTCAATTGTTTACTTAAAGCGAATCGAGAAATCGAATATTTTGGTTGATTGTAATGTAAAAGCTGAATCAAGATTTGTCTGTTGGGAAGCACTAAAAATGACCCGTATCGAAATATACAATTTGGTTCGATTTATGTAACGGAAAGTCGAAAAAAAATCGACTTATATATATAACGAGATAACCGAAATCACGGTTTTTACCGAATTAAAAAAAAAAACAAAAACAAAAAAAAAATGCTGCCAAAAAAAAAACAAAAAAAATATAAAAATTAGGTGCCACGTGTCACCCAAAAGATCGCCACGCGTGGCTCTCTTATAAAGAAAGTCTTTGCGACTTAATAGATATAAGATATAAGATATATTATATAGTAACATAATTTATTAAATAATTATTCCGATAGTCCGTAAGCATAAATGACGGACTTGATAACTTCAAAAATCTTCATTATTCATTGACTTGGAATCTTCAATTAATAATTGGATCAATTTCTCCAACGAGTCGAGCTTAATTCTGTGTTGGAGTCGGGTTTCGGGTCCAAGTCTAGTCGTGACGGGTGGTGGAGTGTCGGATGGCTCTATATTTACATCACTCCCCCTTAATACATGTAGAGCCGTAAACAAGTCGAGCCGAACCGAATATCAGTTGTTTAATATTACGTTCGTTTACGTCATGAGATTATTTGCGAACGTTAGTTTAATAAACGGACAAAATATTATGTTCAAGCTCAACTTGTTTATAAGAAAATTTTGTTCGAGCTCGTGTTCGAGTTTGGCTTGCTACACGTATTTTGTCTTCCAGCTCAAGTTTGACTCGTTAAGCTATAAAAAAATTAAGTCTAAATGAATAAATAACAAAGTATAAAGCAATATTCAAATATCATAGTAAACAAAAGCATTAGGACAACTCTATGAATATTCGATAAAATTTCTCTAGAGTATCTATTAGATTAATAAATAACTTGAATCGTCTTATGAGTTGGAGTTATGTTTTACATTAGTTCATCTTTATAAGTAGGTCCGCGAGTATAGTCAAACGTTCGTGTTCGTTTGTCTAGGAAACAAACTAATAATCTTGTTCAATTTTTGTTCGTAAAGCTAAACAAACAAACGATCACAAACATCAACGAATCGAACACGGATTTATTCGTTAGCGACTTTGCTCGTTTAACAGCACTAAGTATATTTAAGCCACAAATTTCTCCCATACGAAAAAACAAAGAAAGTATATAGTCAATATACATCTTGTCCTCTTAGTTCGAAAATCAATCAAATCCCAACCCCAATCATCCACCATAAATTCTATTCATTTCTTAAAAAATAGATATTCAAAACAATTCACAAACACATCTAGAAAAGCAAGTTGATCATCAAATTAAAAAGGACCCTGACTCCTCTAACTTAAAGTTTCATGCGTTGTGTAAATTAGAGATCATGACTCATTTGAACAGTACTTAAACACCCATTATTGGTAAAATAAGTCGATAATTTACAAAATCGAATCCAACACCTCAACACAAAGGCAATATCGACACTACGACTTCTTTAATAGTGATGATGGCAGACCCGACCTACGTCATTTAATAAATGACTAGCTTCTAAAAGTAAGGCCTTAAGGGCTAAGAGCCCCAAACACATACCTAAGGGCAGGTCCATTTCCCCAAGTGGGAGATCGGCAGATGCACCTCCTCCAGCCACTGCAGGTCGGCTAGGGCTTGGTGAGGATGAGCTGCCTAGTTCGGCCATAGTGGCCTTGAGGGCTCGGCGCAGGACGCACAGAGCAACCCCGGCTGTTATTCCATGTATTGGATAACTAAAGATAAATAAGGAAAGAATCATCAGTCATATAGACTCTGATCCTGACATCTAATTTGTCCATAATTATCTCAAAATTATAGGGATTGACGTGTGTATATCCTTAGGGAAATATTAATAGCGTAATTCCTTGCAGGACAAGGAAATGGATGAGACGTCATCTATATAAGCAATCCTAAGGAACTACGAAATACTTGATTCTAATTCAGTTATTGGATACGTTAAGAGAAATAACTCGAGAGCTCAGTCTAAAATACACCAAAAACACATCCCATTAACAATATTTAGGGTTCATAGGATTAAACATCGTCGTCACAAAGGTAATTGGCCCGGATTGAT
Organism: Gentiana macrophylla; assembly: GCA_026214975.1. Lineage (NCBI taxonomy): Eukaryota > Viridiplantae > Streptophyta > Magnoliopsida > Gentianales > Gentianaceae > Gentiana > Gentiana macrophylla. Next base: position 144,606,250 of record CM047807.1, read on the forward strand.
TATTAGACGAGATCCATCATCGTCAAATAGTACCATTGATGTATACGACCACGGGGCAACACATCTAGTAATAAAGGTTAAATTACAATTTTTGGTTCTCTAACTAGACACGTTTTTCGATTTTGGTCCTGGTTTTTTTTCCGGCGACAATTTTAGTCCTGTAAGTGGTCTTTTTTGCAAAATAGTCGCGAGCAGCCGGAAAGACCAATTACTGTGACTAAAATTGGTCTTTTTTCGGCGAAAATTTTAATAATGTAAGTGGTCTTTCCAAGAACAATTTTAGTATGTAAGTGGTGCCTTTCCAGTGCGTTGGACTATTTTTGCAAAAAAAGACCAACTTACGGACTAAATTATCATGAAGAAAAATCAAGAAAGACAATCGAAAAGCGCTGTGCAGTTAAAATGACCAAAATTGTAATTTAACCGATTAATAAATGTCTGTACCCATAAAAATAATGACGACATGTGAATTTTTATTGTCCGGTCATTATTGACAGCAAAGGAGGACATACCGGGAATCTCCCCACTCTTCTTATCTTACCCCATTTTTTTTTTTTTGTTGGAATAATTTTAAGATATCCCTCAACAGGAAAATCCCAAAGCCGGAAGATCGGCATGAGTTTTGTACTTTAAGTTGGAATCTGGTTACTATAAGTTACTCCATTACTCCATCTTCAACCTTCATCCTCATCGCATCTCATCTCATCTCATATTTTCGAATTTTCCTTTTGAGTTTTCGTTGAAAACGTGAAGAATGGAGGTCAAAGGAGGGATCAACATTCAAGTAGGACTGTTTTCTCTGGTGCTATTGCTCTTTGGATCAGTCGGAGATGGACGGCCTTTACTTGCAGTTCCGTTTGTGGGCCGGCCGGCCCCTGATCATGCCGCTGCTTTTGCTCGTTGGTTGGTTTCTCAGAGCTCATGGGGTGTCCTCAAGTAATAGTCTTCTTTTCCTCGTTTTTTCTTTTTTTTAATTTATTTTTGTTGTTTAGCCTTCAATCATTGATTTCATCATCCAGATTCTCTTTGAAATTGTAGGAACAATCCGCGATGATGCCATCGTTCGTGATTTGTTTTGTTTTGTACTGTTTAAACGATCCGGGTCGAACATTAAGCTAATCGAGCTGAGCATTCAAATTTTACGAATTCTAGTTGGAACACGAATTTGACATAAGACATAACCATCAACCCAGAGCTCTATCATACGCACCTTACATCTCAAGCTGAATTCAAGCTTGTTTTGAATTTGAGTTAATCAAAATATTAATCCAATTTAAACATAATTTTTGTCAAATATTTGTAATTTGAGGATGCTAACGAGCTAATGAGTCGAGAATTGTAATCGAGTCATTTAGTATTCTAGCAATAATCAAAATAAAGTCAAGCCTATTCAATCTCAAAGCATAGCTAACTGAACTATTCGAGTAAAAATCAAACCAAACTCGAATCGCTCACGAACGGCATTTAAACACCTGTTCTTTCTTTTCATTTAGGATTGGCAAGCTGGGTAGTTACTGCCTTTGTGATTTGTTTTATTTTATTAATACATTTTTTTTTTTTTGAGCTGAAAGATTGAATTTTTGTCTGTACTAGCTAACAACTCTGTGTTCATTTTTGTTGCAGTACAATATCTAGTGATTTCGGAGGAGCACCTTTCGGGTATGTAGTATGTACATTGTTTTTACCCTTTTCTCTGTTTGAAGCGCTTCCCCCTCCTAAATTAAATGGAGTCATTTTCTTGCTGTTTTTGAACTGCATAATAATATGGATGTGTCGAATTTCTAAGTTGTTATGCAACAAAACATGGAAACAAGAAGGTGTACTTATACATTTAACCAAAAAAAAAAAAGAAGGTGTACTTATGAAACTATAAGAAAAAAGAACTTGATATTGAAGAAACAAGCATTTTACTAATGTATACTCAGAAGTAAAGTACAAAATACAACTCCCCTCCTTTATATAGTGTTAGGAAGAGTATAAGGCTAAAACAAAGGCGGCTGCAACTAATTGAACTAAATATAACCGCGTGTAACTAACTCTTCTCACTAGGTGTTTGATCTAGTCCTCTAGGCTCTAAGCTAAGATAACATAAATATTACATATTGCTGAGAAGAGCTGGAATACCTGGCCTTGGATCTGCTAGTAATCTATCTCAATTAGTGCCGTAACTGAATCAGGTTACTCGTGAGCTATTCGTATTCCATTCGCAAAGAAGTTTGAGTCAGTTTGGTTTTTTCCGAGTTATAGCTTGAGTCAGGTTATTTGAATATAATATGGATCCAATCTCGAGCTTCAAAATATAGTCATTGAGTAGCTTCCGAGTTCATCAAGTTTTGATAAAATTTATCTAATTAATTGTATATACAAAATTTATTCTTCAATATTTTTTTTATATAAATCATTAATTACGAGTCGAGTCAAGTTGTTTTGAGTATTTAACAATTTGAGTTTGATTTTGCCACTTCTAATAAAAATTAACTTAAACCTATTCGAGCTTACTAGTTTTATCAATTATTAGACGAGTTGAGCTCAAAATTTTCTTCATATAACTTGACCGAGTTCAAGTTGAGTTTCAAGCCTTTTTTTTTTTGAGGATTCAGTCGAGCTTGAGCCTTGGAGAGTGTCGACTTGACTTAGCTCGATTACATCCCTAATTTCAACATCCATACGATTCTCTATTTTTCGCCTTGTATATTGTGAATTCTTGATAGCTAATACCTTGAGGGGTGTGTCTACACTACGATGCAGGAACGTGGTATCATTCAGTGATGGGCAACCGGGAAATGGTAGGGGCATTCCATACTTCTATTTGACTACACTTGACCCGACTGCAAGCAATGCACTAAAAGACCAGAGGTCTTCCTTCACCATTAGTGAGTATCCCCTTGGGACCTGTGGCAAGAAGGACCCTGAGAACCCTGCTTGTGCAAAAATTACACTTGTAGGAAAGGTAGTGTGACTACTATATCATACAACTAGTTGCGGGTTTGTGATTTATGTTATTCTTGCCCTCTGATTTTCGGTGTTATCTTCTTTGAGAAAAATTGCATTCAGTTGTCTATAATTGAACCTAGAGTTTCTGGTCTTATGATAATGATAAGACGGATTTGCCTTGTGGTTGTCATTACTCGTACTGGTTCTACGTTTCTTCGAGATGTTTTTCGGGGAGCATAAGGAAGTCTGAGAATGTTTATGGTACCCAGTTGTTGATACGGTAATAGTCGGACACATGGTAGTTAAAAGTGTCTCCAAATATATTATGGCTTAACATTCGGTCATACTTGCTTCACGTAGTTTGGTTCAGATGAATTAGTATATGTTTTATTCATGCGGGTATGCATTATAAACTGATCCGTAAGCTTCAAGTCTCCCAAGATCGTGCCCTTTAGTTATGCGGTCCAGATCCTTTATCTCTCTCTCGTGCACCTACACCCTGATCATGTGGTGTGTAGGTCTCGAGATAGAAGGAGGGTTAAGTGGGTATAAAGGATCCTAGGGGTGAGAGCAAGTGCAAGTGCAAGTGCAAGTGCGAGAGGGAACATGGGATGATCCTAAGGGTGACGAGGTTTGAGAGAAGACTCATGATATACTAGGAGACTCAAGAAGACATTTTAGGGCATTACGATACATGCACACACACTTACACAAAAAATAGTATAACCGATCCACCTAGACGAACAAAGTTTGGTTGTTTTACGTGTTTGATGTATTTTTTGGATTCCAGCTAAAATTGCTCGATAGAAATGCTGAAGAAGCTGAGTTTGCACAAACCGCTCTTTTCACTAAGCATCCTGAGATGCCAGGTATACGTCTGGACGTACTCTTCGTCTTTTTTAAGGATAAAACAATGAGCTATTTTCAGCAAATTGGATCCACGTCTAGTTACAGAATCACTCTAAAAAAATGTAATTGTTGTACAGGTTGGCCTAAGAATCATAATTTCCAGATATTCAAGCTGGAGATCAGTGACATTTTTATGATTAATTGGTTCGGTGGTCCTAAACCTCTCACCGTCGACCAATACTTGAACAACAATGAGTAAGTTTCTCTAGTTGTTTCTTTCTTTTGGTTGGGGTCCACCTTTGTGTGTGTTATTGTGGTGGATTACATAATGTTTCCCGAGATTCTTTGAGAAATGCATACAGTAATCAACACTACTGTGTGTGAGAAGGGGAGTTAGAAATTAGAATATGTCAAATCATCTATCGGTGACTTATGCAACATTTGCAGGAATGATATGACCTTATCGCCCTTGGTATGATGTGTTTTCTTCACCAGCCAATAAGGAAGGGGTTCGTGTGCGTCTACTGTTTAAAACCTGTCTGTATGTTCATGTAATATGTATATATGAAGAAAAAAAGAAACTGTAAAGTTGTGTGTACAGTCATTTGAATTTCAGTGCTCAAACCCTTTGTATTGATTCGGTGTAAGAATCTTTAACTGTGGGAATCTGCGATAATTCTCTCTGTGTCGAAGCTAATCAGAATGCTGGATTTGTAACCCTGTAATAATCCAGTATTCAATCAATATAATCGAATTTCTTTCCAATATTCTCCTTGTTTTCTGGGCTTCTTTGTTTGACCTTGTTATGCCCTTTATATTACCCTATGTTGACCCGAACTCTTCGGTATGAATCCACGCTTAAGGGACATGTAACTTAAGATTTTGTGACAGATGACAGTAATTCAACGGGAGGTTCTTGTGTGTGGTGTCCACGTGTGTGAGACATTCACACCACACAGTTTCATTTTGTCTTTAAACCGTGTAGTTCTGATCGTTTCATCCCAAAATCACCTCACAGCTCTCTCTCAAGACAATAACTTCCCTAATTCCTTTCTCCATGGTATGTTGGAACAAAATGAGGTTGTCCAACTCGAAATCCGGAGATTACAATATTGCCCTCTTGATTAAGGTTAATTTGTCCTAGATGAAAAGGGGCAGTGGAGTTTGGGCTAACTTGTTTAGAGGCAAGTATTTTAACAACAAAAGGGATGTTGGATTGTAATGCCCCGTTCCCGGACACCAAGTCCTCATCCGGAAAAGGAACGTTCGGCACGTATAAAATAAAATAAATTCATTTCATACGTAAGTTTCTACTACGTCGTATCAAAAACAAGCAAACGGAAGCAAAAGACTCGGGTATAAAAAATTTCCAATCATCCAAGAATAGAAACAACATCTAAAGGTGGAAATGTAACTTATTACATTCAAGAAAAATACGAAAATCCGAAAGAAATGCACGATATTCTTAAAAGAAACGTAACATTACTACAAGTCTTGAAAGACCAAAAGTCTAATACTGTCTAATGAAGAATAACAAAATAACAAAAGTAAAGTCTTCAATGAGGCGTCTTCAAACGTCATCATCGAACTCCTCATCGTAAACAATATCTACATGTTCGTCTTCTCATCCCCAAACACATAGAAAACATGCATTTGAGGTAAGTACAACGTACTTAATAAGAAAGAGAAGCTATGATAACAATTACAATTTAAAGGTTTAGCTGTTTATGTTTGACCGACTCAATCCCAGGGTTCATCTCATGTCCATCAACATGAATTGACTAAACGTTTCTACTTAACTTATCTATGTTACAACCGCACTCAAGAGGCACTCTGGCGTATCCACTTTTGGGACACTCTTGGCAACATATTAGTGGATCACACCAATATCCCACGAGAGGCTAGAATAGGTAGGCTCCGATAAACGCGCACACCTCGGTGGAGTCCCTCCGCACTTAGGTTTTTTGACTACGGAGTTCTTCCACCTTCGAGGTAGCACACACATCGCGATATAGACCGGTGTTTATCCAAGAGAGACATGTTGTTTAATCTTTTACTAGTCAAGACGTGTTTTATTAGAATGATTAACTAACCACCTAAGTGTTTTCAATTAATCTCCTCACAAATACTACTCTCTCTCCTGACCACTGACACGGACAAGGCGCAGCAATTACACGTACATTGATGAATACTAATTCATCAAAGCACAAGCCTATCATGCTCTTCCGACGGATCCGAACTTCAACTCCCTTTAAGAGTACATTCGGTGTTTTAACTGAACGAATCAGAAGTTCAATTCAGGCTTGTTTAGTTTATACCATGTTAACATATCATGAATAAGGGTTTAAAACAATAATAATATGATTATAAAACCCGAAACCAAACTAGAATGATAAAACCATAAAAACAAGGTAAAACAGGCCAGACGCCCGTTTGAAACCCTATGAACGTCCGTCCGTAATCAGACGCCCGTCCACTAAACCCCAAACGCCCGCCTCGCGTAAGCGGCTACATCTCGAATAAAAAATCTCACCTCAGGCGCTGCCTGCGCTTTATGCAAACGCCCGTCTGAATTTGGGCTCCGTTTGTTTGGATCGATTTGGATCCATTTGGATCCAACTTAATATTTTATTCACCCACTATCTTATTTACTATTATTTTACAATCATTTCACCAATCATTTCACCATCAACAAATAAAATAATATTAATCAATTCATTTTATTCACCACCTACATTATTCAACCATTACTTTATCAATATAATATTTCTCTCACCAATCATTTCACCAATCAACACAAACTTTAATACAACATTTCAACCTTATAATCATTACTTTACATTATTTTATTTTATTTTCTCTTTCATGACTCAAATGGATCCAGTCCAGTCCGAAACCAAACGGAGCCGCGGACGCCCGTCCGCCTATTGCAGACGCCCATCCGCCTGGGTTTTTCCCAAAACGCTAAAATCTTCGCAACTCGATTTCTGAATCGTTTCTAACCTAATTAACCTCGTTTTCAACACAGTAAACGTAGAAAACATATCCCAAGATTACCTAGGATCCTTGATCAACGAAAAACACATCTTTTACTAGCATCTACACGTCTCAAAAACATAATCTAAACTTTACGAATCATAACCGAGATCTAGGAAGAGTTTCTTACCTAATTGCAGCCAAAAACAGATTCGAACAGCCTTGCAAAGCCTGCAGCAACTCCCAAAATCTGATATCCAAACGTTGCCCTTCTCACAAAAATTCCAATGCTCTCGTCTGATCTGAAAACGGTTAAGCTTTGCTTCAAAATTCTGAAAAACTAACCGAGCCCTAACTCTTCCTCTCAGAGCCGCAGAGAGGAGGTGAAAAAAATTGATTTCTGATTTTTGTGTTTAGGTAACAGTGTGTTGTCAACAGTCAAATTTACAGTCAAATGTGTCTCTCAACAATGATTTATTTCCATCACTATTACCTTCTGAAAAAGGAATGATGATGTCGGATGATGAATTGTCGAATCTGATATAAATTGATGAATATTTTTCTTACTCCATTTTCGAGAAAAGCACTTTATTTGTCGTTTTCAATTTCCTCATCATTATTTTCTTCACGGGATATGCACTATTCATCATCTTCTCCACCAAAGAATGAATAGTCTCCCCACCGCTATGATCCGGGTATATGATTAACTTAAAAAGCGGGGGCTTTTATTATACAATCTATAAGCTGCGGCCGCCGGACGGTGTTGATCTATGTCAATCACCAATATACCCAGATGATTATTTTCAGGGATAATTGTGTTAAAATTAATTATTGATTAATGAATATATGACAGATGCACTAGAACACTTTGACCATTTTTCATCTCTCTAACCTGTAATGATTAATGTCTATCTTAACCTTAATGGTCATGGGTTAATGACTAACTTAACATTAAGGCTCATGGGTTAATGACTAACTTAACATTAAGGCTTCAGGGGGAGTGTACAGGGTATATTTCATCATCTCCCCCACCTGCAAGCTGAGTAACCGTTCATTTGGGCTATCCAGCTAAAAACGCAAAAATAATGAATAGTATTTCTCAACTTCTTTACTACTTAGTTTTGCGGAGGGACAGAGGGACTTTAATAGTGCCCTCTGATTCTGACTTTTAATCTCAGCCTTTCATCAGATAAATGTCGAAAACATCCTCGCATCTTCAAATTTTACGAAGATGTAGCTTTAGGTTTTTTATCAACAAGTAAAACCATATAACATGAAGACACATAAAGGCTCACACACCTGAAGATGAACCTTCCCTTAATATTAATTTCATACAAATTAATATCATGACCTGACCTCTCGATCGAGAACTAGTCCTTGACTTATATTATTCAATAGCTTACACTCACCTGTGTTTTCAATTGTAAGTTTGTCATGAATTGTTAACAATCTCCTCTCTCAGAGAAAGTCTTTTTCGCCTAAAGAAAGGTTTTTTTATAAAACACATGTGGTCTCTAGTGGTGGCTCTGTAAGAATACCTAGGAGCATTGCTCCAAACAGATTCCTCTTTAAACTTGCATACGCATTTCTCCTCGTGCTTGCTAGATACTCCTCATTTTCTGTTTGATGTTGACATAATTCAAACTTTGAACATCTACCTGCGCTACGCTGCTTAATAAAATACTTACACTTCGCGCTGTTAAATCTGCGATTAATAGCACGAAATTTAGCCAACCTTTGCATTAATGTAAACGGATTCCTCTCGATCCATGAACAAACGGCCTTGACAGACAAATTTCTCCCTGTCCCCTTGAGCGGACCCTTAATTGTGCCAATTGTGACGAAATCCAAAGATCTACGACATCGCTCTTAACCCTTCCCAATTAAGTGGGATATTCGTCCACATCGAATATCGTAAACCCATTTAAAAGCAGTTATTAAATTTAATAACGTAGTAAATAAAGCAGATAATAATCCACAAATTATAACTTACATGATTTCTTCCATGCAATGACCGAAAGACTAAGCAGTCAAAAAATGTATACTTATTATTAAAGTGCTTTGCTTGCGGTGCACGCAATCCCAAATTTTATTTTATTTTTGACTTCCAAAAGATTCTTCTTCACATCTTCCTCTGATAGTTGGGCTGGATCTAAACTGTTTATAAGCCCAACACTATGCTTAGAGCCAATCAAGCGTTTGAGATAAATAATTAATGAAGATGATGGCTTGTTTGGGTTGTCATAGATAATGGGCCTCTCCAAATGACTAAACGATGATCTGCTATCTGAAAACGCATCTCCAGGTCCACATGTTATAGCCTTGGGCTTTCCAATGTGGTCAGCTCGAGCACTAAGACAACGACTTATAGTGGGTTTTTAAACCCACAATGCCATACATCAACATTATCTCTGCTGAAAATTTTAGACTTTATGTCAATTCTTTGGACCTACGAATACTAATTCATTGGGCCTCTTCACTTTGATGAAAGCTTTAAAAAGCTTTCATCTTACAATAATTCACATCGACCTTAATATTAGCATTTTCCAAAACATAAGTAATTGACAAAGGACATTCCTTGTCATTTAAACTGGCATAGTGTTGGAATAGTGTCCTAAACCCAATCGGGTTGGACCGGATCCGACCGGGTCGGATCATTTCTACTATTTCTTTATGTTTGTACATATATTAAATGGCTTTTCATTTGTCATATATATGTTCTTTTAAAGAACCAATTATGAATTGTTATATGATAACGCGTCCTTAGTATTAAAGCGTGATAGAGAAACCATGATAGGCGATTATGGTTGATGAGATCTCTAATCACTTTAATAAGTTTGATACTTAAATGTCTCTAGGTGATGTACTATTAAGCAGGGCATTGATAGTATAAACGGACTAGCACGTATTAGATGTCTTCATCTTTAGAGGCGAGGATAGATCTCGTCTATCGAAGTGTAGACACTTGGGTATGCGTGGGCGTGTATTAGAGAACGCGTCACGTTAGGATCGACCCACTTGCACGGATAAGTGTCACACTATGTGACGGTTGTGTAATTATCCTTAAGACCGAGTCTTCATGGCATCACGGTGTGGATTGTCATGCTTTGACACTATTGAGGTTTCCACAACCACGGGCGATCATGCGGTAGTGATTGGGTATGATCTTTGAAGCATCGCGGAGTATAAATGATTGGTCGTCCGGGAATCGCGCACCTATCGGTGGGGTAAATATCCGAAAGGGCCTTCTTATAAGGAATGTCTCGTTCTCGTGAATCTTTGCAAAGTGGGAGTAAACGAGTTACTTCCGAGAGAGCATGATATCCAGATTATAAGATACGGTCGTTGATGTTTTGACACTCGACTAACGACCGTATGGATATTATTACAAATGATAGGATTGTAAGTTACACGGTAAGCTGTTTCACATGAAAGGTAGTAGTCATTGCATTTGACTCTTCCGATGATTGAAGGTCACGGTGTGTTGCTAGACGCTATCCCGTGATCGTTAGGCATGAAGGGCATTTTAAGTAATTTGCACTTTGTGTCTACGGCCAACATATTCGGAAGCCTATCGGGTCACACACATAAGAACATCTAGCGGATTAAAATGTGGTTATAGATGATAACCAAATAAGGAAAGAATTTATCTCACGACTATAAAGGTTATAGTGGTAAATTAATATGGTGGTATTTATTTATTATGAATAAATAAAATACAAGATATTAATTATATTAATTAAAGAATATTCGGAAGCCAATTAATGGCTAAAGGGCGCACATATTATTGTGTATAAGATACAACTTGGATTGTGTAATTTAATTAATGATATTACTATTATTAATATTAGATATTAATAAAAATAAAATAATATAGATATATGATCTATACATACGTGTGTGCATATTGGATTTGCATGCATGCATGCGTGTATATATATATATATGATATTATTAGATTTATTTGTGTAATATATATGTGATATATCTGCGTGTGTAAATTGATTTATGGTAATAAAATAAAGATAGTCAATATTAGATATTGACAATATCTTAGGAATATTCAATATAAGATATTGACAATATCATAGATTTATTTGATATGAGATATTATAATAAATGAGATAATTCAATCAAATATATTTTCCTTATTTTATTGGGAAAAGGTTTTCTTCTCCTCCACCTTCTTGGCGCCACATCCATTATAAAAGGGAGGTGGGTGTCAGCTCTTTTAGACATCACAATTGCAAGAGCTCATAGTTCTTGTGTAAAATAGAGCATCTTTTGGAGAGTTGAGAGAGGGAAAAGGCCGGTCTAGCAACCGGAGTTTTCCAATAGCAATCCATGATGGGATTCCGTAAGTGGTCGTTCGTGTGGACTAGCGGTAGAGGCCGAACACTGGGCGGCTCTCATGCAGAACTACTCTCTCTCCCAGACGGTCAAAGCGTCGATCTTATAGATCAACCAAGGTAACCACCGTCTACTACTTGTTTGTTTATTGCTTAAACGAAGTCGATCTTGGGTCGATAGGAAATAAATTTTTGAATTCCGCTGCGTTCCCGCGTAGATTTCCTAACACATAGGCATTACCAAAATAGGTCATATTTAAACAGCAAGATACTGGGAACACGAACTCAGCTTGTTTGCAATCAGGTTCGCATAGTCTGTTGTCAAAAACTCTAACCCTAACATAGCCTTCGGAGTTCATTGGGCATTGAGGTCTGTACATCAACAGACAACTATCTATCATTACAGAAAGATTCTTCATCTTGTTGAATGCCCTGTCAATAAAACTAGGGTATTTTAACTTCACAGATACAACATGGCAGAGATCGACTTTATATCGGTACAATCAGTCTCATAATCATCAGAAACTGATTCAGCTATTGGAATTTCCATACTGTTGTAGATGCTTTTCCAATAACTCAACACAAGACCAATTAATCGGATAAAAATGCGGATTTTTCTTCGTGTCGATCAATTGCTACAGTAAAAGGTCGATTTATGAATAGTAACCTTCGGTTTTATTCGTGGATGTAATGATTGTCTGAGAGACAATAGTTGCTAGAGCAGAAAGGTTAAAATAAAAAGCATTTTCACTATTGCTCAGCAGTGAAAAAGTACCGACAAGCACTATTGTACAACAGTAAAAGAAAAGGAGTAGGTTATGGGATTATTGTGTGTTAATTTTTCCTTAAATACCAATTTCCCATAAATCCATTTTTCCTTAATTGTCCTTTAATTACCAAAATCAGAATAACCCCTTAATTATATATACATATAACTCGAAAATTAAGTATAAATAATCAATAAAACACTTAACCCCAATAAAAGAAAAGAAATAATAATATTTCGTTTTCGTAAAATGACACGTTTGCCTATTCCCGAACTCTTCGGTATAAATCCACGCTTAAGGGACATGTAACTTAAGATTTTGTGACAGATGACAGTAATTCAACGGGAGGTTCTTGTGTGGTGTCTCCACACGTGTGGAGACATTCACACCACACAGTTTCATTTTGTCTTTAAACCGTGTAGTTCTGATCGTTTCACCCGTCACTTCACCTCAAAATCCCTCTCAACACAATAACTTCCCTAATTCAACACCCTTTCTCCATGGTATGTTGGAACAAAATGAGGTTGTCCAACTCGAAATCCGGAGATAACAATATTGCCCTCTTGATTAAGGTTAATTTGTCCTAGATGAAAAGGGGCAGTGGAGTTTGGGCTAACTTGTTTAGAGACAAGTATTTTAACAACAAAAGGGACGTTGGATTATCAAGGCATCCTTATGCAACCATTTTCGCTGATTGATTCTGAGTCAATTTCTGATAAAATAATGATTACTTTATAGATCGAAATTTAGTTAGAAAGCATCAAATGTGTTTTATGAATGGTATTGAGTCTAGACAACATCTGACGCAAATTTGTTCAGAATAAAAGCTATTTTCTGACTCAAATTCGATTGGAAATAACTTGTAAATGGGAAAAGGCTTTCCCTTCTAAGATATATGTAGATCTAAAACAACCATTGCACTAGTGTTTCAAGCAAGTCAATCTACTCGTGATCAACCCAAAATCGGCTTGAACCACAACTTGCTTAAATATGCTCTACTTCCTAGTTTACCTCTATTTCTTTTTCTTTTGTACGCCGGACTGACAATATACTTGCACACCTGCTAACGCGACATGTTTTGTCTTTAGATGTTGTTACTTCTTGGGACACTTTGCCTCCTGAAGACTTTTGGCCGCATGTTATGCGAGCGTTGATTAATAAAATTCTTTGGTTGCTTAAAAAAAAAACTATTTTAGTGTGATAATTGTCTAGAATAGCATCTTTTGTCATTATATTCTGATAATTTAAACTATTTTCAAATTAAGTTTCAAAACATATTATATTTGATAAACTCGATATAAAACTCGAGCTCAACTTAACTTAAAACTTCATTGATCGCAATTCAAACTCGACTTTGAAATATTCATACTCGAACTCAGAAATATATTAAAAATTATTCGACTCGTTTATAACATAACTCGCTTCAATTCGGCTTGTTTTAACTGCAATATGGACGTCACAAAAACTAATGGACAAAATCTAAGCATTTACACTATTCCCTGTCGCCTAAACCTGCAAAAGGTTTGTGTTCATCGATGAAACGTCAGAACACAAACCAGGTGAAATTTGACCCACCATTTATTATTTTTCTTCTTCTTTGTGGTCCTTTCCTCTACATAATTATAACTTATCTAGGGAAAAAAAAATGATTTTTATTAATAACAAATATCATGAAAAGAAGTAAAAAGCCATGTTAATTGTCAGGGGAATCTAAAAAAGCTCCCAAAAATTCCTTTTTTTTCTAATATCTTTCCCTCAAAAGAAAGGATTTGGAAGGGCTGACAATCTTGTTCTTTTATCATCTTTACCTTTCTTTCTTTATTCTGAGGTTGCTTTGAGTTTGAATCAGAAATTCATCTGAAAGAGAGTTCTCGATCTTGAGAATCTTTATACTTTATAGTACTAATATATTAGTGCTTGAATACAAAAGCTAGCTTTTCACAACTTGTGAAAAAATTCATTGGGTGGTGCTTCATTTTTTATTGTCTTTCCAAAATAACGAGACATGATAAGATTTATATTAATCAATAGATCTTACTCTATGATTAATGATATAAAAGTATGATATATCGCTAGTTGTTGAAAATTTGTAGCGACAATAGCACTACTAACGTAAAAATGTGTTGTGACAAGATTGTTGTGACCTTATCTATAGCATCCCGCTTTCGGATACCGAATATTTTGTCTAAACAGCATTTTCGTCTAGGGCCGGAACTACCCCAAGAATAAGAGGGGAGGGGGCACTCGCTTCTCGAATCCGCAAAATACACTACTATATATACGTTATGTATTGTTTTCGCCTCCCATAAAAGTTATATTCGCCCCTATCATCTATAATAATCCGATAACTTGACATAAAACTTTTATCATATAAGTAAAAATACATGGTTATTATCAAAATGATTCATATAAAAAAAATATTAATCAGTTTCGGAATATGGTTTTTTTTCAAAAATATTGTTTGTATTGTTTTAAATCTTTATTGATAGAGGTAAGAAGTGATAATGTGTTCGGATAATGCGATATATAGTAGTGCTTTTTTGCGATTTTTAATAGTGTTTTTTTCAAATCGTGGGGACATAAAATAACACTACTATATATTTTTCTGATTGCAAAAAATCTTAAAATTTTCGCCCCCCGTTGCCGATCCTGCGTCCGCCCCTCGAACAACTTGGCTTTTAGAGAAAGCCCTGAAATTCACGTAGGTCTGACGTGATATCAAAGTAATAAAGAAATGCACGGAAGAAATTAACATGCTGAGACTTGGGAGACAAAACCATCATTCCAGACATACTTAAACTCCACGAACTTCATTTTAAGCTTGCTCACCAAACTCACCATCATACTTTTTCAGGTATTTGCATATCTTTGTATTCCAAAGAAAGAAGTGGACACTGGCTAGATGCCCAGTAAAGAGTAGTGATATGCGTGACCCGTAAAAGAGCCCGCAGATCCATAATCGGGTCCGTCCGACGGCCTAAATAATAGACAATGTTCTTGGTCCAACGAGTCCGCATTAACCTAAGTCTAGACAAAGGCCAAGAGCCAGTCAACAAGTCTTCAATCCGCCATCTCATAAGCACGACCGTAGCAGTTGGAGCCAATCAGTCCGCTCCTCGTGTTACGAAGCCCGCTCAACTAGGCAAACAAGCTACCACACGACAACTCTAAGACAAAGACTCAACGAAAGGCTAAGTGTTGGGTCCGCCCCTCATCAGCCCGCCATAACAGCTATCTAGTCTAATTAGTGTCAAATCACACGTTATTATGTCTTATCGTCATTAGCCTAATCATAATTAGTAGCTTACCTATATATACAAGGCTCAATGTAACATTAAAGGGATCGAATAATATACAAAGCAGACAACACTCTGCCAATTTGTCGACTATCAAACTCTCTCTATACTGCTTAAGTCCGACCACCATCTATTCGAAAACACCACCGTGTACCGCCGGTGAAATCACATATAAATATTCAGATAGCCTTACTAAACAACCGTAAATGCCACCGTGATAATTCTGACGTTATTAAGTAGAAAATCCAAAAGTAAGATCATTTTTATCAAATGTCGGAAAACATGACATTAATCTTTTTCACCCAGTTTACAAAATGGTTTAAAGAATAAAGCTTATTGTATAAAGTGGATACTTATTTTGTACAAAGTGAACACTTATTTAATAATACACATTTTTTTGTTTTTGTAAATATTGCAAATAAAGGACATTTGAAAATTTTGATGATCAATACATAGGGTAGACACTTATTTTAGGACAAAAAAAAAAGAAAACATAAACAAATAAAACGAGACCGAAGGAGTAATATATTGCGTCAAAAGGTTTGTTATTTTTTTATTATTAGTTTTTTTCGGTTTTGTTTTGAGAAATGATCAAAATGCATTAATGTAACATGACATTTTTTTTTATTTTTATTTTTGGAAGGGAAAGGCAACATGACATTAATATGCCATATAGCCATATAGGAATGTTTTGACAAGAAAACTTTTCCACGCGCAAAAAAAAAAAAAAAAAAAAAAAAAAAAGAAAAAAACACGAAAAGTAATAATGATGTTGTTTTCTCTCAGCAGCAGAAGAAGCACCACCACCTTCACAGCTTCCCCATAGCCATCATTGCTCCCACAACCGATTCCTGCAAAACCTAAATCTCTCATCATTACTATCCCCTCTCTAATTCCTCTTTCTCCTATTCATTCCTCTTTCTCTTCAACAACAAAGATGAAAAGGGAAGTTCATCATGATCACCACCATTCTTCGTTGACCGATTACCTAGGAGACCCCCACCACCATGACCGTGATGATGAAGGAAAAGGACTAATCCTCCTCCATCTGCAGCAGGTTGTTTCTTCATCAATCCAAGACAAAAGGAAAAGGAAAAGGAAAAAGAAAAGGAAAAGGTTCTTCTTTTCTCTTTCCAAAACACTTTCTTCAACTTGAAAAGAAGTCATGTCGTCGTCTTTAATTTAAAAGACTTTGGGGAATTGAGCGTCATGGTCCGATCTTTTTTATTTGCTGCTTCATCAAGCAAATAATTAAGTCATATATGTTATGTTCTTCCTTTTTTTTTTTTGTTATTATTTTATTTCCACTTAATTTTCTTTTTCGTTGTTATTGGCACCTTAACGATCGAATTAATCCACCATATCAATGGAATTAAAACTCGATCTGATATTCAATATTTGATCTCTTCAAAGTTTGAATCTAAGCTCACTTCAACTGATCGATGTGCGTGCCATAGATTCGTTGTGGTGCCTTTAATTTAACGAAGGTTTGTTTTTCTTTTAATTTTCCTGCAGAATATTAATCATGGCTGGCTGTCATGAGAGTATTGATCAGTTGTGCTTTGAACTTTTAAACTTTGTTATAATTAATTGTAATCTTGTTTTTTTATTGAGGAATATCTTTGCATGTAGCTAGCAAGGCGAGAGATTAATTCTGAACCTTTTCTTTTAGTACATAATATATATTTTGTCTAATTTTAAGCATCATATGGATATTTGTTGTTTTAATTAGGTTCATATGGTATGGTATAGGGTTTGCCAATTGCCATCCATCAATATTTATGTCAAGTTTTGTAGCAGCTGCCACACCACACCAGCTTAATTAAATATTGATGACCATATAATTATAATTAAAACAACTTTAGATCCAGTCCAGTGAGGTACTAATTATTAATTGAGATTTCTGTAGATTTATGCATTCCTTTTCACTAATTGCTTGCTTATGAACGTATTGGCCAATCCAGTAGCTTTGCTAATTGCTTCTTTGTTTAATCCTCTTTGAATTTGTTAGTTGAAAGATCACAATGTGAAGATCTCTTGGTGTGTGAGTGTGATGAGATCTCATGTCATAGCTAGTTTGCACTTTGCACCATATATATATGGGTTGCACCGGTGCATATATGCAGGTATGAGATACACGGATACATGATACATGATATTTATTTCTGGGTGTGATTTTTTTAAAAACATAGAATTCTGGTACGATTGACATTTTTGTAAATATTGAAAATGTAAGAACCAAACTCTAACGTAAGAAGGACCGTGTAATAAATATTAAAATAATAAAAAAAATTATCTTTTAGCGGTTCCTTGAATTTTCAGGCTGAATTTTCAGAAGATATGGTTATTCATTTTACATATTCAAGTTATGCATATGACGTCTTATCCGAATCATGTATTGAAATTTTCTAAACTTACAAATTAATCCTCATGCTTGTATTTTAAGTATGCGATACGTCTCCGTGTTGATCGAATACATATCGAATAGGGGACACGCTACTTAGCCATATCGTAGCTGATGTTCCAACCTACCTCACCAAGTTGTCCGCCCATGTTCTTTTCTCTTACAACACTTCATCTCAAGAAGCATCACCGTGGTGATGATGCATCATCACAAAGTATGCTACGGTGATCCAAGACCACCACAATACTTAGATTGGTGAAACAAATATGATATGCTAATCAAGAACCATGCACCACAAAACTATTATCCATTGTGTTTAATTCAATATTAATCAATATATAATATGTCTTAAATTATAATTATTGATAAATACATTATACCATATGTTGAAAAATAAATTGTGATCAAATCATTTATTATTTTATATGGATAGTATTTACTTATTATAGTGTCACTCACACAATTATTTAGTCACGTCGAAAGAGACAACCTAATTTATATCATTGATCATTATATAGGACCCGTGGATCACGATGTATGCTTAGTGGCGGAGCAACATATACTCAAACGGATGTGCAGACACTGCTAAGATGATAAATTACTTAAGTTTTATCTATATAAAAATATCTATGGACACCGCTAAAAAAATCACTCTTAAAAAATTTTATGGACCTCGTTAAACAAAAATCTTGCGTCCGCCCCTGTGTATGCTCATGAAGATCAATAGTGCAAAATCACGCTATGTCACTCATTGTAACGGAATAGGTTTGTCGGTAGGATCACTCATATATGCTATTAATTGATACGAAACCATCGTAATGAAGTGTGTAAAAATGAGTTGTGTCGGAACCATTTTGCGGTAGCACTTCCCTTGTGTTTAGACTCTTTAACCCCCCCTCTCCAAAAAAAAAAAAAAAAATTCAAACAATAAAAAATGGTGAGTTTCATTGGCACTTCATAAATTGTTTTCGGCATCATGTTTACATGCTAAAACTTATTTCGGCATTACGTTGCTAAAATTTATTTGTAGTTATGGTGTCGGGAGTAATAAAGGTGTACAATAGAATCCACCAGAAAAATACAACTTGTAGTCCAGCACCATCAAGCCCAAGAAAAGAGCCTTTACGGCCCATTTATTGTAATGGATCGAACACATATCCAACAGTGTATGACCGTTCTAAATCCGTTAATAAATTTTAGTTTGGAGGGAATTTGAGTGGTGGGAGTGAGTGGCTCTGTGATTCTCATTGGCCGATAATGCCAACGTGTGGCCGTCAACTTTTCGCTACGATTTTCGCCTGATTAAATATAAAATCAACAAAACCTCGTGCTTGATTTTGGAGAAAAAACAAAGGATTTAATCCAGACAATAAGCAAAAAAATCGAAGCAGTGTAATGGAAAGTCTTCGAGCTTCCACTTCTTATGGTGTCGGTGTAGCTGTATCTTCATTCGATTCACCTCCAAGGCATTTGACTCGCCGGCGTGTCGTTGTTTTAGCTAAAGGTAATAATTCTCAAGAATTCTTAAGCATAGTTCTATTGGATGAAAATTACGAATTGAATTCTCATTAATATAATTATGGAGATCTTAACTTTGTTTCAGCTAAAGGTAATTCTCAGGAATTTTCAGCATAGTGTTATTTGGAGGAAAATTACGAACTGAATTATTAGTAATATAAATATGGAGACCTTACTTTTGTTTTAGCTAAAGGTGATTCTCAGGTATTTTTCAGTGCCATTGGAGGTCATTATTAACTGAATTTCTCTGTAGTATAACTATGGAGATCTTGCATTTGTTTTAGCTAAAGGTAATTCTGAGGAATTTTCAGCATTAGTGTTCTTGGAGAAAATTACTTACTGAATTCTTAGAAATATAACTAATGGATTGTCGTACCCTTGTTTTAGCTAAAGGTAGTTCTCAGGAATTTTCAGCATAGTGATTATTGGAGGGAAATTATGAGCTGAATTCTCAGTAATATAACTGACTATGGAGATCTTACCTTTTAATGTGTGTTTGCAGTGGAGCCTACTGAAAAATCAGTGGAAATAATGAGGAAGTTTTCGGAGCAGTATGCTCGTAAGTCTGGAACATATTTCTGTGTAGACAAAGGGGTTACTTCTGTTGTCATCAAGGTTTTTGTCTTCTGGATTCTTATCATCATTTGAGCTATTTTTGATTTATTTTTCGTCTGTGTAGATTAACGTCAGAGTTTGACGGTTTTCATTTTGTAGTACGTAAGCTTAGTACTGATTTGGTTAGGAATATTTCTCTGTAGAGCTGCAAGCATGTACCAGACACATGTATTTGTAGCATTGGATTTTGTTTATTGTTTGATACGTGATGTGAAATCACGTTGCTCAACCAGAAATTCTCCACATAGACTCAATTTCTGATTGTCTTGTTCCTGTTAGTCATTGTTTAGCTAGAGTATAGAACTAATCCTAGTCCTTTTTGGTTGAGATAGTTGAATGCCAGTCGATTTTGGGGATGAAATTCTCTATCGCATGCATTACACTCCATTGGATCAAGGGGTGTCAGGTGTGATATGACACACCCCATAATCCAATGGGCAGAAGCTCCATGGGATAGGGTATGAGACTTGGAATCATAAATAACTTTATCCATATCTTTAAGGGAGAAAAAGAACTTAAAGTGTAATTACTAGGACTTGGAATCATGAATAACTTATGGAATATATACAGGGATTGGCTGAGCATAGGGACACATTGGGTGCACCACTCTGCCCGTGCAGGTTTGTTGTCCCTTTGATGTATTACTTTCTGTAATTACATCGTACCTTTCCCCCTGGTGGTGAACAACGATTCTTACACCTTGGTTTTGAATACTGTCCACCGTGATGACTGTCAGGCATTATGATGATAAAGCTGCAGAGGCGCAGCAGGGATTTTGGAACTGCCCTTGTGTTCCTATGAGAGAGAGGTATATGTTGTAAACACGTTGCTCAACTGTGATAATGGTTTAAGCAGTACAGTTTCATCCTGTGTTCATGTATCTTTTATGGCATATATGATTAAATTGTCATGCAGGATAGACATTCTCAGTTTTGATACATCACATCTAACTTACTGATTTATCCTGTTGATGAAAAGCTTCACCATTGCAAGTAGCATTCATAGTATTTGTTACTGCATCTCCCAGAGTATGTAAGCATAAATGCAGTTTGAGTAGCTAGACATTGTACCAGCACTAGCTGGGGGTACTAGGGAAAGGCACCTGCTTGCTTGTTCATTCTGTCAACTGCTATTTCATTTCTCCTCATTTCAAGGATGAATTGCAGACTGAAGGATTATGACAACAGTAATGAGACCTTTCATTTGTCTTGCAACTATGTCCAAATGTCTACCCATCTATTAGCTTATAACAAATCAATGGGTGTAGGAAACAGTACAAAATGATTCTTAAGCCAATCAACTTACATATGATTTGTTGACAAATCATAATTGACCTGCAATTGCAGATTACTGATTGTAAAACATAGATAGGTAGACTGGATCTTCACAATCTTATAATTAATTTATCATTCCTATTCTGTCATTTTGGTGGGGTTAAAAAAGAACTGTTTTGTTATGATTGTGACTGTTTCTGACAAATAGGCCTATGAGAAAGACAGTACCTCGGTTAGTAACTGTAGGGCTATTTGTTACCAAAGGCTTAGAGTGTCTGTTGTATTATTAGTTTCCATTGTGGTACCATGAGCAAATTATTCGTACTACTGGTTTCTCAATGATCATGCCGATGTGTGAGGAGGTTGATCAGTTATCACTTAATACATGTAACTAAATAGCCATAGAGAACATGAATATTAGGTCACATTCGATGTGGATTCACACCATACTTCCTATATTTTGTTGCTTTTTTTGAAGCTCTTTACTGCTAGTTGTTTATATGGTGGCTTTCTGGTTCTGACTTTAAGAAAACTTTGGCAGAAAGGAATGTCACTGCATGCTTTTTTTGACCTCTGATAACGATTTTGCTGGAGAGGAACAGGTCAGTAGTCGTTCCTTTTAATCAAATACCTTATGTACTTGATATCGGCAGAGTAATTACATTTTTATAATGAAAATGATACTTGCACAGAACATATCCATCCACACTTTCTCCACCGAAAGTATGCATGTGTGGTATAGATTTTTTTTTAACAATCAAACTGTTTGGCTCAAGGTGAAAGCGTGTGACTATTTTGTGCAAATAGTCGGTGCTTAAATCACTCTTGTTTTTATAATCCAAGGTGAGTCAGTCATGGATATATATGTTACTCATACCGAAGATTTGTTTGCTAATGCAGACAATTACAGCGGAGGAGATCAAGGAAACAACGTCAAATATGTGATGATGATCAGAGAGATCTTTTTACGTGTTAAATTTTGTTGTTTTCCCCATGTAAATGTTGTATGATGGGATTAAGGGTAATATTACTATTGTTATGGTTGAAGGTATTGAAATGGTTGGGCATCTGTGTTGTATACCTTAGGAAAAGAGCAGTTAAAATGGCAATAGTTATGGTACTTTCATGTTGTCTCTGGATTAGAATCTCAAGTGAAAATTGCAGGTTTTGGGGAGGGAGATAGCGAGTTCTATGCTTTCATTCATTGGAATTATACGAAAAGTTAAACGTGTTTTTGACCAACTTAGCAAGGCAGTTTTTTTGTTGTAAGAAACATCTATTCTATTCTATATAAGGTACAAAAAAGCCCATTAGTAGGGGACAATAATGGTCTGGTCTTGCGTTAAGGGAAGTTCTGGGTGCATATGCCGTATGCGGAGGAAGCTGTTTATCGTAAGGTGGTTAGGCAGCAGTTGGAGAAGATTGGCAAATTAACCCCCAACCCCAACCACTTACTGGTCGTCATCTTACTGGATCCTTTTTCTATAACTCCCCCTTCCTGCTCATCTTTAGAGAAAGATACCGTGTACGGGTATGGATAAACGAGCACAACATAAGATAGGAAGGTGTGGAATTATTGTGAAAAATAGAAAAGGGGTATGAAAATCATCAGGGGAGGGGCAGATCTAGAAGTATTTTTTCAGGTGGGTTCTGCAAAGTATCAGAAACTGCATATTTTATCTAAAAATTTATTCAAAGCAAAGATTCTTGGGAGCTTAAAACTATATATATTTTTTACTAAACGATATTTTTAATAACAAAACTATATCGTTTTAATACTAAAAAAATCGTCGTATTTCATGGGGTCGCGTGACCCCTCCGAGACAGCATAGATCCCCCTGAAAAGCATTTTGGTTGATATTGAACATATAAAATCAAACTGTATATAATTAAAACCATAAGGACCAAATAATAATAACTAAAATACACAAGATAAAACAACTTTTAGTTGTTATCTTTTAAGTTTTGGTACTCAAGTTTTAGTATGGTTCTTCATTTTATATATTTAAATTACGAGTCTGCCCTCATGTATTTGGTATGTATTTACGTCGGATATGAGACATGTTATCAGCCAGAACAATAACAAACATCTCAAAACATAACAAAAGTCATTGCTAATAAGTTTTTATATGTTTTGCTTTATCCTGTTGTTTGCTACGTTACATTACATTTCAACATATTTTGTTTTATTTTATATCAATCTCGTTATGCCGTTGTGGCATTTTATTATATAATTATATCGTGATGATATTATGCTTTGCTATGTCTTGTGGTGTTTGCTATGTTACGTTATAGTTCAACATATTTTGTTGTATTTTGTGACATTACGATTGTTTTTAGACATATCAACAATATGATGTAATTTTAGAAGAAAAAAATCTATAATTAAATCATTTTCTGCGTTAGATTACTTGTACAAAACATTTCCCTTTAAATACCTGAGAGCATATCCCTTTTTAAAATTAAAAAAAAAAATCAATCGGAAAAGACATTGGGTCACCGGTTCAACTGGTGATCATTTGTTCAACTTATTTCGATCACCACGTATAATTTAAAATATAATAATATATATTAAATACATACGGAAAATTATAATATTACATCCAAAATCATTTCTAAAATATTTCAACATCAAAATTACAAACAAGACACAAATGAATATGTAAATTATAAAGAAATGCTAGAATACTGGTGAAAACCCACCAAAATTCCGAATAAGAAATCTAGTTTGTAAATTTTGCACATTGTAAAATTAAATAATCATACTAGTCCGTAATTTTTCAACTAGTAGTTATAAATTGAAAGCCTGAAACTTATCAGTTTCCACAATTAATTCAACGAAAGAGGAGAAATTGAATATAGAGAAGAAAGATTTTGGTGAGGATTACTGAATTTTTACAGGATTTATTTCTAAATAGAGGTAGCATGAAAGAATGAAAATGCTAATTATCGATGAGTGAATTAAGGTTTTTGCGTTTTAATGTGATTATAAATAGAAACTTTATTTATTTATTCTTTTAAATTCCCACCGAATTACTAAAAAAACTTGTTCGACCAGTAACCGGCTAGATCATGGTTTAGCGGTTCTTTTTTTTGAGCATACGGTTTAGCGGTCATTTACATTGAATAATCATACGTAACTGAAACGGAATTTGAAGGGTGTAATTAGGGGTTATGAAAATTTCCAGTCACTCTTATACTGAAAATTTCCAAAGGCGACGAGCTTGCTTTTCTGCTTTTATTAGCAAATTGAAATCAACATACAGAATTCCTCTTCAGCCTTGAGCTCTTATTTTCTCGGAAGAGGATGGTGTTGAAATGGAAGAAAGGTCAAGGATCGAAACAATGACGAGAGAGCCATGGTCACCACTCACTCATCATCACCCTCAAGTTCAAGTATGCCGCCCCTCACTCCACCCCCCTACCCCCTACACCCCTAAATTTGTTCCTATGAGCTAGGTCGAGCCCTTTCGTAGCTGGAAATTGCTTCTGATTAACTTGCCGGATATTAATCGTATGCTCGATTGAACAAAATAATCATTTTTTTGTGTGTGAATAGCTTTTGAGATTTGTGATTTTTTACAAACAAAAGTTTGTTGTCCACAGTCCACAGTCCACAGTCCACAGTCCACACCACTCCAGCAAGCGGTGAGTTCTATTTATCACATTCAGGGAAAAAAAAAAAAACTGGGTAGCTTACGCGGTGCACGTGCATTCCTACGACGGAAAGGGATTTTAAATCGGTAGACGCTTTAATTGACTATATCGAGTTAAATCGGTGAAATTTGGATTAAGAATATTTTATGGATTTGATTTGTAGTATATATATTTTAAGATAATATTTTTTTAGCCTTGGCAAATTTTTTCTCAATTTATACACACCTCCGTCCTTGTGCATTCCTATGGTGCAGATATGCTTATTCAACCAAAAAATATTAAATATGGATGTTGTTTTTGTATTCATCATTTACATTGAATAACGCAAATGCTTTCGGTTCAATTCCGCCCAAATATTCAGTATTTTCCCAAAATTTTCAAACGTCTGGATTTACCACCTAAAAAGTCTTCCCTCATGTTCAGTATTTTCCTTACCAAATTATTTGTTTCTGACAAAGAGGCTGAATTTTCATGTGGTTCAACTTGTTCCAACTAGGCAGTTTTAAATAAAAAAGACTAACATATCTTATCCAAAATACATGTGGATGTTTAGAAAAAGCAGGGAGAACATTATACATTTTACATTTTACATTTTAGACAAAAAGTAAACCTACTACAATATTTGTCAATAATAATGGCTACAATCTCAATTCTCCTAAATACACCAGTTTCCGATTACTACCAAATCAATGCCTCTCTTGTGGTACTAATCATAATCATTGGGATTATCACATTGAAATGGTATTCAAGTCCAAAAGTGATCAAGAATTTACCCCCTTCGCCGCCAAAGTTTCCGGTCATCGGGAACCTCCATCAGCTTGGCTTGAGTCCACACAGATCTTTGAAATCCTTATCCGAAAAATATGGGCCACTAATGCTACTTCACCTAGGAAATAAACCTCTCCTAGTAGTCTCGTCTGCAAAGGCTGCATGTGAAGTCCTGAAAACACATGATATCGCCTTTTCAGGCAGACCAAAAACTAAATTCCCAGGCAGATTACTTTACGATTACAGGGACATTGCGTTCGCCCCGTACGGCGATTACTGGAGGCAAGTTCGGAGCATATGTGTCCTCCAACTTCTGAGTAACAAAAGGGTTCAATCTTTTAGATGTGTAGTGGAACAAGAAGTAGCATGTATGATGTCCACGGTCAGACAAGGTTGTGAAACCTCGCCTTCATCGGTGTTGAATTTCGATGACGTATTCTCGACGCTTACGTATGATATTGTCTGTATGGTTGCATTTGGTAAGAAGTATTCAAGTGATGAAGGTGGGAGCAAGTTTAAGTCGTTGTTCCATGAACTGACTGATTTGCTTGGGGTTTTTAATGTTGGAGATTATATACCTTGTTTAGAATGGATTAATTATTTGAATGGGTTGGAAGGAAAAGTGAAGAGAGTTGCACAAGATTTTGACAAGTATTTGGATCATATTGTTCAAGAAAATATGGATTATAATAGGCAACAAGGTGGTAAAGAAGCTGATAATTTTGTCCAAGTTTTGCTTCAAATTCAGAAAAATACTGACACTGGCTTTACTGTGGATCTAGATATCATCAAGGCTCTTGTCTTGGTATGTTTTTTTATTTATTATTTATCATTAATTAATATTAACTCAAATAATACATTTCTAAACAGACACGATCCATTAATAAACTTGTGGTATATATTTGTGCAGGACATGCTTGTGGCCGGAACAGACACAACATACACCCTTCTTCAATGGGCAATGGCAGAGCTGATTCGTCACAGAGACAAATTACTAAAACTACAAGATGAGGTAAGAAACATCATTGGAGTCGGTAACAAACCGCCAGCCGCCGCCGCCATAATTACGGACCAAGAAATAAGCGAAATGCATTACTTGAAAGCTGTGATAAAAGAGACACTCAGGCTTCATCCTCCACTTCCATTAATGATACCACATGAATCACAACAGAAGGTGAACGTGATGGGCTACGAGATCGATAAAGGGACACAAGTTATGGTCAATGTGTGGGCAATCGGTAGAGACCCGTGTTCGTGGGGGGAAGACGCACAAGAGTTTAAGCCGGAGAGATTCATGAATAGTAGTACTAGTGGTAGTGTTGTTGATTATAAGTATATTCCATTTGGATCAGGAAGGAGGAGTTGCCCTGGTTCTACATTTGCTTTGGGCACTGCTGAGTTTGCATTAGCGAGTTTGATGAATGGGTTCAACTTTGGGTTGCCTCATGGATTTGATCCCATTCATATGGATATGTCTGAAAGTTCTGGCATTACTGCCCATAGGAAAACAACTCTCCTGCTTGTTGCTACCACCCCATCCTAAACTAATAGCCAGCTAGTAGGCTTTTGTTGTGGGAGAAGAATTATGGTGCAGCGGTGATTCTAGAGTTATACCAAATAGATGGGTGTAATTAAATCTCACATATCCTCTCACACATAGTGGAGGTGTGTAGATGTGAGTTAGATTAATCACATCCATCCACTTGATATAACTCTAAAATCACTACTGCAACATAACTTCTTTTGTGTGATGTAGATCCACTATAATCAATAGGGCAAAAGCATGCTGGGTCACTTGTTGTGACGCATCCATATATTGTGCTTGGTATCATCGATCTTTAAATACCTTACTTTATTTCAATATCTTCAACTGTAAAACAATGGTGTTATTATCGGTAAAAGACAAAATATATATGTATAGTGAATGCAAGAGGAAAAGATAATGATAATAACATTATTGTTTTACGGTTGAAGGTATTAAAAGTTTTATGGTTGAAGGTATTGAAAGAGTGATGATACAAGTATAATGGATGCATCACAACGAGTGATACATCATACTTTGCCCTTTCATTATAGTGAGCTTACATCACAACCAATATACATCATAATCAATGATGAAAATGTGTGTGGTGTCCGAGAAATGCTTGGGTAAGAATAGACTTACCATCAGTCATTTTGAAGTCGAAATAGTTACCAATCAAAATTTTTTGATTGCTTGCCTCTTCAATGCGATATTTGTTGTCCAACGCCACCTATAATTCTTTTGTTGTCTCGATTGTCCTGTGTCCATTGTAAACTGAGTCTGACAACACATTCAGAATGTGTCCCCTGCACACGAAGTCGTCATCCTTTCTCTTTGCCTCTGTTTCTGCAATTCCCTCTTGCGTTCATCAGGATCATCTTCATTCTCTTCAGGAATCGGTGCAAGATCATCACTCAGAATGTATGATAGTTTGATTGCTGTCAAGAAAAACAACACTTTCTCTTGCCAGCGAGTAAAGTTGTGCCCATCAAATCGATCAAGACGAACCAAGTCCTGATTCATTACTTGGATCGATGGTGCCACGGAGTCATTCTGTGTCAAATCCTTAAACGAAGACATCTCTCAAAACTATTGGAAAAATTTGAAATTTAAGAATTTGACAGAAAAAAAAATAGAAACTCCAAGGCACGTTATAGAACGTTGTATTTTAAGAGATGTTTCTTCCCATTCAAGTGTCACTTAGGGATCAATCGAAAATCTCTCTCAGGATACAATGGAGTTGTTTGATTCAAACAGTGACTTGTTTGAATCAAAACCGATGACACTCAAGAATTATTTCTCATGATGCTGTAAAATGTATGAATATTTCGTTTGCATATGTTGTGCTTTTATATGAAAGTGATTTATAAACGAATGAATGGATGTCTTTCTTACGAAAAGTGTAAGTTCATATCAGTTCAGACAAAAGCATGCAATTCTTGGATTTTTGAGTTGCATCCATTCGTATATGCATGAATATGAAAATTCATATATCTAAAAATCCGAAAATGCTTATCCCTTCATGAACTGATGTATGTATTGGCTTAGTTGCGATAACATTAATTCGTACGACAATTCGTATACAAACGATTATAAAATATTTACTTTATGAAAAAATATCTAACATAACTTTAGGCTGGCGGCGATCCAACAATTTGTCTGGTGAAGCTCCGGCGGTGGTACGTATAATTTCTTTTGTTTTTAATGAATTTCTTTTGTTTTGTTGGGAAAAAGGTAAAGAGCACAGTGAAAATGCTACAAGTAATTTTGAAGTTTTTTGAGAAAAACAAAAATAATACTACTCAAAATGTGTGTTGAAAGTAAAAAGGGTGCCAACGTAAGGCTTCACACGATCAATGAAAGCATAAAGCACTCTATCCCCTTTAGCAAAACCTGAAAAAATTCGGACAAATGCCAAATTCCGAGACACATGTAGTGATACTTTCAGAATAAAATAATTATACCAACGAAGGTTGGTCGGGGTAGAATAGACTTCGGTCGCTTAAGTAATATGTCTCGTGATGCTGCCAGAAAATGAGTCTGCCTACGTGGCACCCTTTTTGATGACTCAGCACCTGGTAAAGAGAGGAGCTGTACTTGACTTCCCGATAACGGCCCCTGGGGGCTCAGTTGTCTGCCCCATAACCTCTCGCCCCTGGACTCGTGTCCGACTCTCTAGTATGTCGGACGTCTTAAGCCTCGGCTTTGGGGAGAAGCTTTGGATCGAACCTCGGACGATCGGGCGTTCGGGGTGAGCTCCTTGACTTGTACGACTGTGGTAGTAGGAGCTCGGCCATCGTCCCCGACCTCCGTAGGTCGGCTCCAACAGTCTGGCTAGATTCGCCAAGGTCCGTCCTAAATCTTATCCCTGACGCGTATAATAATCAGATAACGGCAATAGAATCCTGAGCCATAAAGGCTCCAATCTTTATCATTTAATATCAATATTTGAATACTACAATTATCTCTTATAATCAAGGAGATTAATCAATCATGATCTTTTCTCAGTGGAATACGTCAATCGGTGTCCATCACTGCACACGACACATCGAACTCTGGGCATAAGCCCCTATATATAAACTGTCCCTAAGGAACTACGAAGACTTGATTCCAATTCAATCATTGGATACGTGGCGACTTGATCATCATCAAGTGCGATCTAAACGAATCAAATCACCCTTCCATCATCCTTTTCGTGTTCTTGAGGCGCCCATAGGTTATAATCAAAGAAACGAGCTTAGAGGATTACCTTGACGATTTTTGGATCGTCAATTGGCGCTAGAAGGAGGGTCTCTCTTTTTGATTGATAACCTCCGGAAAAGCTTCAGACAACCATGGTGACTACACGACATGTGCCAGTCGCTAATGGTAATGGTGCAAACAACGCATCAGAGTCAGACGCCAACAACCAGAATCAGCCGCAGCAAGAAAGTGTCTCTCTTGACACAACCCATCAGACGCTGGTTGATCAACTTATAGCTTTGGATGAAGCCACGAAAGCAGCTGTTCTCAATGCCGTCTTGGCAGAAGCGGATGAAGAAGATGAGGATTGGGGAAGTCTAGAAGAAGAAGGCCCCCTCAACGAAAACTCACAGGATATGAATCACTCAAGTGGTGGTAGTAGTCGTAGTAGTAGTAGTAGTAGTAGGAAGGCAGCAATTTTTGACATGGGCGCTTACAAGTCTCCTGGTCCTGATGGCTTCCAACCGATCTTCTTCCAACAAAACTGGGAAATACTTGGCCCCTCTATTACTGTGTGGGTGATTAAATCTTTTCAAGATCGTACTTTTGATCCTGCTATGAACCGGACCTTCATCGCGTTGATACCAAAAATTCACCTCCTGAATCAGTCTCTCATCTCGACCCATTGCCCTCACCAATGTCACGGCAAAAATCATCACTAGAATCATTGCGAACCGGCTCCGGCTAATCATCGTGAAGATTGCAGATAATAGCCAAAGTGCTTTTGTCCCTGGCAGACAAACTTTTGATAACATAAGTGTGGCGCAAGAAGTACTTCATACTATGTGGCATAAGAAGGGTACCAAATGGATAATGATAATAAAAGTGGATCTAGAAAAAGCTTACGATAGAGTCAATTGGGATTTTCTTAGCCACATCTTTCGTCTAGTGGGCTTTAATGCGCTTGTGGATATCATCATGTACTCTCTGTCAAGCACCTCTCTGGAAATTCTCTGGAATGGATCCCCACTTGAAAGCTTCCAACCGCGCCGTGGCCTGAAACAAGGGGACCCCATGGCACCTTATCTTTTCGTCCTCGTCATGCAAGTCCCGAGCTGCATTATCAACCGCTCCATTGCTACGGGGAGTTGGAAACCGATTACTATCTCTCGTGGTGGCCCTAAAGTCTCACACCTCTCCTTTGCGGATGATCTCCTCATCTTCTCGGAGGCTTCGGTCAAGCAGGCAACTGAAATCGAACATGTGCTCTCTACTTTCTGCGGATTTGCCACGTCCCCGAATACAGACGAACATATATTCGGCTCATTGAAGCGGCCCTGGGGCATGTCACATACAAATCCCCTCAACCATATGCGAATGAAGAAAGAAGATTTTCAAGGCATAGTCGGCAAAACCCGATCGAAACTCCAGCCTTGGAAGGCAAATACATTATCCAGAGCGGGTTGTGCCATCCTTTCCCAGACTGTATTATCTACGACACCATACTATCACATGCAAACTAAACGGCTGCCTATGTCTATAGCTCACGATCTTGATAAGATAATCCGCTCGTTTTTCTGGGGACATGATACGGATGAACGTGGACTCCACCTTGTGGCATGGAACCTTATTTGTCAACCAAAAAATAATGGAGGCCTTGGTATTCGTTGTTACGGGTCAAATTATACGTTTTATAAGGATATGTTTTATAGCGATTTTCCCTATATTTACATTATTTGCATAGAAAACGAGCTTTAAATGGAAATATTGAGAAAATGATATTTTTAGATGAGTTAATCGCAATATTGTGTAATTTATGTGATTTATCATTGATATTATGATTATTTGGATTATATTACATGTTGCGATGTTTTGGTGTCATGTAGATGCACATCTTCGAAATAAAAAGAGGATTGAATGATGATCAAGTCGAAGTTCATGATGGAGAAAGAGATAATTACGCATTGGATTGAGAAGAGATAGAGATGAAAGGAAGAGATAAAGATGGAAAAATCCCATTCGAACTCAAGACAAACGCCCGTCCATGTCTCATCCATATTGGACGGGCGTCCAATAAAGTGAACGAAAGCGCTCAAGTCATCAAAATCGGATCGAGAGTTTAGGATCAAGTGGACGGGCGCCCATATTATTCAAACGAAGCGTCCAGACGACAAACATATAGCAAAGGCGGCCGACTTATTTTCCTATAAATACCCGCGTTTTCTCAACCCTAAACAGACAATATTCGACTCTTATTGATACACCATCATAAAGGAGCAACCCTAGGCGCCCCAGCCCCCTTTGGGAGGCTGGGGTGGCAATTAGATTAGGTTTTTTATTTCGTTTTTCTTTCTATTTCGCTGCTGCGTTTTTCTGCACTTCATGCTTGGAGGCTGCGATTGTTCAAACGATGTAATTCTTTTCATCAGGTTTTTCTATCTTTTATTTAAGTTTATGTTTTGATCTTTGATTCAAAGTTGTATCTTTTCCTATGCGTTTATTTGTTCATGCACGTATATCGGAAGATGGTTGCTTTTGATGTTTGATTTTGGTGGAAGTCATGATTAGACCTAGATCACCATAGGAAAGATTAGGTTTTTATCCTTGGCATAACGGAAGTTGATAGGTTGATTATCTAGGTTGTTAGATTTAAAATCTTGC
Organism: Gentiana macrophylla; assembly: GCA_026214975.1. Taxonomy (NCBI): domain Eukaryota; kingdom Viridiplantae; phylum Streptophyta; class Magnoliopsida; order Gentianales; family Gentianaceae; genus Gentiana; species Gentiana macrophylla. Next base: position 144,638,522 of record CM047807.1, read on the forward strand.
ACCTTGGTTTGTTTGCGTCAATTCTATACATTGGAAGATGTTAGATTGATAGACGAATTATCTACGGAAGTAGTATTCATACCTTTGAGAGGTGAACCACATCTTTAGTTAATCATCATGAGATAACCTTAGATAGAGATAGAGGATTTGTTGGATTGGATGAGAGTTGTTTGTTCATTGTTTGTTCTCCATGATTTTCTTTTGTTTATTTTTGTTTTCTAGTTATAGTTTGTAGTTTAGTTCTTATTGCTTTTTATCCTTCCTAGCTTTGGATTAACAATCCTGCATCAGCTTTATTTTCCGTTTTAGTTAGGTTTAGGTATAGCTAATAAAGAAGAATTAATTAGATTAGATTCAATATCCCTTTTCCCTGAGGATCGATACCCGTACTTATCCAACTTTACTAGCAACTACCCGGTATTCGGCCGGTTAGGAGGTAGTTTTGCATGGTAGTATAGGTTTTATAAATTTTCTTTTGTTTTAATGATGCAAAATCTCCCCAACATTCGTAATGCACGAGACATGAACACTGCCTTCCTTGCTAAACTCGCATGGCAGATGTTGACAAAGCGTGGCAAGCTTTGGGTACAACTTCTGCAACAAAAATATGGATCCCCTCTTGATGTGTCCAAACCAAATTGCTCTTTTGTTTGGCGACACATCTGCTATGTGGCAAATTGCCTACGTGATGCTTTTGAAATTGGAGAGAATGGGAACGTTGTATGGAAGCCAACTACAACGAGTGATGATACTTGGAGACTAATCTGGGACATAAAGGGTCTGCTTCGAGGTAACATGCTACTCTGGCTAATTTGCCGTGATGCTCTACCGACTGCAACTCTCCTTGCAGCACGGCACATAGGTGATGACAACACCTGCTTTGTCTGTGGCACCCGCTCTGAAACTACGATGCATGCGATGAGAGACTGCCCCTGGACTACCAACATGTGGAAGCAAGTTGTCCATCACCTCAATTGGACACTCTTTTTCGGTTCCCACACGACACCGGTATGGCTAAGAGACTGCTTGAAAATAAATATGTACAAACATGATACCATTGATTTATGAAGGTTCATTTTTTGAGAAATTGTACAAGGGCTATGATATTGACGCAATCATGAGTTCCACCAAGGTGATCGATCAAATATCCGCTTTCGATAAAAAAAAAACATCACTATGAAAAGATAAATAACTAGTTTGAGAAAAAGAGAAAGAAAAAAATAGGGGACTGAAAGTGTATTTATCTAATTTTCTGATATCGACCAGACTGTTCTACTGAATATTTCAACGGCGAATATCTTGCTCTTCTGCTTTTTCTGCGCAATTGAAATCAGCATACAGTATTCGTCTTTAGCGTTTGGCTCATCTTTAGAAGAGATTGGTGTGGTGTTGAAATGGAAGAAAGGTCAAGGATCGAAACAATGTCGAGACCCAAGGTCACCATCACCTTGGGCCGCTCTGGTCAAGTATGCAGGCTTCCTCACTCTTCACTCCCTCCCCCCTACACCCCAGCCTGTTCCTATGAGCTTGGTCGTGCTTATACGTAGCTGGAAACTGCTTATGATAACGTTTTTAGTGCCTCTTTTTACTTGCTGGAGATTTTCCTGTGCTCGATTGGACAAATTCCGACTTTTTTCTTTTGTGTGTGTGTTTGAATTGCTTTTTCTTAACTTGTTCCTATGAGCTAGATCGAGATTATTCGTGGCTGGTAACTGCTTATGCTAATGTTTTGGTGCTTTTTATCAACTTGCTGTAGATTTTCATATGCTTGATCGAACAAAAAACTCACTTTTTCTTCAGTCCGTGTGTGAATTGCTTTTGAAACTTGTAATTTTTCATAAACAGAAGGTGGTAAAGAGTCCGTGGTCGGCCTCTGATGGATTGCGTACTGATTCTACAAAGTTACTAGGATATAAAAGAGCTATCAATGGCACTAATGTGGAGGAATCTTTTTTGTCCACCAGCAAGCGGTGAGTTCTACTTCTACTTATCATCAGGGTGGAGGATCTCGGGTAGAAGAGGGGGGCAATAAAAATTTTAAATGCAAATATAAAATTTAAGGGGCAAACGATATGATTTGTACATATATTAGTGTAATTTTTCCGGATCAGTGGCCCCCATATGTAGCTCCGCCACTGCTTATCATAGCACAAGGTCGTGCTGTTGGAGTCCGGATCCCCTTGCATTGATCACTCTATGGTGAACATTGATTCGTCCAGGGACTGATTTTTCTCCGGTACCGACGATACTTCCTCTAGCGATGATTGTGAAAAAATTTCAGAAAAAAAAAAATCACTCCGGATCTTCATAGAAATATCTGCTGTACCAGAGAAAAATCACTCTCCGGACGAATCACTACTAAAGGGATATCATTGCAGGGTATCCAGACTCGTATTGTTAATGTTATTGTTATTGTCATTGTTTTTGTTTTTAGTATGTGTTTATAGCACTTAAATATTTGCTTTAATGGTTTGGGTTTTTCTCAGCTATTTTGATGGTTTGTTTGTCGTTTGAAATTCATTGTGTTCATTCAGATTTAGAGGGGATGGGATTGGAAGAGGTTCAGGTTATGGCGGCTTTCATGGTAACGTAACTCAATAGTTTACTAGTTTATAGATTTTTCTATTATCTTTCTCTCACAGTATATCTTTTCTGTTTTGTTCTATGAAATGGCTTGTGTAAAGAAGTTGAAATTGATGGAAATGACCTCCGATTGAAGCTTTCGTGGAAACGAATGGCAAATCGAATCAAGTTAGAGACTGCGGAGCGGAAGAAAATTGAGATGACGAGAACAAGTCAATCTAATGAAGGACATGGAAGATCATTGCAAAGAAATATGCCGTCGACTAGAAGAACCACCGATGATTCCTATGACTCTCACAGAATGGGTGAATTAAGACTACCCTCCTCTCGGGTGAAGCATGAAGGTTCTAAAAGCATAGCTTCTTCTGGATTCACTGATGAAATGGTGAGGTTACCATTGCCAAGACCATCGGTTGCTTCGAGGAACGTATATCGGGCCCCTCCTGAGTTCTCAGATGTTCCTCGTTTACCAGTACCTACTACGAGCACAAGGACCAACCTCAATGGTATCAAGCCCATAACGGAACTTCTGCCACCAAGTACTAGTATGCTGCGAAGCACATTCCCTGTATTAACCTCCCTCGCTTTCTCATTCTGATTCTCATTATTATGCCCCCTGTTTGATATTTACTTTCATATAGTATGTTTAGTTTCTTTTGTTGTCACTATTTCGGTAATCTTGAGCCTTTTTGTAAGCATCATTGTATGGTTTTGTAGGATGAGCCTGTAACCGTGAGTGGCTTGCTGCATTCGCTTGGTTTGAGCAAGTATTCCATCCTTTTTCAAGCTGAGGAGGTACGGAGTTTACATCACACGTACGTTGGATTTGGTTTTCATGATATGTTGGCTTATCGTGATTATGCTTGAATTATCTGTAAGATGTCGATTGTTGCATAGTATGTATATACTGCATATGCCTTTGAGTGAATTTGGCGTGTACCGTTTAGTCTGGATCAAATAGTCTAGAAAAATACTTCCCAATGTATACGATCGTTGTATTTGCAATGATTCAAGGAGGAGATTTTGAACCAAAAAATTTAGAAAACAACAATTGCACTGTCTTGTGTGTGTGCAGTAGTGAAAATGGATAGTCATTTTGCTTGTTGAGAAGGGTATGTCTATATGTGTGTAGGTGGACATGGCCGTACTGAAGCAAATGGGAGACCGTGACTTGAAAGAGTTGGGGATACCAATGGTACTGTCCTTTCTTCAATACATTCAACCCCCCTACCCCTACCCTTACCCCCACCCCCTGAAAAAAAGGAAGTTTACCTTTCATTTTTCTGTTGATTCTTGGTTTTGGCATATCTAGTCTTGGTTCTATCTTTGTTCATGAATACTGACTTTTGTTTTGGAACTAATAACGGATAATAAGTTTCGATAATGCGGTCCCCACATTCACATCAGATTCGATGTCACGTCATAGCGTGCAGATACTTTTAAACTGATACATAGAGTGTGCATTTCAGGGGCCACGGAAGAAGATACTTGTGACATTAATGGCACGATCAAGACGGCCAATAACTGTTTATTCTTAATACCGCGATGTTTTTCTGTAGTAAAGTTATCTGTATACTTACAAATCCCAATTGTTTGCATGTTTTATCAAAATCTAAGGTGGATAGGGTGCAGCTTTGCTTACAACTACTAGTATTAAACATCCAACACAAAGTTCCTATATTGTTGCTAGTCCTCCATTGTAAGTTGTTGTAAAAACACACCGACTGCTCTTTTGCATATTGCCTGTATGTTGACAGACATCTTATAGTTTCCTGTGTTAACTCGGTCAGTAATTAGTAGGCATGAATTGCAAAAATAATGGACGGGTATAGCGGTGTTATTTGACCCCTAATGCATCTGGTAAATATTTAGACACACCGGCATTCGGGTTGATCTATTATGTGTCTCAATGTTGGTAATGAATACATGTAATGTTTCAAAACTCGAGTCTAAAATGATACTTGAATCACAAAGAATCTAAGAAGGACGCATAACGTTTAAAACTCGGGTCTAACGATATGGGAAATACAGTGAACGTAAACATGAACTTTTACATTATATAATGGTATCAATCTAAAATTTCAATATGTGAATAAGGATAGTATATCAATAAGCTTTCACAGGATGTGACGGAGATTCAGAACTACGTCGTTTTGCACCACAATCCTTTCCATTCCTTGACATGAATGCAGCCAAAAACTTGTTATTCGCAGCCGCAGCATTCTCAGCCACCATCACCGGAGACGACTTCTGCTGCCGGCAAGCATGATCAGCTGGAAAACGATGCTTCAAACAGACTTTAATCTGACAAACTTTACAGGTATTTGTGTTTGAGAATGTCAAAACCTCCTTACACCGCCTGACCGGACAGGTAGGCTTTTTCTTCTTCTTCGGGTCACAGTCGCCGGATTTCTCATGCTTCTGTAACATCAATTTCTCGTCTTCTCCGGCGAATCCTGTGGTTTCGATTGACATAGAGCAAATCTCGCATACAACTACCTTCCGGCTGTTAGCATCCGATTTCGGACAATCATGAGATTTGTATGATCTATGATCTAAGCAAAAAACCTGTAATGATCAAAATTTGCAAAAATTAAATCACCATGAAAACAAGTTCGAGAAGAATCGAGACAAAATTCTGGAAAAATTGAACGAATCAACGGACGATTAAAAGGTTAATTAAGAAGTTCACCTTCCGGCAGGAATCGCATGTGAAGGGAAGGAAATCGAGTTGTTTGCAATCGGAATTTTGACAGTGTCTTCCTAATTCTGGAAAAGCTTCCGTTCCTCCTTCCATATTTTTTCTCTGCAATCAATCTGGATTCAATCAATAAGCTGTTGTTGTGAATTGTGATGCGTATTTCTCAGGAATTTCTTCAAATCTTTTTTTTGTCTAAGGAATTTCTTCTAATCTTAATCGTGAATAATTAATGGTTGGGTGCTATAAGGCAGAAGCTATATATAAATTTGGGGCTGTCTTAGGCAACAAGTCATGTTTGAATCGGATTGCGTATTCTGATGACGTAAACAAATTTCTTTCTGGGAAAAAAATTTGCATACGTAACCAATTACGCGCTTCTGCTCCCACCGGAAAACTCAATAGAAAAAGTTTTGGATTCTTCTTTAAAAAATAAATAAATAAATAAAAGTTTTGTATTGGCCCAGAAGGTTCTAGGCCTTTTATTTCCTCTGGTATTGATGTTTTTTTTAAAGCTCTGGTATGAAATTGAGCCTGTAGTTTTTTCCTTTCTTAGAATAGCCCACAATATTGCTTTGACATTGACGGATGTCAGATCAGTCTCGGTCATGTGTCATCCCACAGATAGATAAGTAATAATTGAGGAAAGAGAAGACGAACAATTATGGGCCTGTAGCCCTAGCTAATACTCAATTGTAGGACCTGTATCCCCAGGGGGGAGGTTGGTCTAGTCTACTTAGCCTGCTTCATAGTCCATTCCAGGTCGGTCAGGGCATAACAAAGTTGGGGCAGCGTAGCTCGGACCACAGCGTCGTCGGGAGCTCTCCGCAGGTCGGATAGAGCTGACTGACGATACAGGGTTTCACCCCTCCACGTGTCGTCTTCCAGTTGGTCTACGCGATATGAATGAGAGTCAAGGTCTGCATGTCGATGCCCTGACTCGAGGCTACGACGAATCGACTTAAGGCAATGTAGGACGAGAGTCCAGGGTCCAACCACCGCAGGTCCGACCACGAGAGTATCGAGGACAGAGTCCGCACCAGCTACAAAGGCCCATTATCAGCATAATCGCTTGGGCAAGGGGCAAGGCCCATTAAGGGTAAATATGACAATAGCTAAGACCGACCTAATATTAGGGTTAGGGCATGCATTATCATTATAAATACCACGTTCCAGGAACTACGCAAGGCTTGATTCCTGGACAAATACAGGATACGTAGGCAATCTAAGACAAGCTCTTGCACTCAGCCGCAAATCACACAACCCACGAACACATTCTTAAGGCATTAGGGTTTTGAGTATTCACCATTAGATTCATTCAGACCCGGATTAATTAGGTGACATAATTCGTCATCGTCACTGACCATGGTTTTATCCCACGTGGATAATATAAGTGATAATATAATATGAGTTGGCCCGGATTTACACCCGATGATTTTTAGAATCGTCAGACATCATTGCTTCAAGTATGAACCCAATTACTTCAAGTAGTGTATATTATTTTAGATTACTTTCTCGCAAAAAAAATGTCATTAGCAATGACGTTTTTCATGTATAACAAGAATCAATGGTGGTGACGTTTCTGTTTCAACACATTTTCTCACGAAGAGGAAAGTCATCGATAGTGGTGTTATTATATTAACATTAGGGTCAGTTATTTTATTAACATGTGAGGTGCTGAAATATATTTGTGATGTTATGCAAAAATAAAAGTCTCATAAAAAAAAGATGTCTGAAGCAGTTTTATGGTGTCAATCGAACCACCTGATTATATGCATTATAGTTTTAATGAACAAAACAACACAAAGTAGAGTTAAACTATTGTTTAGTTGATATTGGATTTCATTTCGAATAAAATGAATGTGGTGTTTGTAGAGAGAAAGGTGAAAGAAAGAAAATTGTTTTATTAAAGATGAATAAATTTGTTTGAATTGATTAAGTTGAATCTGAATTGTTTCGTGCCCAAACACACATGCGCGTCTTTGTAGGGTTGATGTCTTGGCAGAGTTTTATATCTATGGTTATAAGAACGATTGCAATAATTGCTAAGGTGGATAAACATCACATCCATATAAGTGTAATATATAAAAAAACTCATTAACGCATGTTAGTCATTTTAGATCAAACGAAAATGACATGACTAAATAGTTAACTGAATCATTTATATCCAAATTAGCACTGTCAGATACAAGGTTCAGATGTTACAATATTAATATGACATATGAAGTTATGATCTCTCATGCAATAGTGTTATATGAAGATAAATTAATTGTCATTTCAACACGTATAATGTATTTACAACCGTGACAACATAATTTTTTTCATCATTTCAATATATATCCACCTTTTAGTTCTCTCCAATAATAGAGATTTTATAATTTGTCTTTCTTAGAGCCACCATACTAAGGGAGTTTGGTCATATTCTTTGTTCACTTTTGTCAGAACAGATTAACCATTTCCATAAATTTAAAACAATGATAGAAACTAGACAATCTTTTTTTGAGACTCTCTACTCTATTGTCTCTTTTGTGAGAGCCAATTAGACAATTGTCTCTAAAAAAAACGTTAAACCCCCCCTTTTTTAGGAGAAAAATTCAGAAACCTTAAAGAAAAGTAGGATTCCCGCCTCCATTAATATTTAATATTATTTTATTTAAAATATTTATCATCATTACAACATCTAATCACACACAATTAATCTCCACAATCCTTCTATACAATTACCATTACAACATCACATCACACACAAATTATTCCCACAACCCTTTCATATTTATCATCCACTTATCTTTCTCCACATGACCCAAACAACAACAATCAAAAGGCTTCTCTCCGGATTGCCACTAGGATTGTTCTTAGTATCCATTTGGCATTTGACATAGATTATAGTGTTAGAATCTGTGAAATAGAAAACTAATTTAAAAAGCAGTAATTGAATGTTGTAAGTCGTTCTATGATAAATTTCGGTCAATATCTTTCGTGTTCCATTCTCAATCATCAAATACAATATTTATAGCCACTAGTAGGGCTTTAACACCAATACAAAATTACCAAACTACCCTTACTACTCTAAAGAGAAATACGTCTATATTTCCATAACACAATATTTTCCATAAATCATTTCCATAAATCATCTCTATCGTAATACCCCCCCTCAAGTGGGAGCGTGAAGGTCTTTGACGCCCAACTTGCGTAATAAAAACTCGAACTGCTGACGACCTAGCGCTTTCGTAAAAATATCCGCCAACTGATGCTTCGTAGGAACATACGAAGGAAGAATCAAACCATCCGTGATAGCATCACGCACAAAATGACAGTCTGCCTCAATATGCTTTGTGCGTTCGTGAAAGACCGGATTCTGGGCGATATACAATGCCGATTGACTGTCACAAAAGAGACGGATCCCAGGAGGGTGACTAACGCCGAGCTCAGCAAGTAACTGTTTCAACCACTTCAATTCACATGTAATCGACGCCATAGATCGATATTCCGCTTCGGCCGAAGAACGGGAAACCGTAGTTTGTTTCTTGGACTTCCAAGATATCGGCGAAAGACCAAGAAAGACAAACCAACCGCTCAAAGAACGGCGAGTCAGGGGGCAGCTCGCCCAATCAGAATCGCACCAACCTTCAAGAAGAAGAGAACTGTCAGAGCGCAGCAGAATGCCTTGACCCGGATGTTTCTTTAAGTACCGAACGAGACGTAAAGCTGCGTCCCAATGGTCAACTCGAGGAGCCTGCATAAACTGAGATAACACATGCAAGGAATAAGCCAGATCGGGTCGAGTTACCCCTAGATAGATAAGCCGGCCAATCAGCCGACGATACGGCCCCGGATCACTCAACAACGGGCCAGTAGCAAGGGCCAACTTGTGATTCTGCTCAATCGGGAAATCAGCGGGCTTGCTCCCAAGTAACCCGGCTTCATGGATAATATCAAGGGCATACTTGCGCTGATTTAAGAAAATTCCGTCCCTGTTCCTAGCCACCTCGATCCCAAGAAAATATTTCAGAACCCCAAGATCCTTCATCTTAAAACATTTTCCCAAATAGTCTTTAAAAATCGTCATCGCAACCTTATCATTGCAGGCAATAATCATATCATCGACATAAACGAGGACATGGAGCTGAATCTCACCACGAATCAAAGTAAATAACGAATAATCGGAGTAGGACTTACGAAAACCATACTCACGTAATTCAGAAGCAAGTTTCGCAAACCAGCATCTTGGGGCCTGCTTCAACCCGTATAAGGACTTACGCATCCGGCAGACTAAGTTAGAACCGTTCTTCTCAAAACCCGGAGGGATCTTCATATAAATCTCCTCCTCCAAATCACCGTGCAAAAATGCATTATGCACGTCCATTTGGTGAATATCGACCTTTCACCGCAAAGAACACTAAGAAAAGTGCGAACAAGAACCATTTTCGCCACAAAGCAAACGTCTCCTTGTAATCAATACCTCTTTCGATGATGCCCAAATGCCACTAACCGGCTTTTAACCGCCGCAAAGTCCCGTTCTCATCATATTTTTTCTGTATAAACCCACTTACTCCCCAATGCCTTTTTCCCGGAGGAAGGGGTTGTAACTCCCAAGTACCTCGGTCTTCAGGGCTGAATTTCATCGCCCATGGCCCTACGCCAACCTTCATGTTTAATTGCCTCCTTAAAAGATTTAGGAGGGTTCCCAATGTGATAGATGCCGGAAAATTACGATGTTTATCGTAAAACTTATCATAATTTACAAAATGCATAAGAGGATACGGAGTACCCGAGGATGCCGAGGAAGTGGAAGAGCGTGGAGTAGGACTTTTCGGTGCAACCGAGTATGTGTCACGTAATCCTCGAAATCGAGAATTTGGGATCTTCTCGCCGCCTACCTCGGCCTAATTCTTCCACACCGTCACCAGGTTGTCGAGGTTGTGGTGATGGTGCAATATCATGTGCAAGATCATTTGTCGAATTGCTCAGATCATCATGCCCATGCGTCCCCCTCAATTCGAGGACCCGGCAATGGTGGATCCCCGGAAGAGAAGGAGAAGCCTCGAACCCCGTGATCTACAATGTCAACATCCTCGAAAATAGGATAAGTGGATGGGAGGAGACACACTACCCTCGATGCCGGTGAGAAAAGGAAAACATGCTCATAAAATTTTACGTCTCGGGATACAAAAATCTCCTCCGAATCAAGGTCATACAAGGTCCACCCTTCTTCCCAAAAGGATACCCTAAGAAGACACACTTACGACTACGGTGGCAAATTTATGTGAAGGGCGATGGTCATGGGCATAACACAAACAACCCAAAATTCTAAGCATCGATAAATCCGGTTTTTGTGAAATAGACACTCACGAGGTGTTTTGTAGTTCAAAATACTTGAGGGGGTTCGATTAATTATATAGGCAGCTGCCATAACACACTCTCCCCAAAACTTAAGAGGTAAATGACCGTCAAACCTGAGGGCTCTTGCAACATTTAGGATGTGTTGATGCTTACGTTCTACCCTTCCATTCTGTTGTGGAGTCCCAACGCAAGAAGTTTCAAATATGATCCCTTCATTTCTAAAATAAGGAAGTAAAGGCCTAAACTCACCCCATTATCACTACGAACTCGTTTAATCGTGACCTCGACCCCGACGAGAAATCAAGGCGACAAAGTCCAAAAAACAGTTTCAACCTCCATTTTATTTAACAGCAAATAAATCCACACTGAACGAGAGTAGTCATCAACAATAGTTAAAAAATACGTAGCACCACACGTCGATGGAACACTATAGGGACCCCACAGATCACAATGTATCAACTCAAATATACGACTAGCTTTATTGTCACTAAGGGAAAAGGTTCACGCAGTGCTTTGCCCGAAAGCAAATATCACATCCATCTTTATTTAAATCTTTGGAAATGGAAATATTAGGAACCTGCCGAAGGACCTTTTCTGATGGGTGTCCCAAACGCCGGTGCCACAAATCCGCAGTTGGCGCACCATCAATGGCAAGAACCCGAGCCTCTGAACGCCCACAAACCAAAAAAGTCCATCCACACGCTCACCTGGGTCCGATCGGCGTCCTCGTGACTCTCGGCCTCTGCATAACACATAAACAATTGGTGAGCTGCATCACACAATTATGATCATTCAAAATTGGGATGCCGAGACCAAGCTACAATTTAATTCTCAGTACATATAAAACATTCAAAAGTCGTAAATTTCCGACAAAATAACTGCTCTCGAATGAGTGGCAAGCGAGAACGTCCATCCGTAACCCAATCGGACACTCCTCAATCGGTCGTAGTTGACAAATAAAGTTCGGTCACCCGCCACGCGTGGTGAGTTCTTTCGGTGTCAATAATCCATGCAGATTTCTTTTACCAAACGATCACTCGATTTAGAGACATTCAAAAGATCTAAAATGTCATTCCATTGAGCTTCGGTAATGTTAGAAAGTCCTGATTCTTCCAAATTTTTAGAATGAGCTGGAGCAATGGGCTGAGCCGAGCTCACCATGCCAATCGGCTCTGTTTTATTCACCTTTCTCTGACCCACAGCAAATCCACATTGAGCTGCACCTCCCTCACGTCCTGAAGCACAAGTCCGGCCGCCGCTGCTCCCCCGTCCATTGCCTCGCCCCCCACGGGGAGGATCACCCCACCGCTCCAGGTATCCGTGGAGCTGGTAGCAGAAATCAACATCATGGCCATCTTTATGGCAATCGGAGCATTTAGAAGAGGGCTGCTTTGCCCGAGTTCGTCCGTCGGAGTGTGATCGGAAAGCCATCACCGGGTCATCTTCACGCTTTTGGAGCCCATTGGAACCACCACGCAGGCTCTCTTCTTGATCCAATATCGTTTTCTTAGTCTCTTCAACAAACCCCATGATCTGCTCCTTCTGCAAGGATGACGTTTGCCCTAAAGGATTGCCGTTGAAGACGACATGTTGTTGTCTAATTTTTTTTTTTTTTTTTCAATCAGCTAAGCAACCTGTAGCTATAAATTATTTTGAAAATCTTGATCAATGCTCCTGTACATCTCCACTTCTAGCTGCCATCGGCACAGCTGCTCCAAGGTTGAAGACAATGGTTTTTTTTTTTTTTTTTTTTTTTTTGGGTTGTCGTGTGCTAAGGTAAACTCGCTACGATACTGTGATAAATTTCGGTCAATATGTTTTGCTCCATTCTCAATCATCAAATACAATATTTATATTTACTAAGAGGCTGGTTTAACACCAATACAAAATTACCAAACTACCCTTACTACTCTAAAGAGAAATACGTCTATATTTCCATAACACAATATTTTCCATAAATCATTTCCATAAATCATCTCTATCGTAATATTCTAGCATATATTTTTTCTAAATATAAGTCATATATTTACAATGTCAAAAAATTATTTATTATCATTTTCCTCACTTTAACTCCAATTTATATATTCATCCAACTTTTTTTTTTCTGAATTAAAAAAAAATAAACTCTTTTTTTATTTAATTTATACAATTGCATAAACAAAATAAAACAAACATAGATTATATATAGTCTAAATGATGAAATAAATATTCTAAAAAAAATCATCCGACAAAGCAACATGGTCGGTGCTGGTCCTCCAATTCTTTGTGGAAATCAAAGTTTAGGATGATAACCTAAAAAAAAAAAAAAAAAAAAAGAGAGAGAAAAAAAGTTTAGGATGTCTTAGTTTTATCTTTCCTACATTGCCAGACCATTTTGTTTTTAAACCTTTTTATCAGTGGTTTTATGATTGATCACAACCAATAAGGAAAATTTAAGGAAAATTCTTAGATATGGAGTCTCTATTGGACTCGACTCAGTCGACGATATTGTAATCGTGTGTATATAAAAGCAAAAGCTGTTTGTTTTTATCATTCACGTGGCAGAATCGACGATCAGATTATAATAGAAGCTCACTACTAATTCACTCCAACCAATAAAACACAAACCATCATTTTTACCAATTTTTTTAAATTCGGTACTATCTCTATCCCATAAAAAATATTCACTCTTTGTGGTATACACAGATTAAAAAAATAACTAATGTGTTGTATTTTAAACACTAATAGACATATATACCCCTATTGCACAATAAATACTTATTTAGGAATATGAAAAGGGTATACAAACATTAAATTGTATGATAAGGGTATTGACAATGCCAAAAATGAAAAATTGACCTTACCCACGTGTCGCCTCCACATCAGCACAATAATAAATAAAGATAGAAAAAAGCCTCCATCGAGGCCGAACCCCCCAAGACTCCGAGTTGTATGAGCTCGGGCCACCATCCTCCGACCCTCCCGGTCCTACCAGACTTGTGATCAAACTCGCACTCGCCCGACCCTATAGGTCGGCTCAAGTCCCTCTCGGACCAAACTCCAGCTTGGCTATCTTCCCCGACCTCCGTAGGTCAGCCCAAACACAGAAGGATTCAGCTAGTTCAGCTCGGCCCATCTAAGTCGGCCAGAGTCACTCCTCAATCGTATTTTCCACGAGTGTGATAAACAGATAAATATGGGAAGAATCACTCATATTTAATACTCTGATTCTGACAGTCAAATATATTCATAATTATCTCCTAAAATCAAGGAGATTAAATCGTAGTTATCATTTCCTTAGGGAACACAAAATCCAGGCCCAACAAGGACAAGGCCCACGCCGCCTTAGGGCATAACACTCATCTATATAAACCATCCCTAAGGGCATTCGCACCAGGTGCACCATTTTTTATCCCTAAAATAATATAAAATAATACGTATCCCTAATTTACAACATCTCAATTCAAAAACCTCCACAACAACATCCCTATGCTTATCCCTGTAACATTTCAAATAATATTAAATAATACATATTCTACCTCACAACCCTATTCATACACATTAAATATTTATTATTTCACTCCAGCAGCATCCCTATCGCTATCCCTATAATTTTTAATAATTAAATATGTTTAGGGACGTGAATAGTGCATCCCACAAGTAAGTATGCACTGTTCATATCCCTAAAAATAAATAGGGATAGAGACTTTCTGTTGTGGGAGCTATTTGGGCTAAACTCTATTTTTATCTTCATTTTAGGGATATGACACCATATAGGGCTTCTGCTACGAATGCCCTAAGGAACTACGAAGACTTGATTCCAATATACACATTGGATACGTAGGCAGCTTGAGAAATAACATCTCAAGTCCAGTCTAAATCACCTCCAAAACACCCCCGTCTTTTTATCGTTGTTATCGTGTTCTTAAGGCTTTTGGCAGGTTGTCTTTAGGAGAACAGTCATGGATTTATCATCGACGATTTTTGGAATCGTCAGGTATGTTTGAAAAATATGTATTAAATGATGCATTGAGTTTCTAAATTAACACATTTGATGAGACGATTCATTTTTAAAAAATGGACATTCTCTCAAAAAAAAAAAAAGGACATTCTCTCAAAAAAAAAAGTGGACACTTATTGTAGGACGGATGTAGTAGTTTTATTTTCTTCAAGTAAATGTTTACCAACACATTCATTAAATACTATTGGTTTGAGTTAAAATTAGATGCAATGGTCTGGATTCATTGGCTGAATGGAGCAGGTTCCATGGCCTAAACCAAGCTTGTTAGCCGGTGGTTGTGGCAACCAGTGGTTCTATAGCGGTTGTTGGGCACTTGTGGCAGTGGAGACCTCTGCTTCTTTAGTCTCTTCTTATGTAACAGGGGGGTGGCAACTGGCAACCTCTATTGTCAAGATCAACTCACCCGAATCTTGTTCTTCGCAAGTCTATGGTTCTTCGTCTCTCCTTCTGTAATTGATGGTGGCGGCAACCGGCAGTATCTCTAAGACTTATCCTTCTCCACTAAACTATTGCATTTTTCTAATAGGCATCACAATCATACACAATTGTTATAAAACGCTCCCCCGCCCACAATGTCAAGGCGCGGAGTGATCGCCTAATCGCTTAGGCAACACCTAAACCATGCCAAGCGATCATATAGAAAATGCCATAGATCATCCAAAGTATCCATCTACCATCGAACCAGATACTTCTATGAATATCGGGTTTCCCAACTTTAAATATCTTCAAAACTGGCTACTAGCCGTTCAAAACACGACGCTTGAGAAGAGAATCAATACAGTAATATCTTTTAAACATTTTCAAACCACCATAATAGCAAACTCCATTTCATTTGTAGTCAGTTTTTTTTTGTTTTAATTTGGGGGACGGGGGACGGGGGACGGGGGGTGGGGGGGTGTAGATTTTATTTATCATCATTGTCATCATTTCAAAAAAAGCAAACAATAATGTAATGTAATTCAAGAAAGATAATCAATGCCTTGAAGTAAAATATAGTGGAAGGAAGCCGTATACATGTGAATATGAAGTTTTCTGAGTGTTACAAATGGGAAAAAAAAAAAAGGCAAAAATAAAGCATTGAAAAGAATCATATGCCCTATTTACCTATCTCTCTGCGGTCAATTAAATGCATCGCACCGGCGCCGAATCTCACCTTCCCGTCCGGTCTTCACACCGAGCTCACTCAGTTTCTCCATTGCTAGACCAAAAGCATCGAAGAAAGCTTTCTCATCCTTTATATACAACTCCACATAACGCTTCGTCCTCCAATCGGTATACATAGCTCGATCCGTCGCCAGTAGCCCCAATCCCTCCGGCAAGTTTTTGTAGTACATATTATCGAATTTGTTTGGGGTCATCACATCGTTGAATACAGATAACGTTGGATTTCTCTGATACTGAGCACAAGCTGTTTGCAATGCCTGGCCGAATCCGGGGTTGTAAGTCGGGTCGAGGTGTAATCGTCTGGTGTAGTTGTAGATGTTTGAGCTGAATTGATTGCAATGAGAGAATCCGATGGTGTGAGCGCCGGATAATGCCACCATTTCCTGGATCGAGAAGCCTTTGGATGAAAATATTTTAATCATTTGAGTTACCGACATTGTCGGTAACGGAATGTTTCCGGCGACGGCGGTGGATTTGGATATTAATCCGTCTTTTCGACCTAATCTAACCGGATAATAAGGACCTCCGACCATTGTGACCAGGTTCCGTGTAGCAACAGCCAGTATATCAGCACATGAAACAACGCCAGGACAAGCTAGATCGAGAGCAGCTTTAGCACGAACAACTACATCGAATCCGTCGCCGGGGAGGGAGCGGTTGATGTCGGCGTCGCGTTCAGCTTTGTTGAAAGGTGTAGAGGAGATTAAGACGGAACCGTCGACGCCGGTGACGAAAGCGTCGTGGAAGAAGATGCGGAGTGCGGCGGCGGCGGTGGTGGGAGATGTGATCTGTTTGTTGGTGGTGGTGTCTTGCATAATCTGGTCGAATCTGGGACAGCTTTGATGGTAGTGGTCTGTAGTGAGCTGGGGGTGGTGGTACTGGGAGGTGGAGGGAGTGGAAAGCATGGATAAAAGCAAAATGGAGAAAGCTAAAGCAAAAAGTGAAGCTGAATCCATGGCTGCAGAGCCTTTTTCAGTTGGATATTTTGCGCTTTTGTTCTTCAAATTTTTTGAATGGTTGTTAAAGGGGAGGCTATAAAATTGAGAAGAAAAAAGAGGAAAGTGGTGTAGAGAGTATAGACTGGTGGTGGGGGGTTTTAGACCAGCAAGCAACTTGAAGAAGAGGGAAAACGAATTAAATTGGCAATGAGCTGCTTTTGGTTTTGGGTTTTTACTTGGTCATTATACAATATAATCTTTTTTTTTTTTTTTTTTTTCATTGCACCTTCCTTGTCTTTGTAACGGATTCATAAATTTATTTCAACGCTTATATTATGGACTCTAAAATTACGACATTTTAATACTAATTTTTTTTTTTATGATTTCAGTGTTTCTAATCATCAAACCTACTTTCAAACATCATATAGGAAGTCGCCATTGAAAAATCGAGTCTCATGTACGATGATTGACAGGCCAAACCTCAATGTTCGATATATCCGGAAACAGAGCTGTTCAACGACTAGAAAGTTGAACATTAAGCCCAGGTGTTATATTATGGTAGATGCAATATGATGCATCAAAAGCTATCATAATTTTAGTTTAAGTGATGCTAATGTCATAGTAAAATTTTTGGATGGTCCAGGTGCAAGTTTTGGACCACCAAGTTAGCACTTTCAAAGGGATACATTGGTGGAAAGTTTTTACAGGTAGGAGACCATTTTAGAATGTTGGATTCCTATTAATTTTGGTGAACCAATTAGGATTTGCACCAGGTCCAACATAAAATTTATGAATGTCATAAGGGTTTGATTATGATATGTAGACATTATGATTAATTTATCATATAGCATGATTAATAGTATAAAAGAAAGTTTGTTATTTATTGTGACTAAACATTGCATGTGGTGGTAATTCATTGTTTAGTTATGGAAAAACGATGGTATACTCGGAAGTGTGATATTATCGCCACAGTGATTATATTACATCGAGAAAAAATGAATTAAATGGCACCGAAGCGGCTTTTGTTTTGGGTTTTTACCTATTCCTGCATTAAAGAAACACGTACACTAACGTTTATCAAATACAAACAAGTTCAAACGCATCTGTAGGTACATTAAACAAACATAAAACACCAATATTTAATACCAATATTTAATATTGGATTCGGTTTGATTCATTTAGACCGTTGATCATAATCGTTAACATAGTAAACATATTATTCTTCTTAAATATGATTGGTAGTCCATTATTTGCCCTAACCCAACCCTTAAATTTGTGGTTTCTCTGTCTAAGAATGAATAACACCAATCACGGGGAATGAGAGTTGGAGCAAAGGGAGGAGATGATGGGCCCAGTGAACAAGAAATGTGGTTAAAAGTCATTGTATAATGGTAGCTAGCATTTGCATGTGATTTATTAGTCTACAATCTAGAAAGTTCTCTTGCTTTTTTATTTTATATCCTTTTTTTTTTCTTTCTTTCTTTAAGGCACTTATTGAGAGGGAATTCATTATTCACTTCAGGGTTGTAGGCATGATTAGCTTAGCCAAAATGGCTAGGCATTAATTTTGCCTCTCCTTTTCAAACTAGGCCATGGATAAGTCTCATTGTTAAAACCTCTCCCATGTGCGAAAATATAGAAATATACTTAAAACGACAGAACCCGGGATTATCTCGTGCATTTCCGTTCGTCCAGATGATCTCCCTTCTATAACTACTATTCTTGTTGAATAATTAAACACATTTTACTAATGTTTCTCACTCCTTTGTTACCATGGGTATGGTTACCTTTGGGTTAGTCTCCTGTAAACTTGTATTTATTTGTTTGTTAAAATTAAACAAATCAAATCAAAACATTACTTTGTTTTCTTTTAACGAACAAATATGAGTTAACTCGTAAGTCGCAAACGTTCTTTTACGTTTATGAACATATACATATATTAGAAAGACTTCAGATTAGAATCAGAAAAGACAGTAAATCTGTATACACAATTTCAGATCCAACTAAAATGTCTTGCAGATCGTAATCAGATACATGATCTCTATTCAATGATTACGGATAAAATTGGACATCATACTATATCTACTCTAATAATCAATTTTTTACTGATTCAAGTTTTTTCTATTTTCTAACATTATATATATATATATATATATATATATATATATATTTCGAAATCACAAAAACGCTTTACAAATATTTCATTAATAAGATCTTCTATACATATTTTGAATATCCATACAAAGTAATATTTATCATTATAATAATAGATAATAAATTATTTATATGTGTATTTGCTTTTGTAAATATATATGTCATAATTATTTTGGTTTCTGATTCTACTTTATTATCAGAAGACGGTAGAGATTCCAGCATGCATGCGACTATGTGTAGAGATTCAGTAAATGATGTTGGAGTCAGAAAGAGAGACTCTATTCAGAGACACTGATGCAAGTGCTCTTATACATAGTATTGAATTTCCATGCTCTAACAAAGGTGCATGCCAACTCATCCCAAAAAAATCCGGGAGTTCCACAGCCGTTTTCATCAACAAAAAAAAAAAATAATAAAAAAATAAAAAAATTTGGTTCCACAGCTAAAGCCAAGACATGGACGTAAAGCAAAATATCCCCTCATTTCCAGCTGTGATTAAGCCTCATCCATCTAAACCGTATGACACATTATTATTATATGTATAGTAATGGGAATACGTGTACGTCCAAACTTCTTCCTTCCACTCTCATCTGATTCTCATGGAACCTGGGGAGATTATTGTGTGGTGTCTCCACACGGTGCGGAGACACCGTGTGGCAGCCCACACACCACACAATTTTATTCTGTATTTAAACTGTGTGGTTCTGATCGTTTCACCCGTCACTTCACCTCAAAATCCCTCACCACACAATAACTTCCCTGGAACCTCTCTCTCTCTCTCTCTCTCTCTCTCTCTCTCTCTCTCTATGCTAATGATGACACTTTTCTAAACCTTTGATTAACATTTATATTTAACACAAGCTAAGCTTTTTAGGCTGTCACATGCAAAAAAAAAAAAAAAAAAAAAAAAAAAAGTATAACACGGTTAGTAAGGTCCACCCAAAAGGCCAAAACTTATTAAGTGATGATCAATCTCTGGGATTGTTGTAAGATTAAAGCCGAAATGCATCTAACAACAAATTCAACAACACGTTTAAGATACAGATCTACGACACGTTAACTTAGGATCGCGTAGAGAGTTGAATCTCCCCATATATCTTAAACTAGGAGGTCAAGACTCGAAACTTGAAACAGTAGTAGCCATATCTCCAAGAATTGCAAACAAGAGAATCAATCACCTCAAACTCTAGTTCAGGTCTTCTTCGTCCTGGAAGCTCAAATTCAGTGTTTGTAGTTTGAATCCTTTACTCTGGATTATCTCCACCAAGTTTGAAGCAACCCCGGTAGCTTGTACAGTTGTCTGCTTCGTCAACTACACAAAAGAGAATTCAGTATCCTTGTGAGACAGTTAGGTCAAATTGAAATCCATGAAGTCAACGATAAATAAAAGGTTTGCCTGAACTCACCTCTACACTTGCAATACCTTCAAGAACTTGGACTCTAAGATCTGCTATTCCTTCAGTTTCCTACATTGCAGCAAAACATGTTTCAGTAAACAAAATAGCCAACTATCTTCGGTTTTTGAAACTTCATGCAATTTTCTGCATAGTTCTAGATTAATGTGGAAAAGGAAAACGGTTCCAGTAATAAGAGACTTCAGAATAGTTTAGGGTGGAAGAATGAAAGACGAGCCAAACAAACAAAAAAAATTCCTCTATGCTTGGCAATGCAGAACAATCGTGACCAAATTAATCTTTCTTAAATGGGAATGGGGTAACTTGAATTGTTGTATAATCACTTCAGATATGTGCCACACACATTTTGGTTGGAATTCAAAAATCATCTGACAATCCTGTTGCAACTCTATTAGTGTAATGAATTAATACAGGATGCCATTAAAGGAACATTGTGTAATGCATGCATATGTAGGCTGTGCACAAAATGGCTGCAAAACAAAAAAACATGCGCAAATGGCCAAAACTAGTGTTCGAATTGTTGAGCAAGTCCTTCTAGCTAACAAACTACATTCATTACCAACAAAGTATTAGCCACAACTATAATTACAAAAGGGTTATGAGTCTCTCTTCATCTTTCCAGCTATTAATGCTAAGGTAATTCAGTGGTAGATTAACTAGATTGGGCTGAATGAAAATTTGGATATTCAGTCAAAACAACGAAAGAGAAAAAGAAAGAAAGAAATCTCCCTTGTCCTCCACCGCTCTTTAACTATAAGCAGCTCCACCGATTCTATTGCAACTCCATTAGTGCAATTATAGTTTCTTTGAATTGTTATTAATAGTCAACAGTGGAAATGTTGTAACAGGTACAACTGTACATGTTAAATGTGTCCACAATGTGTTGCAGCACACCTGAATGCAAAGAAAGGAGTGCTGCAAGTTCTGTTTAATGCACGAAAGCTCGAAGACATTTTTTCATGCATTAGAACGAGCTATTAAAACTCAAGTGGGGTAGCAGCTGTGAAGCCATCTCTTCCATTCAGAAAGACAAAGAAACAAGATACTTCGAGTTGAAGCAGCAGTCAACACGCAAAAGGAAAGTTTAATAGTTATAGAGTTCATTGAGGCTTTTACCAAACACCTTTAGCGCAAAGTTAGTTAATTAGTTTAGTTAGTTAAGAATTCAGTTTCAGCTGAATGTAAGCCTATATAAGCAAGATTTTACGCCTCCGTAATGTTTTGCTGAGTTGATTATACTCGATAGCTTGGCAATTTTTAATCAAATGAAAGTTTCTAGTGTTCTTCAAAGTCAGTTCATCTTTTTCTTGGTTTTAACCTAGTTCTTCAATCTTCTGCTTTTGCTTAATGCTTCTTGTGGAAATATTACAACATTTATAGCATTACTTCAGCAGACTGCTGAAGTTCAGCAGGGTGCCCAGCAGCCTCAGGAGTTCGTACATGATATTTTATACACTTTATTTAATTATAAAAGACATATTAATTGTGATACATATAAACAATTAATATGTCAAACTCTAGTTTACTTTATGTCATAGACATATTAATTGTGATACATATAAACTATTAATATGTCAAACTCTAGTTTACTTTATGTCATAGACATAGCTTTTACTTTTACTTTTGCATGCTTGCCGCCCACATCTACATACTCAAGTGGCCGCCCAAGCTAGCTTGCTAGTCTCTCTCAATTGTATCTATTTATACACCTCTCATATCAATGAATAAACTAAGTTGAAGTTTACTCTTGTGTTTATCACATTCTCAAACTCTCTTCATGGTATCGAGACTTACCGAGTTCTAAAATCATTTTGCAAAACTCGGTTCTTTTTGAGAAAAATGTCAACATTATATCGAAGTTTCATCTTCTTCAATAGACTCACAATTTGCCTCAACAGATGGGATAATCGAACACTCTTCTTTACAAATCATAAACTTGATGGTAACAATTACTTGCTATGGTCAAGGTCTATGAAAATGTATATCTCCGGCCAGGGCAAGATGGGATATCTGTGCGGTTCCAAACCCGCCTGCTTTGGCCGACCCCAAGTTTGAAGCATGGGACACAGAAAATAACCAAGTCATGACCACCCTCACGAGGTCTTTGACAAAAGAGATCAGTGAGAACTTCATGATGTATGACACTTGCTAAGGAAATCTGGGACAATGCCGAGACCTTTACTCAAAAAAGGACAATACATCTGAAGTCTATGAACTCAAGCTCAGATTCAAAATTGCGCACAAGCGGATATGTCTCAGAACTCAATACTTTAATCAACTATCTAAGGCATGGCAACACCTAGATATGTTGGAAACTCACCTGGAATGATGTTAAAGATGTCGCACTCTTTAAAGACATTATCGAGAAAAGAGAGTATTCAAATTCCTTCTTGGATGAATCCTACTCTTGATGATGTCGAGGTAGAATTCTTGCTACTAAACCTCTTCCAAATCTCAAATCCATGTTTGCCGAGGTCAAACATGAGGAAAGCGAGGAGGAAAGTGATGTCTTTGAACCCCTGCCGACAACCCTATCAAGGTGCGCGCCAATGAAGGTTAATGAGACTTCTGGGAAGCCTCACCGAGAAAAATTTGGAAAGTCGTTTCGTGATCACCGCAAACGCACAAATCACACCAAGGACAATTGTTGGAAGCTACATGGCAAACCTACCCCTCTAAAACCTCAAAACCAACCAGGGAAAGTCAAGGCAAACTTGTCGGTGAAAGAGGAGAATGACAAAGAAGTGAATGCTCGCTTTGTCGCCTTTAAAGCCTTTATTGCTCAAAGATCGTGAAGGTAGCTCCCTCATGAAATGACCACTCATGCTAAAACAGGTATATTTTACTCACCTCTTAGTAATGAGACTTGGATTATTGATTCTGGGGCTTCTTCCCATATGACTGGTAATAAAAACCTTATTACCCAATATATGCCATGCAACCAAATTCACATAATTAAGACTGCTGATGGTTCTGTTTTTTATGCAAAAGGTGTTGGGAAGGTTAAACTTACTAATCAGATATATCTACGAGAATGTCCTGTTTGTTCCAAAGTTAGATCAGAACCTTATATCTCACAAGAAACTCACTAAAGATCCGAATTGACCGTTGTTTTTAATAAGAATCGGGCACATTCCAGGATCTTTCTTCTCGAGAAGTGATTGGGCAAGCTAAACCCTCGCCAGGATCGTTTGTGATCAACCTATTTGAAGACAGAAGATCGAAGACAGGATCGCCTCGCCGACCGCACTCAAAACCTAGACAATATCATGTTATGGCATTATAGACTAGGACATCCAAGTTTTGGTTATTTAAAGTCTTTAATCCTCGAATTGTTTAAAGGATGTAATCTTAATGATCTTCAATGTGATATTTGTCAATTTGCTAAACTCACCAAATGTGTATGCTAAGTTACCTCACTTGCCCTCTTCCCTTTCACCCTAATTCACGGTGATGTATGGGGACCTCAAGAGTGAAAAGTATAACAGAAAAAGGTGGTTTGTAACCTTCATTGATGATCATACCGTAAACACTTGGTCGTTCTTAATGAAAGACAAATCGAAGTTGGACCTATCTTCCAAGAATTTTATCACATGGTCTCCACCAATTTGATACTAAGATCAAGATCTTAAAGACTGATAATGCTCTGGAATACTATGAGTCTAACCTCAGGAACTTCTTGACAAACAGAGGAATTGTTCATATCAGTAGTTGTGTGGAAACACCTCAACAGAATGGGGTTCTTTGAAAGAAAGAAACAGCATCTCATTGAAATGGCCAGATCAATCATGTTCACTACACATGTTCCTAAATACATGTGGGGTGAAGCTATATTGATTGCAACATATTTAATCAACAGACTTCCCAAAGCAGAGTGTTAGGTTTCAAAACTCCTCTCCAAACCCCGCTTGACCACACACTCCTCGCTCTCATCTTATTACCCAATTGCCTCCAAAGATCTTTGGTTGTACTGTGTTTGTTTATATTCATGCTCAACACAGTATAAACTTGATCCTAAAGCTCATAAGTGCATTTTCCTTGGATATGCACAGACGAGAAAGGTTACAAGTGTTACTCTCCATCAAAAGAAATTTTACAATTCTATGGATGTGAAATTCTTTGAAAGGACTCCATATTACAAACAAACTCATGAGCCGAGTCATCGATGGAAAACTGATTGAGATTGAACTAAGTCCGTCCCTCAAAGAAACCATTTACCCTCAAGCAGAGTCCTAACCTCGGCAGACTCATAACCTTCAAAGATCCTACGGATACTCACATTCGACCTCGCAAGATCTGGCGACCCAGTCTGGCCGACCCAGAGCCTGGCTGGACTGAACCTCAAAGAACCCATCGAACCAGAGTCTCGCTGGACCTCGGCCTTATTGACTCTCGCCAGCTTCATCAAGTGGATGATGACTATTGCTCTAAGGAAAGTGGAAAAGATCATGCATTGATCATTCTATTCATACTTATTTATCTTATGATCGCTTGTCTCTCTGTCTTTGCCATGTTTACACAGGACTCGGACTCTCACTCTATCCCTAGAATTATTCGGGAGGCCCTTCAAAATGATAAATGGAAAGGTCAGCCGTTAAAACAGATGATCGCTCTCTGGATAATCATACTTGGGACCTCACAACTCTTCCCAAAGGCAAGAAAACAGTTAGGCTGCAGATGGTTATTCACTATCAAATACAATGTCGATGGCAAAATTGACAAGTATAAAGCCGATTGGTAGCAAGGATTCACTCAAACTTATGGCATTGACTATAAGGAAACTTTTGCACCAAAGAGCAAAGCTCAACACCGCGAGTGGTATCGATTTCCCTAACCGCCCAACTTGGTCGCCTCTTCACCAATTGGACATCAAAAATGCCTTTCTAAATGGGGACCTTATCGAGGAGGTTTATATGACTGTACCCCTGGTTTTATCAATCCTCATACTCAAGGCAAGGTGTGCAACCGAGGAAATCTCTCAGATGGCTCAAGCAATCACCAAGGGCATGGTTTGGAAAACTCACTCACTGCGTGGTTAAAGTCGCTTTTGGATATCATCAATGCAACTCGATCACACCATGTTTGTCAAGACAACCAACCAGAGGAGGTCCATTCTAATTGTATATGTGGATGATATCATCCTTACTGGGGATGACTCTACCGAGATCCGTAACTTGAAGACTCTACCGCAAAGGTGTTCCAAGTTAAAGATCCGCTACCTCAAGTACTTTCTTGGTATGGAAGTAGCTAGAAACACCAATGGCATTTCAGTCTCCCAAAGGAAGTATGTCCTGGACTCATTGAAGGAAGCGGCATCTTTGGGATGCAAACTCGTTGTATCCCCAGCAGAGACCCAAGAACACCCATCGCATGGTGACATTCTTTGTCGTAAAAGAACAATATCAAAGGCTTGTAGGTAAACTCATCTACCTTTCTCACACAAGGCCTGATATTGCATATGGGGTCGATGCCTGGTCGGTCGGTTCATGCACCGCGCCTCTTGAGCAACATTGGATGTTGTGAATAGGATATTGAGATATTTAAAGTCCACTCTGGCCAAGGCCTCGCACTTCACCAAGTCTACCGATAGATCAATCAAGGTCTACACCGATGTTGATTGGGGTGGATGTCACATTGAGACGATCTACCCACAGGCTATTGCTCATATGTATGGGGAACCTGGTTACTTGGAGAAGCAAGAAACAACCCATCTTTGTGGTCAAGAAGCGATCTTTGAAGTCGAACTCAGGGCACTTGTACTTGGCATTTGTGAAGCTCTATGGCTAAAAAAGTCGATCGATCGAACTTCAAACAACCTCTCAAAGAACTATCACACTCTCTTGTGATAATAATTGACCTTATACATGGTGAAGATCCATCCATCATGATAAAACCAAGCATGTGGACATTGTGATTTACTTTCAAGGAAAAGATTGATGCCAAGATTATTCAACTCCAAAGATGTTCCTCGGCAGATCGAATGCCGATATTCTTACCAAGGCTATTCCACCTCTTATGTTCAAAGAGACTTAGTAGCAAACTTGGTTGCATCAACATATACTGACCAGATTTGATGGGGGTGTGGAAATATTACAACATTTACAAAGATTACTTCAGCAGATCATTGAAGTTCAAGAGGTGCCCAAAGACCTCGGGAGTTCGTGACAAGATATTTTGTACACTTTATTTAATTATAAAAGACATATTAATTGTGATACATATAAACAATTAATATGTCAAACTCTAGTTTACTTTATGTCATAGACATATTAATTGTGATACATATAAACTATTAATATGTCAAACTCTAGTTTACTTTATGTCATAGACATAGCTTTTACTTTTACTTTTGCATGCTTGCCGCCCACATCTACATACTCAAGTGGCCGCCCAAGCTAGCTTGCTAGTCTCTCTCAATTGTATCTATTTATACACCTCGCATATCAATGAATAAACTAAGTTGAAGTTTACTCTTGTGTTTATCACATTCTCAAACTCTCGTCACTTCTCTCATGAAGTATTTGTGTTACAAGTTTTTCTACACATTTACTAGACTAGTAATATATACTGATTTAAGACAAATAATGGATTATAATCAGCAAGAGAATCAAAGCATAACACATAGAAATAACCTCCAATGCTTGAGACACGGTAGGAATCGCAGTCTCAGACATGGTTCCTTCTGCCTGCGTATTATATTAAACATAATTAAATTTATGTTAAAAGCTTCATTGCTAAAAATTGATTGCAGGCTCAAAAGATATTAGCAATGTCCAATTGGAAGTAATATCCAACGATTCAATTCAAATTATATTGAAAAAAAAAAACCCGTAGTACCTGAAAGAACATGGTGAGAACGTCGGAAGGAGAAACTGAAACAGAGACTGTCTGATCAGTCGGCGAGGCAGTCGATGATGCTTCATTCTCTTGTTGTGGAGCTGTATCAACCTGAGCTTCATCTTCAGCGGTTACAGAACTTGTGAAATTCAACGACCTCGGAAACCGTTTGGTAAATGACAAACTACCGTTAGAAGCTGAAGAGAAGGATGTCAAAATCGGTGAACATTGATTTTGGAATCGAAAAGCTTGGAGCTGGAAGCGACCATGGCCATGGCGGCGAAATGAAGAAGTGCGTTCGCAGATGGAAAACGTAGAAATGGTGCAGCTAGCGGAAGCCATTTTTGAAGGGGAGAAACGCCGGTATCACTATTCCTCACCCTATACCCTTATCCTCAAAAGCAATTTGCAGGAAGCTGAATCATCACTTAATAGTATTAAAAATAAATATAATATTAAAAAGAAAAAGTTATTAAAAATGTTAAGGACACATCAATTACAACACCCTTCCCGGATCCGTGGCGGCTGCCCCGTAAATGTTTTCCCGCCTATATATATACATAATACATAATGTATTAAGAAATATTTTGTGAGACACATTGTTTTCGGTTGATTCGTAAACTGATGTATATCTCATCGAAACAGGAAGGGTATAGACAAATTTTATAATCTGGCCAGTTCAGAAGAAGCCAGTTGTGTCGAGTAGCATACATTACAACCATCCATTTCTAACCTCTCACACACGATAAAAGTGTATTATGTGAAAGAGAGTAAAAATGAGAGGCTCTAATGTATGCCACTTGGTACAACCTTCTTACAACCGTTGCACCATAAAGTCTCTCAAGGGTATAATTTTTGAAAACGCTTTTATTGACGTCACATTTCATGCTACGTTCGATCCTATAAAGATCGAAAATAGACGTTTGACTTATGTAACATCAAAGCCTGCACTCGACTTCTCAAAGAATGTTATGTTAGACTGCACTCGACTTGTCAAAATCGAGAGTGTTTTTACACAAATGAAGAAAGGGTGACTTAGTGTCTTCTAAGTTTTCAAGAGAAATGACATTAACAAAGCTGGTCTATAACGAGGAGAAACGACAAGAATCACACAAAAGAAGTGTCAGCAGTTGGACTCACACAGGCACCTTCTTAATAAACACAAAGTAGTAATTTATAGTGTACTAACTTAAACTTAAAAATACCGTCAGTCACATAAGGACAGAGCTGGTTATATTTTACAACATCATCAGGACAACTACATATACACAAAAGCAAAAGTGCAACTTCTCCATTTATAGCAACCAAAACATAACCCCCAAAAGTTTTATGGAATCCCTTCTCCACACAACAGCCATTTAGAGCTTTCATGACACATCAACTTGAATTTCTCCACCTGCAAACATAATATAACACAAGGAAAATCAAAATAAAATAAACTAAACTAAAGAATCACCAGGAATAAAAATAAAAGTTTTTTATTCTTCGGGTAACAAAACAAATTCATCATGTGGTATGAACTTGGTAGTTGCTACTTTATATGTATTCTGGAACTTATATTAATAGAAATGTGGTAGCAGCTCGTTGGATGGTAAACCATGTGACTTAGAATAACTTCTAGGCATAAAAACATGGTGCAGGGTTATTAATAATTAGACATAGTGGAAGGGGAAATCCTTACATGGGGTCAACAGTTGACCCGATGTGTCATCATCCTAGTCACAGACTGTAGTCGATGACTTACAGTTTGTGGCCAGGATATGATGCCACATTGGGTCACCTGGAAGAACTACCCGGAAGGGGAAGGCCCGGACCGGACCTCTTACCTTTTAAATAGACAGCTAAATTTGCTTGGCTATCCGCTTCACCATTGTATTCCTGTGACAGAGCACAAAGCAAATAAGCATCGAGTGTAAAAGAGATGAAGCTAAAAGACGAACAAACAAGTGTTAGTACTGTTAACAAAAAGGGCAGCTCATAAGTCAGCTCTAGTTCGACTCGTTTTATTTCTTCGTATAAATAAATAAAACCCATACTCATCAAAGTACACAAACAGATATATACAGGTTTGCATACTAACCTAAACGGCTAAGCCTAATTAAACGAGTCAAGCCTGAACAAGCACTCATTTGTTTGACATAAATGAGCCAAGTTTCAGCAAATGCTCCTATGATCACAAATGCTCGTATGTTTGATGTAAATGAGCCAAGCTCAAGCTCGAAAGTAACCTAATCAAAAAAGCCAAGCTTGAACAAAATTTCAGCTCGTTTACTGAGCAAACAAGCTCAAGCTCGTAGATGAGCTAAACAAACTAAGATACAAACATATAGTATTTGGCTTGGCTTGTATACAGCACTTATCGAAATGGAAACTAATCACGTAAAGAAAGACAAAACCGTACTCTTTCAATGTGAGAGATCTCAAATGAGGCAAACTGGTCCCTAAGCTCCTTGGCCACCTTGCACAACTCCGCCATATTCTGGTTTTTTGTTTTCCAAAGACCTTGAACCTGTTCAACACGAGACCATAAATTATGTACATTAACCCCACAAAACTATCAGCCGGCACAAACAAATTCTCAAAAGGATATAACAAGAGTAGTTCAGAACTGGAATACAAATTGGAAAACCATCAAATATACCAGAGAAGAAAAAAAAAAAAACGGGGGAGGGGGGGAGGGGGGAGGGGGGGGGTGAGAGAGAAAGGTGACTTCAATCAATATATCCAGATTGACAAATATAGAATACTTTATGACTGCTTAGCACAAAAACACATAGATGCCAATGGCACACATTACCCTGCAAATTATAGCTCATTCGCTGCCTACAGTATAGTGATGCATTAAAACAAATATTTTACAAAAACATCAAACAATGAGGTGCCTGTTCCCACCAAATTCCAGAATTACAGGGTAGACCATCTCGTGGACTTTTCTTTGCCAACCAGGAAAAATTAGGAGAACAGGTTATGCAAAGGAACATCAAACAAGAACATTTATTCATGAAACTCTGATGACAGTAACATTTACCTGCATGCACACAAGCTTGGAGTCTCCTTGGACACGTATGTGCTTGAACCCTTTTTCCAAAGCATACTTCAACCCCAGAATTAAGCCCCGATATTCGGCAACATTGTTAGTTGCAATGCCAACACCCTCACGCACACGGTGAATCTGCATAAATGTAGCTGAACAACTAAGTTCAAATACAACGAAGAGCTGTTCACTTTTACAAAGAACACTTGGAAAGGAATGAAATCATACCGTCCTTCCATCTGCAGTACGGAGTACAGCCCCTGCACCAGCTAGTCCCGGATTTCCCTTTGAAGCACCATCAAACTCAACGACACAAGAACACTACATACAGAGAGAGAAATATACTAAATTGACTACGCATGAAATTCATTTGCACAAAATTACATCTTGTAACAGTCCTGAAGTTGAGCATTAGTAAGCGCCAGGTTCTTCAATGACCGAACAAAGGCAATAATTTTCTTTTTTAAAAGTGTTGAGCATGAACAATGAAAAGAACCATGGCACAACAACCGAAAATAGTCAAAACATGTATACAGAGAATCAGAGATTAGGTGCACAAAACTTCATCTATAATTGTGTCACCACTCCCAACAAGCAAAATAAATAAAGAAGCAAAAAAAAGTAAAGAAAAAAAAAATCATTCCATGGCTCAAACTTACACAATAAGAACTAAGAGGAATAGGATTAACTTTAAGGAAGTTATCCAACTTCGAATGCTTTTGTTCAGGATTAACTGGAAATGGAGCTGGCTCAGGAACAATCTGTGACAAGAGGGAGGGGGCTCTTTATCAGGTTAACTTACTAATAATTGCAATACAATCTTAAAGTGTGTGTGTGTGTGTGTGTGTGTATATATATATATATATATATATATATATATATGGACACACACAAATCAGATAGATAAATAGATCCTTCCCACAAAATTCACAAGAAAAATGGGGAAAATATAAGAGGAGCTGAAAGGCCCACACCGATCGGTCCCAATAGGAATCAGACAAGTTCTTAGAGACTGAAGTGGTGTCAAACACAAAAAGTGATATCATACATGTGAAACCACAAAACACTCCAAAACACATTTTTAATTGCTCAGTTCTATTTAGACCAACATTGAGCAGAAACATTGGATGATATAAAAGCTCTTCAATTTCGCTCAGAAGATTGGAATGCCAAGGATTTTTCGCATCCCTGTTCCACAACAACTTATCCTTGCACTGCACAAATGGCTTAGGAGTATAACACACATTGGGTTGTGTTTGATGCGGGCTAGGAGGCATATTTGTGAATTGTAAGACTAAACTAAATCAGCACAAAGTTTTCTCAAAAGCTATAGCCTGCTTTTATTTCAAGAAAACAAGTCAGGATCCTTTTAGCAACTCCAAAGCCTTTTATGGTTTCTGGTTCATCTTT
Source organism: Gentiana macrophylla (assembly GCA_026214975.1). Classification (NCBI taxonomy): domain Eukaryota; kingdom Viridiplantae; phylum Streptophyta; class Magnoliopsida; order Gentianales; family Gentianaceae; genus Gentiana; species Gentiana macrophylla. The sequence goes on from CM047807.1 coordinate 144,670,098, forward strand.
GTTTTTGCCTCAGACAAGCATGCATCAGTGGTACATCTACGAACACTCTCCCCATCCCATAATGTTCTTAGACAACATCACATATTTGATGTCACGTCTTAGAAAATGAACTTCAATATTTTTGCACGATGGTAAGCATACGTGTAAAAGCGGAAAGCAATGACAATGCGAGGAGGAATCGCTGGACGCCTATGCGACGACTAGGCAATGCCTGGCCATTCCAGGTGATACCTTTCCAACATTTATGAATATTGATGATCTTATGTAGAAATGCAAAAAGAGTATGCTCTCTCCTTAGAACCAAGGGTCAATGGATGTTGCATAATGATAAACACAAGTGTGAGTCCATTGAACATCAGATAATTATGTACAAAACCATGAGAAAGATGGGAGATTGCACCATGCCACTCTCATAACAAATTGGACTGTTTTTGCTAACATGTACATGAAATTCAGAGACATGTATGCATATGATTATTGAGTTCAACAAAAGGCTCGGATTTCAAATCTTTGGCTGAAGAAATATCATCACAGATTAAGTTCATGTAAGGTGGAAAAAAAGGCAAAGTGCCACCAGCTCGACTTAACAAACTAAGATTGTAAACTATAAAATTTCAAGCAAATGTAATACATCATTTGCACATATTCCCCCAACAATTACCTTTTCAAACACATGCTATGAAAATCAGTTGGTCCTAAAATATTAGGGTAATGAATGAACAATAGATTACCATCAATCTTTTGTCCGGAAGGGGAGTGGGTGGTTTGATAACAGACTTCTCTTTTGAAGAAGGAGCAGGTTCCTGAAACAAATAAACAATCATTAAAACATTTTTGTTTAATCACACAAGTATTCTAAGAATTTAAAATACAAGCACATGCTACAGGTATAACAAAGAATCAGCAAAATAGTGTGCACAAGATTGACTGAGAAACCTGCAGTGGGATTTAGAAAAGTAGATAGGTCAAACGTTGAAAAGCACCAGAGGCATGTAAAGATCATAAAAATGCATAGCCCCTAGTCTATGAAACAAAAAGAAATATAAACATAAAACTCAAGAGCCAGATAAAAAAAAAGTATCTAACCCGAAAAGGACATGGAATAACTCGTCCAAAAAGAGCTTCTTGTACATCCTGGGCATCAACAGAATACATTGCATTTTGTAGACCATGTGAAGCAAGATAATCCGCAGCTTCAGAGGATAGATTATACCCCTTGAACACACTTACAGCATGACCATTTACCTGAAAGAATATATAGAGTCATGAGCTGATGCTTCGGAAAACAAACACTAGCTGAGCCACTTACCCTCTGATTATTTGTTTTTTTATCACTTTAAGTGGCAATAAGTAAGGTGTGTGTATGGAAATCCTAGACAACATAAGAATCCCAAATCACGGACTCATTAGGACAAGATTATAAGTAAACACCACCAGAACAAGCAAGCAACAAGAAAGAAAAAACTTAGCTGGCAGGTTGATCTATGAATCTATCTATGATAACAAAACTTACTCAAGCCAAACATATGAATATTTGCACCAAATAGACTTCCACACCAATCCTCACACTACTGCAGTCATAAAGCCAACAAACTTTTCCCCTCGCCAAAAGGAAGACAACGAAGCGCCATGATCAGGCATTAAATATAAATCAACTTCAACAATCATTCTCAACTGATGAATTCGCACATTCATAGGCTATAATGGCCTCATCTGAAACCACATATTTGCAGGGGGAAAAAAGTTCACCAGATGCAAAAATGGAAATGCAATCAGAAAAAAATGCCAAAAAAGTAACATACAGAAGATCGAAGAAGAATTTGGAGATCATTCAAGCTCTTGTAGACTCCAATCATGGTTCCTTTCTTCACCACATAAAAAGCATCCCTTTCGTCCCCCATTGATACTTGCTACAATCAAAAAGCAAAGCTTGCTACTCGAAAAACCCTAGCTTACTGCAACAAGAACAAAACAAAAATAGAACCCTAAATTAATTTCAATATCTACATTCAGAGAGCAATCGAAACGAAATAACATTGCATTTACTAATTCCATCCATTACTGTAATAAATTTTACCAATTTCCCAGTAAATTCAAGCTTAGCTTCACAATTTTGAAATGGGTCAATGAGAAAATAAAGTGAAAGGGAAATTATGGGACATGAGTGATAAGGAGAGGAGAACTACTCGTGGCACCCAGCTATTGGATGAGCACTGTCCCCTAACTCGAGACTCCACAGTGACAACTGAAATGACGGGACGAGAAAAAGAAGTGGGTACTAGATGACTCAAATGACGAAGATGGGACTTGTGGGCTTAAGCTTGGGCCTTTTGGAAAAAAATCGAGTTAGGATGGCAACTTAATGGGCCAAGAGTTTAGTAGATTTCTTTCGCTTCACGGCCCTAGATACAAAGCTATAACTGAAATTATTTACATTATTATCTTTTTTTTTTTTTTTTTTACGAAAACGACTTATTCTCACTAGGACTTGAACCGGAATCTTCGCGTTAAGAGCCTCGATAATAACCATTGGGTCAATGACTTGTTGGCTAAATAGTGTTTTTTTTTTTTTTTTGTGAAAAGGAACTTGGGACAATTTTACTAAGTGATGTTCGAATTAGTGTATTACAAGTCAATGAAACACGACGGGGGAAGAAGACCATCATTCTAACACTCTATGTGTGCTTCGATTCGGAATTTGTTGAAAATGTTCAATGTGGGACGACCTTCATAGAATTCATGCAACCATCAATGCGCTTTCATACCCTCGTTATGGATGTTTTGGAAGGTGTACATGTTTCAATCCTTTGGAAGGATCCTTGAAACCTAAGAAAGAAAACCTTATACTCTCCCCACTTCACTTTCACATCAAAAGACTTCTTGCACCAATTTTTGAAGGACCTTGGAAAGCCATGTTATTTTTTTAATAAATATCACATTATGAGAAAGTTTTATTATCACATCATGTTTTAGTACAAGTTGTATGAAAGTGATTCTGCCCCTTGGATCCAGGATTTATTCTACCCTTGGGAGTCAGATGCTATTCTGGCTACGCCTGATCTTTAGGAGCGCATACGGACCGGCGGATTTGGGATTACGACAACACGGGCCTTTACACAGTTAAGTTCGGGTACTTCCTAGACACTCTCTCTTTACCGGCCTTCACTGGTGGCGGGGCCGGGGACCTCGGGTGGGGAGGATCGGGTCTGGCGGCACTGTTGGCAGCTCCCGGTCCAGCCTCGTATTTAGTATTTTCTTTGGCGGTGCCTTCATAACTGCTTGGCAATTGGTCAGTGCCTTATGCGGCGCAATTTGAGGGCAGGCACGTGTTTGGCATGCGGAGAGACAGTGGAGACCCTACGGCATGTATTGTTTGAGAGTGAGATGGCAGACCAGATTTGGAGGGCCTCCTCTTACTACGAGGTTTTGGGGTATCTCCGTACGTCATCCTTCGTAGATTTCTTTATGCGCCTCTTAGCGGAGCGAGGGATATCGGACACAACGAGAGTGGTTGGGTTGATGTGGGGGATATGGAAAGCGCGTTGTTCGAAGGTGTTTGATGGCCAGGAAGTTTATGTTTCGGCGGTGTGTATGCGATCTTTAGTAGTGACTGCCGAGTATACGGAGGCGCTGGCGGCCTTTCGAGTGCAGGGGACGCCTCCGCATCTGGCGGATTCCTGGGCTCGCCCGCCACATGGGGTAGTAAAGTGTAATGTCGATGCTGCAGTGCATGAGGATCGTGCAGGTATTGGGCTAGTTTTCAACGACTTGTGTCTCCTCCGTTGCCAAGTAAATGCCTCGCAACTCCATATACTCTGGTCGACCCTCCCCACGTCAAAAGGATATCCCGCTGAATGCAAGAGCATCCTAGCGACTGCATTTGCGTCGAGTGGAGGTAGAAAGTGATTGTCTGACTTGTGTGCAGCGACTTCGACGACCTGTGGATGACGTCACTATTCAGGGCTGTCTTCTGAGGGGCTGCTTGGCTCTGCACCCTTGTTTTGATTTCATTTCTTTTTTTTTTGTTCGTCGTCATACGGCTGAGATCGCATCACGCACATTCTGGCGCGTCATTCTCTGTCTTTATTTGATGTAACTTTCTCGAAATGATTTCGCTTCCCGGAGATATTTTTATTTGCATGTTTTGTTTTATGATGTTAACTAATAAATTCTCTGGTTTTCTAAAAAAAAAACAATTATTTACTTATGAGATTGACATTTTTTTTTTTTTGATAAATATGAGATTGACATTATTTTTTTTTTTTTGATAAATATGAGATTGACATTGAATCATAGATTTTAACATATCAAGACGTGTCATTACATGATCGAGAAGGAAACTTGAAAGTATAAGTATATCAATGATACATGTTTTATTATTGTAACGGAAACGAAGTTTAACAAATGGAATTATTACATACACATCGTAACATTTAATTTTTAAAAAAAAAAATAACACACATAAAGAAAGCAATTCATTTTCATGAGCAATGCGAGCGGTGTTTAAGCATGAGGAACACGGAGATAAATAGGAATAGGATTGTGAGCATTCGGAGCAGAGTCCCAGACAGAGAAAGCGCTGCTTGAATTCATCCATTTCTGAGTCAACTCAGGATAATGACGATCCAACACATCTTTTAATGACTCGGTCGTGTTCACCCACTCGAACCCTTTCTTTGTGTATATTTCTTCATTGAAATTGCTTGTGAAGAACCTGTCCGCCTCTAGCCTCCTGCATTTCATAAATCCCATTCCAATTTTCATATATACGACGTGGCGGGACCACACAGTTTCGATCACCCGTGCGGTCCAGATTTATTCCCGTATTTATGGAATTAACGCCTAACAACTGCTCGAAAAAAGAAAAAGAAAATCATGTTGTGGAATTACCTAGAGGCCATGATGATAAAAATGATGAATGCAGTTTCACTAATGGCAAAGCCTTTGATTTTTTTCTCTGCCATGAGCCCTACAAAAAGATCCAAATCTTCCACTTTATCACCGTACACTTCACGCAGCACCTTGATCGCTTCAACGTCGTCCGTTAGATCTTCCCATTTGGAGATGGGAATTAATAGCACCTGCCTCCTGAATTCATTGTACCTTGCTACACTCCTCTCTCTGTCCCTGTATACTGCATTTATTTTTTGACCCCAAGTTGAATGATCGATTATGTGTATATATATTAATCGAAAACACGTACACTAATGCATAATGTATGTGTAAATTAATGTACAAAACTAATGGTGAGTAGCTCGAGATCATCATATTTAATAAATCGATCATAAGGCCAGGTAGTCTTGACTTACTCTCGAGGGAAGGTAGGTCGACGTGATCGGGCCTAGGGGAACCGTCCGTGTTTTGAGGGATAATGTCCCTAAGCCATTGTGGATAATTAAAAAGCTCAAGGGCTCCAGAAGCTTGGTGTCCCATTGACACTAATTGTTTAGTAAAACCTATCGCTGATAATGCCTTTTCTCCTTCTACACCCGCCAGTTTCCCCATATCAATTCTGCCATTATTAATTACACACATACTTATTAGTATTATACACTCTTGTAAACGAAAAAAAAAAAAAGGAAAATCAGAAATTGTGTTAATAATAATTAGTGGATGATCGATGCACGTCTTACTGTTGAGCAACAGGGGGAGATTTGTTTGGACCAGGAGTGGCATTGATATCTCGGAGAAGAAGATGATCGGGCAGCAGAGGGTGCATTCTGTAAACGCTAACGAATTCTTCGGTCAGTGAATAAGGTACACCATGATTATCTGGCTTCCTCTGCCCGACCAGACCGCTCAGAATCGCTCCTCCTACATGTCCGAATGTGTCCTTAAATTTCTTCCCCAGCAGTCCATACCTGTATATATACAACATATAATTAGCATGCAGCTGCCATGCACGTATACATATATATATATATAGACAAACATTCAATTCAAACACTAATAAATGAAGAATTAAGAGTAAAGAAAGAATTTTTAACCAGTTGGCTCGCATTGCAGCATGAAGAGTATCAGTTTTAAGAAGCTCGACAGTCCAATCAATGGTGTGGATTTTGGCAATAACAGCAGAAGTAACAAGCCTTGCATAATGATACAGTTCTTCATCACTCAAATCTTTATCTTGTTTTTTCAGGGCATCACAAACAGCATTATGCTCTTTTACAAATAGGGCGTTCAGAGTTGATACGCCCGCCCAACTGTTCCGAGTGTCCCCGGAGATGGCGACTCCGGTCTCGTCGTGAAGAAGAAGTCCATCTTTTCCGATCTTTAGCTTTCCATCTTTGTATGTTCTAACTTTCTTTAGTGCTTCTTCATTGCTACCGTACACTTCACTCCCATCCCTATAGGTTGTTTAAAGAAAAACAATTAAATAATATTATGTTTACCCTAGCTATTTGTTTTACATAAAAATAAAAAAAAAATCTATTTTAGAACAATGCTAAATCACAACCACAGACTTACAGACCTGCTGTAAAATATATTTATACAAATATAAATTGATGTTCTGAAGCTAATAAAATTTAAGGATGTAGTATTTATGGACCACGCCTTTTTTTTAGAAAAAACCAACTATTGAAAAATTCTTATTAGTTAAAATGATGGTACAGTTACTTGTGGCCAGACTATCGATCAGAATATTATTTACATTTTGATTGTGATTAAACTCATCATAGTCAAAGAGATAAAAATATATTGTCCTATTTTAACATTATTTATTGCTCAAAGAACAATATTCATTTTGAAGATAAAGAAATAATATTACTAGTACAGAAAGGTTTTTTTTTAATTTTAAAATTAAAGTATCCGGTATCCAGAACCAACTGATCCGACTAATCTGGAATTCTGCCTTTATAGTGCATGTAGAGTCTGACACTTACTCAGAGGTAAGGTCAGACTAAGAGCTCTTTCAACATTGCTATTATCCGCAGTCGGTTCGGTCGTGCCTGATAATCATTTTAATCGAGTTTGGCCAAGAAATTTCTTTCAATGTGACACTTACTGGGGATAAGGTCGACCAAGAAATTTCTCTTCGATATAAGATCTCGAGAGGAAGAATCGAATCGATGGACCTCCCTAGGCATTCTCAAGTCACTTATCACTTAAGACAAATTACTTGGTTGTGCAATAAGGTATTTTAACGTGAGGCCAAAAATCCGTCTAAAGAAAGCATGGAGGTTCGAGTACCCTATAATTTATCATATTTGAAATCCCAAGAGTATTGACCAAATAAATTAATCCCCAAAACCAAGAGATAACTTAATTTAGTTGGAAATGATAGTACGACAAGTTTTCAACTTACTCAAGATGTCAACTTTCCCAACGCGTAAATTTACTACTACTAGTAGTAGTACATAAATTGGATTCTCAACCTCTACGCACATTATTTAATTTATTTACGCCTCCTCTAATATTAGTCGCACGACTCTCAAAATATACGTAATTCATTTTAGAGATTTATCTTTTTATTGTAATATAAGTCTATTTGAGAGGAGAAAAAAACATTTTAAAAAATGTAATGAAAGAGACATGCATGATAGAAATTAAATAATGTCTTACCACCAAGGGGTCCTTCGGTTAAGGTGACCGGTCTTAATATCATAAAAACCAGTCGGAATTTCCTTAGTCTTGTAAAACTTGAATGTTTTTAATGGGCATTCACTTGCTACTTCTTTTGGTGCTGTTAATTCTATCTGTAATAATTCAATAATAAACCCATCATCACCCAATCAAACAAATTACAGATATATATTCCAAAAAAAAAAAAAAAAAAAATCTGCAAAGCCGAAGTTAGACATGTACGATGTTGTAATAGAATAGATAAATAAACTAGCATATCTAATTACAGCAAAGAAAACGGTTTAATTAATTAATTAATTAATACGGAAAACAAATTACCTGTTGAGTATCTTCAAGGTGGTCAATCCAATCATGTATCATAAATTGTATCCAAGACGCAGCAATCATGTTGAATTGTTTACCTGTATCTATCAACTTCTTACGTGCCAATAGTTTTGTTGCTACCACCATTGGATCTGGCTTTAATATCTGTTTCCATTTCATAAACTATCTTATTTTCATATTATCTATAATCAATACATGGATGAGCTTATATAAATTGTTGTATTATAATTTGATAGTGCAATTTTAAACTTCATTTGGGTAATACCGATATTTTATATTACTAAAAAATAAAAATAATCCTTTTCAAAAAAAAAAATCATAAAATACGTTAAAAACTTATAAAAGTTGAGGCACTTAAATTTTAAATTTTGACGTGCCTTGTATTATGAGACGGCTGCGTGTGTGTATATATGTACATGGTCAAATTATAGTGTGTGGATGATAAGTGTTGTTAACAAAAACGATCAAATTAAACGGTGCTAGCACTTTTAATAATAAAATTGTAGGAATTACATTATAATTTTTATTTATATAGAATCTTGATCATCATTGTTTAGTTTTGATTTATAAAGACCGAAACGTTAATTTGAGTGTGTCATTCGTGAATGTCCGATATTTTTTTGACACGACACACGCTTTGACGGTTTGTCGGTTTACGTAAATAATTATACTAATCAATATTTTTTATATATGATACTACGACACAATGTTGACACATGAACACAAAATTTATATTTTATAATTTCAATTTTTTTTCCAGAGAAATATTTTACGACAAGATAAATTGCATACGAATTGCTATGAAAACTGATTTTCAACCTGAATCATAATTCGAAATGTATTCTATCTTATTAAACTTATCACCATTCATAAAAGATAATTGTTTATCACCATTCGATGTGTCGTGTATTTCGATTTTGAATTTAGACATATTGCCGTATTCATGTCGTCAATCGGGGTGGATCAATAATTTTGTTCGAATGGCCACAATGAGTCTAAAATTACATCTTTTATCCTCGAAAAAAGAATTCGATTGGGGCCTTTGAGATTCGATTTTTTTAGTATTTGAATAATGTAGTTCGTTGTTAAAAAATATCATTTTATCGACAAAATATCATTATTTTAGTATTTAAATAATGTAGTTTCGGGTCCGGTAATTTTCTAACACGACACACATTTGACACCGTATTAACATGGTGTCGTTCAAAAGGTGTATAATGTTTTGATGGAAAAAAAAAACACAAAAACAGAAATGTGATGCCAATTAAAAAAAATAAAAAAAAAATCATGTGGCTGAGGTTTGTACGGCATGTTGTACAGCCACATTTGCACCTTAGGGGAGGGAAGTTATTGTGTGGTGAGGGATTTTGAGTGAAGTGGACGAGTAAAGCGATCAAGACTTGGCGGTTTAAATCTGAAAATAAAAATGTGTGATGTGTAGGTTGTCACACTGTGTCTTCACACCGTGTGTAGACACCACACAATAATCTCCCGTTAGGGGATCCATCCCCCTTAAAAATCATCAACAATGCCAATTAATGTACGTCTTCTTCTTCTTTCCTTATTTAACTTAAATGTCCAGAAATAGTGGCAATTAATGTTTAAGCAGACCAGACTTCTTGAATAAAAGTCCATGAACATTAAAATAATATACTCTGTGACTGTGACTGTAATTAAAACTTACCGTAATTTTCTGGTCAACGGGAAGAACGTTCCGGCCAAAGAAGGAATCTTCACTGCCGGCACCCTCATTGAAGGGATCATTAAACTTTCCGTCGGCAGTTCTGAAAGGGTGATCCACCGGGTTAAACCGGACTCCGGTCGGCGTTTTGCCTACATTGAACAAGTTGTATTCCTCGTGAAGGTGACGACGAATAGCTAGATATAACAAACCCAAGAACACCGGCAACCGCGGCCATAATTTCAACTTATCTGCTGAGTGAATGATCTGCATGCACAAATCAAAATACAAAAAGAAAATGTTGTAAATATCTCGGTCTATCCATTTTTGACGGAAAATTCTTTACCGGAAAAGTCTACCTTCAACCGAATGGTTAGATGTATGATGAGTGGAAAATTCTTTACCGGAAATGTCTACCTTGAACCGAATGGTTAGATGTAGGATGAGTATGGGTAAAATGGGTAATTCACTAATACTCTTACTTCAACCAAATAACCTATTTTTGTATCTTTCACCGTAATGACTTTACTCGTTGTAAATGGTCGTGTCATTAGTATTACCTTATTACCTGATAACAGATAAGTATTTGTGTTATGAATAATGACATCTGACAACGGTGATAAAGCATAACGAATAGTACAATGATAATCTACACCGTTAATCATATAAGATTTACATCGGATCAATTTAGACACATTAATATCAACGACACTGATCACCATTGTGTCATTCGTTGTGACATCACCGTTGTGCCTGTATTATTACTCGTGTGTCGTACGGGCAAGAATTTCCCATTGTGAATTACTACTTCATTTCATTAGAGAAAAAGAAAAAGAAAAAAAGGAAGTGCTTGATGAAGAAGATACATATATATGGTGAAAGCGCTTACGAGAAAGAGGAACTTATCAATAAGCGTCATCCGGTTAACGACTTCATGGAAATCTTTGTGGATGAAACTGTGAAATGGAGCTGCGACGGCGGTTTTCAGAGAAGCCAAAACGAAAGACATTTTTATGCTGAGATCTTCTCTAATTGCAAGTATTGTGCATATATACATATTATTAAGGTGATGAATATATATATATATACTAGTGAGGTCCGGCCGTGCAAGGCACGGCAACCAGATGCCCAGGCTAACTAAAACATCGATAACATGATATTGAAGACAAATTTGAGCAATTGAGTGTTAGATGATTTAAAAAGTTTGCATACAAAACCTGAAACAGTGAAATCAATACATATTTGTTGGGAATCAAGGATTTTAGCTAGGATTACATAAAAAAAGAAGCAAAAGAAGTTATTAGGCCGTCATAATACGACTCATATTACTAAGCAATGCACATGGTAAACAGTTTTTCCTTACAGGCAAAATACAACGTTTTTTGGGTTTTTGATCATAAGGTGCCTACCTATGCTTCCGTTGGTCCCTGCCCTTCTTCATTTTCACATTGCTGACTCTTAGGACGTGCAGGCGTTTCTTGGACAACAATAGACACCATCGACTTACCAGCTGCACCTTTTACTGCTTTCTCAGACCCTGTAGGTGGAGAAACAAAGTCAATGTTCCTTTTAGCAGATGGGCTGGGTCGAGAAACCTGTCCAATTCACAAATTTATAGAGCAACAAGAAGTAAGCAATTTAATGCAAGATGATCGAAGAAAGCATCATAGATAACATGGATTCATGAAATTCATACAAACTGGTCCGTATAGAAAAAAGTTTAGGTACCATCACAAAAGAATAAGTAGAATCAAAAGCAGATGTTCTTTAGGTTCCTTCGATGGTGTGCTGTAAGTTCAAATTTGTTAGTTCAATGATACACATGATCAAACGCCACTATCATAACAATAAAGGGAAACTGTAAGTTCTACAACCTCAGTTGGAACCAACAATCCATCAATAGGGCAATGTCGGCGGCTCCAAATGGTAATGCTTCTGAGAGTGATATGCTCATAGCGATGTCGTAAGTAAAAAACAAATAACAAGCATCACATCGATTGGCGAATAAAAGAAGGTGAAATACATGGGACAACGAAGAACATGAGAAACAAAAGAAAAAACCTCAATAAGATGTTGCGACTACTTTCATTCTTGGAGCAGTTTTAGTAACTAACATGGTTAAAAATCCTTAAAATTTTATCTAGTTTTATAGGAGATGGCACTTGACAATAAAAAAGAAAATCCAATAAGATGTTGCTGCTTTCATTCTTGGAGCAATGTTGATACCTAACATGGAAACACAATTCTAATAATATTAGCTTGTTTTATACGGATAAGACGGACATGCCAAGATCACACAAAAAAATTAAAAAAAAAATTAAAGGCAACAATATACTTACCATGAAACTGCAGCCGTGTATCTTGGCAATCACATATCAGGGTTTGCATCTTAGAGAGTCTACAACAAAAGAAGAACAATTGAGGGGAAAAGATATATAGTAATAAAATAATACACATTAACTTCTTGTAAAAAAAAGTAATAAAAATTCGTATGCTACTGCTGTGAGAAATCAAGTCGGCTTCCCCCTGCATCATACTTTTCCAGCCATCGCACCACCACCTCCTCCCGTTTATTTTTCGTATTCCTCCCATCCAATATCCAGTCCTTAAAAAATAAAGGATCGCACCACCACATTTCACAAGGGAAAATTCAAGATTAAAAAGGAAAAAAATGATTAGAAGTAAAATATAATAAAAATGATTAGAACAAGAATCCAAGACATCATTACCAGGTTGTTTATCCCCAGGCAACCTTGCGGCTGGGACAGGAAACCTGAATTTGAATAGCTTCAGATATAGAATGAAATAAAAAGCATAAATGCTGACTTCATTTTTAGCATTCCAAAATCTGATCATTCTAAGCAACAGAATGCAAGTAAGGATATTTGATAATTAAGGGAGAAAAAAATGATAGAACTAAGTATCGTAAAATAAAATACAAAGATCAGGCACATCAAAAACCGAATAGTCAATACACTAAATCTTGATTACAAAAAATGCATCTCCAAGTAAAGGAAAACACCCCTTTCATGAGTAACAGAGTTACAGAAATGAGAAAAACAACAGAATACGAAGAACAAAAGCATGATGGCTGCTTTAAAAGCAATTTAAGCAATATTATAGGCTGAAATTACCTTGTGTACATGAAACTTCACACCGTCTACCACCAAAGTGATGTCGTTTGGCAGACTGCAAAACCTGCACACACAAAAACGGAAACCCGAATTTTAAGGCATATGAAACGGATATACTCTTCTACGACGTTCAAGAACTTCCTTATCATCTACAACATACCCTTTACAACCTTGTACAGGAGCAAAGCATCCTCAAATTCAAATCAATTCAAGATTGATCAGTGTTCCATGTTGGTAACTGCAGCCAAAAATTTCCATTAGAACAAGATCTTAGGGAAACACATTTATACCGGACCGATACATGAAACGAAACGAGTCATCCTACAAATCCAAACCGTACGGACCCACTACAAACTGTCTGCAATAGATATGCTACTTAGATAACAAGTCGAACTCGAGCTTTTTGAAGCTTGAATCGAATGCTCATAAGCTTTATCAAGCTTTTAATATTATACACATACACACACACACACAATAATTTGAACCCCTAAGATCTCATAGCAGTTGCTGCTGTCGCATTTTTTGGGTGCTCTACCGAACACCTTTGATTACAACTACTAAAAAAATCAACTACAATCGAAGATTCTTTTGCTATGAAAACAAGAATAAATCAAACAGCAAGTGAAAACCGTTAGAGCAATAAAGCTGATACCCCGGGGAGTTTGGGAGTTCGAAGAAGACCAGCAAACCTCCTGCACCAATTCGTCAATCAATAAAGCAAAATTCAAGATGACAACAATTCATGAGTTTGAGGATTCTAACCTGAGAATTGCGTGAAACCCATCACAGATGAATATCACCATCGACCAGATCAAAAGCCGGTGTCTTTATGTGAAATCAAACCCATCACAGACGCGTAGAGCTACGACGGTGTAGATAACCCATTTGTATTGGAGACGCCGGTAGTAAACTTCAAAACGACCTGGAGGCATGGGGGAGAGTGGTGAGCGAAAGTCGTCGCTGTATAGAACTTTTTGCTGGACAGATTTTATCAGCGTTTGAGAGGAAAGAGGAAGGAAACCGCAGCCGATGTGTAGAGAAGATGTAGTCGATATGCTAATGTCCGAATTGAAAACCCTAAGAATGGAATAGAAGTAACGACGGGCTTTTTTTTGCTGGACAGATTTTATCTTATGGGCCGTGTTAATGCAGTGCCGAAGCCCACACGCGAATTAATTCCAAAATGCGTCGACGTGTACACCTTGAATGCAATTTTCCCCTCTTTTCATATAAGGAAAGATATATATATATATATATATATATATAGTCTAAGAAATAGGAAAGAATATAAAAAAGAAAGAAATATATGATGGCATGCCGGCAGGGGCGGCTGCTGCAGGAATTTTAAGATGTGGTCGGAAGTTTGTCAAATTTTTCCGTATCACACATATATCTATATATTTAATTTTCTATATGCAATTATAGAGTAATAGATAAAAAATAGGGGGTCAATGTATAAAAATAAGAAAGTCAATTACACATAAATATGTGTTTATAAAAAAAATCTCTATTGTTAGGGGTAAAGCCGTCAAATTTGAATAAAAATAGGGTGGAAATAGGGTTTTACCAAATATTACATCACCACGTACGTCCACTACGCGTACGGATTATCCAAATATTCACCTAACCTTTTTTTAGCGTATATAGATTTTGTATAAATTTTAATTTTCCCCGGTATCGAAAGATACATACACACACACTCTTTTTTACTTCAAGCGGGACTCGAACTCTAATCATTGTCGGGTTATTTATTTTTTTTTTGAGGAAATAATCATTGTCGGGTTATAATCTAATGTTTATCCAATGTTGGTGATTTTGTACAATTACATGTTATTTTACTCTATTAGAAATGATATGCCTAAATCGTAATCCGGTCCGCGGATCCTTATCCGGGTCCGTCCGGCCACCAAAATAGGGGATGAGGCCACTGGCCGTTATTTTCCGTGAACTCACAGGCCAAATTGGGATCCCGAGCCTTCGGACCCGCTCCAAGCCCTTAGCCCCACGCGGCGCCAAGACAGATTAGGGGGCCGGCACGCGGATTTCTTCGGTTATCGGGTTCGCCAACAGCCTCGCCCGTAACACCTGGCTCCGCCACGAGCTCATTACTATAGATAAATATATATTTGTACTATATGTCCTTATTTGTAAATAAGCCTACCTTTGGTCGGCCTCTTCCCTATAAATAGGGCACCATGTAACCTCATTAAGAGGACACAATTTAATCAATAAAAGTAAAGGCTAAGCCAAAATTCAACCATTTTCTCTCTTCTATATTAGCACCACCGTGCACCACCACCGGAATCCCACTGCACAACCAGAATCCCAATGCAAGCTCTAACTTGACCTTAGCTCGGCAAGCTCTAAGCCCGACCTCAGCTCGGCAAACTCTAAGCGGCCCAGTGTTATCGCCCCGGATATCGACCTCAACATTTGTTTCAGACAAGTTACTCGAGATCTCAATCTTGTCCAAAACAAGGGGGCCGCATGTCGGAATTTTCGAACTAATACTTTGGATTCAGAATTTGTTTCCAGCAAGCTCGTTACGTCATAGCTTCAAGCAAGGTCGTTGTGGGCTTAGTTGAAATAAATATCAAATTTGGGTCATTCAAGCAAGGTCGTTGTGGGCTTCGATCTTACTTGAAACAAGGGGGCCGGAGGTGGAAATTTTCAAACAGACGGAATGACCCAAATTTGATATTTATTTCAACTAAGCCCACAACGACCTTGCTTGAAACAAGGGGGCCGCACATTGAAATTTTTTCGACTCATTCACCGAGCTCAATAGAAACAAGCAAGGCTTTTAGCTCAATTATTTTTAGCAACTTCGATGCTTTAATTTCCTCGACCTTGCCAAAAACAAGGGGGCCATATCTTACCTTTTAGGTACTTAGATATACGAATACTTAGACGTCGAAATTGTCGTTTCTTGCCCCCTTCAATTACCGTTCCCTCCCCTCCCCCCCCCCCCCCTCAATCCTCGGATCCGATGTACACGTTTCCACCACCGCCTTCAACATCCAATGTGGTCATTGAAAAGCTGGCGTTCTCCACTACTATGATAGACGCTCTTCCCATTTTCGTTGTTGGAGAACTATTGCAACTGTCTGTGCCATTATTGAGGGTCGTAGAAGCTGATCGACCTGCGTTTTCGTCAGGTGAGTTCTACCTTATTTTTCTGGCTGGAATATAATCGATCTCCGTCCTTTCTGAACTAGCTTCCCACCCTTATTATCGGCGGCGTGGTCGTCGGTTCTGAATTCTGTTTATTGTGGCCTTTTGCAGTCTGCTGTTAATTTCAGACTATCTCATCTGGACGCTCCAAGCAGGTTTTTTTTTACTATCGCTCTGGTTCGTTATCTTCTTGGTGTGTAGTTACAATTTATGGGTTCTTCAATTAGTTGGTGCATGTATGCTGATTCTTTGGCTCATGCATTGATGCTTCTGTGGTGTTCTGAGTCTGAATACTTGCATTTTGGGTGTTGGTTGATGGGTCTGTTGATTCGTATTTCTTGATTCTTGCTTCTGCTGTTGGTTGTTTTTGCCTTCGGCTTTGTACGCGGTTTTTTGGTTCTTAATTTAATTATTCAGCCATGGTTTGTGATCCTCTGATGATTGATCTTGGTACGGATAGGATTCAGCATTATAGCCTTCATTTCTATTGTTTGTTACTATTGTGCTCATAGGTCATAGGATAGGATTATAAAAAAAAAACTCGAGTAGATTGTTAGTTTTTAATTCAGTTTATTTTGCGGAATGAACAAATTAAGAGTAGTCAAAAGTGTTTTGTTCATTCTCTTCCTAGGATATGTATTCATCAGTATTGGAATGTTATGGTTGTTTTGAGGTGTTTAGGTGCAACGACTTGGTTAAGGAGATTTCCATTGTGAGACTCTTGGTCAGAACAAGGAAGACCATGAATATCGATTTTGGGATGCAGTCCTCATCTGTCTGATGATACCTTTTCCATGCCATCATCAATTTTGGCTTTCAACTGATGAATGTGCTCATACATTATGAGCTCCAAGTTTCTTACCATAGTATTCTTTAGGCTGAGAATGTTCATAATCTTTGATGCTGCTGTGTTGTGAAACTCCTTGGTCAAAATAAAAAACCCCATGAATATCGATTTTCGGATGCAGTTCTCGTCTGTCTGATGATATCTTTTCTATGCCATCATCAGTTTTGGCTTTCAAGTGATGGATGTGCTGATACATTATGAGCTCCAAGTTACATACCATAGTATTCTTTAGCCTGAAAAAATTCATAATCTTTGATGCTCATGTGTCTCGTCTTACTGAAGACATATGTAGGTCTACCTTAACCGTATCTGGTTTCTGGCGTCCTGATTTTCTGAACATGTCGTTCGGCTGCAGATTACCTGATTGCTCCACTACTGTTTTTCATTTCCCCCGGAATGTCGTACGACTGGCCTTGTTGGAATTTCTGTTTCTCTGGGCCTTCGTTCCGCTGTAACTATTATTTGCAATTCTTAGTAGATGGATACTGAGAGGCGTGCGATCGTGAATGAGAAGAGACGAAGGTCTTACGCCGCGATGAGCGAAGCCGAGAAAGACTCTTTCCTTCAGCGCCGTCGAGCTCAGTATGCAGCCCGCAAGAATGCAACTGCTTCTTCAAATACAAGCTCTATTGTTGCTGCTCATGCTACTTCCGATGTAAACATCCAGGACACATCTTCCAGTGCTGTGAGTTCTTCGGCTCGTGAGACTCAATCTCGTAAAGCATACGTCAATCCTTGTTCATATCCTACTGTGAATGCACGAGCTGAAATGCGCGCTAGCTTGCTCTGTGGCGACTCATATCTGTGATGCCTCACGAGCCAAGCAACTGCGTCGAGGCACCTACCGTGAATCTTGTCGTGCTTTTCACGATCTTTTATTGGCGGTACTGATGTTGAAAAGAAATATCAGCATGTTTTCTGGATTTGTTTGGGATGAAAATGAGGTATGCCTTAGGCCTCTCCCAGTCACGGACATATTCACTAATAAAACTTCACGGGGTCTTTGATTTGTCCTTGTTTGATATGTTGGTGGTGTTATGTTTTCATGATTATATCACTAATAAAACTTCACAGGGGGGCTTTGATTTGTCCTTGTTTGATATCTTGCTGTTGTTCTGTTTGACTGTTTTCATGTTTATACATAAAAAAATAGAAAAAGTGAACTGAATTATTCCCTTTGTTGTTTAGTTCTCTCTCTCTCTCTCCCCTCCTCCCTCTCTCTCTCTCTCTCTCTCTCTCTCTCTCTCTCTCTCTTTCTCTTACTCAGTCTTTCTCTCTTAAATGAATTTGTGGACTTGATTCATTCTTTTGGACGGTGAACCCAATAGTCAATTTTTTGTAATGAGTGTTAGTTTATTTATGTTATCAGGAGGAAAAGCAAAGGACTAGATTGAAGGAGAAGCTTGACAAATGTGTCAAAGAGAAATTGCTAGATTTTGCTGATATCCTCAACGTTCCAGTTAGTAAATCTGCTGTAACGAAGGTAAGTTGCAGTGCTATTGGCATTTCACTACTTTCATGCTTTGTTAGGATGAACTGCATTGATTAGGCTTGGCTGTTGTTGTTAGGAAGAACATTCAGCGAAGTTAGTGGATTTCTTGGAAGCACCACATGTGACAATGGATTCTTTGCTTGCTGGAAAGGAGGTCAATCACGCACCCTCCCTTTTTTTATTTTATTTTTTTAAATTTCTCAAAAGTTGCTTTCTTTATGCTTAATTGAGTTAAAAAATTAAACCTTCTAGCAGGGAGTTACTCTGGTAATATCAAACAAACAACTCACTCAGAAAACCATTCCTACTCCTTACACATATGCATTGACCAAAAACAAGTAATGTAGGAGGCTCGTCATCAACCGTACCGTTTTCCTATATTGCAGTGAATCCTGAATTTGAACAAGCTAGGTAGCTAAGAACCTGGTAAAACTAAACACAAAACAGACCACAAAGCACGCCCAGAAATTGACTGAGTGTCTACTAACTTTTGATATTCTGAAATACAAGATCACGAACAACACAGACAACGTCAGAAAAGCTCCGAAAACACCAAACAACCCACACCTCGAGCAGGTAGAAGAAGACTCCCAAGTTGTACAACCCATTCACATTCCACAGCAGTCAACTCACAAGAAGGTAAATATCTAAACAACCCTACACCAAAGGTTTAGAATGACACAAAAATATAACCTCATAAACAACACGAATTACAGCAGAGGCACTCACAAGAAAGACACACCAAAGGGACTATGTGCATTAGCATTAGTGCATTACAGAAGTGCATCAACAGATAATTTACTCCACATGTCCCAAGTGCACCGAGCTCACGGAAGCTCTAGGGAATGAGGAATTCCGATGCCACACATGCAAGGCAAACGAAATTGCAGTGCCAAGGTAATCATACAATATCTTTAATTATATGAATAACAGCAAACACACAACAACACAAATTACATAACAAAGAATCATTGCAGGTGCAAAGTCACAGTACAGATCAACGATGGTAACAACATTATATCAGCAACAATGTACGACAAAGCTGCGGAGCAATTACTGAAAAACACGGCCACACAGATGCATCAAAAAGATCCAGAGGTAAACAAGTCACAATATACGCATTAGGTTATAATCCTACTTATATTTCACCCACACTACCGTATCTCGTGTTCAGAGGTTCTCAACTGTCACTCAATCTCTCACAGACCTGTTGGTTGCCCTTTACTTACCGTTTCATGAGATCGTGTTCTATCGTACCTTCACAACATTTCCGTTGTACACTAAGCGTATGACCACCCTATATTTCACACATTCCTGTAACACCAGTTTTCCAGTTTACCAAATGATCTTCAGAGTGTATTCTTAGTCAGAAAAACAACGGCTCACTTTGATTAGCTTTTTTTTAGTGTTTCTTAGTTCGCACAGCAACTCCTATAGTTGGAATTATAGTTGTACTTGTTCTCCAGATCTTGCAATGATACTTTCTTTCCAAAAAATCACTCTCGGGAGATAGACTGAAACATACAATTTCTTCACCAAATGTTGCCCTTTTACACATTTTATGACCTGTATACTCACTCTGTCACATTCAATGTGCTGTGTGACACTTTGCTTTGGGCTCTTTGTATTTATTAGTTCACAGAAAAACACCTTTTCTTGCAGCTATTTTATACATCTACGAATGTGTTTAGATTGCCTACAATAATTGTTTTTATGCTGAAAGAGATTCTCAGGAAATAGACTAAATCAGACTGTACTTTCACTGAGTCTTGCACTTTTTTACGTACTATCATTTGTACGCTCTCTCTACCAGATTGGATGTACTATATCGCACTTGGTCTCCAAATTCTTGTGTTTCTTAATTGACACAGCAGCTCTTATGGTTGCACATGCTTTCTACATCTATAAATCTGATTTTAGACAGTAACAATTAACAGGAAAATGCAGCAACACTAACAAAAAACACAGACTAACCCCCCTAATATCATTGCAGGAAATACAGAGTTTACTAGAAACAATCAACGAGGACCTCAATACGAAGATCATAGCAGCAAAAATCGTACCATCAACAAAGGAGTACATGGATCACAAGACCAGACACACTATCCTAAGCTGGACAGAGTCACAACCAACAAACATGAGTCCAGCAGACCCTAACATATGTAGCGCATAACTTGGAAAAACTCCAGGTAAACATCTACCCAATAATCACACGCACTACCACAAATTCGTATGACTGCAGCTACTACAAATAAGATTACTAATAATCCTTCAACAACATTCCCCACACAGAAAAGAACAAAGGGAAGCGACCAACAACAACAACACAAGAAAGGCAGCAAGACACCCCCCAAAGAAAGTGAAGCTGGAGTTCCCACCAAAACCATGAGATCCTGGAACTACAAAACCTAACGAGTAATAGACTTACTTTTTGAAAGGACACGTCCACCAAAAAGGGAAAAAGAAAAAAAGGTGCAGACAAGCTTCGCAGCCGAATGCAGTTTTGTAGCTACCGAAGAAACAACACTTTTGTAACAACCAACAAACTTACTTTTGGCACAACCGTGTATATATCTACTAACTACGAACAAATAATGCTATGTAAATTATACAATAAACCAAAAAAGGCAGGAGAAAAAACGTAAACAAACCAACTACAAAACAAGGGCAAGCGTGTGCAAAGCACACATATAACAACTAGTATATATATATATACGGATACGGATACGTCGGACCTAAATTACGGACTCGAAAAAAGGGAAATATTTCGATCTAAAATAAAGATACAAACTCAAAAGTACTTGGAAAAGTCATTGTAAAAAACAAAGAAAATATAGATTCAGAGCCGAAGAGTGGCCACGAGTTAAAGTTACGATCAGAAGAGTAAAGGTCCCTGTCATGACCGCCATGTTCACCACAGATTCACCAGGTATAAAATGGGGCCGCCGAAACGAGCACACCAAAACGAGCTCTCAAGCTCCCCGAATTACGAGCTCTCAAGCTCTCCAAGTTATGAGTTCTCAAAGATACAAACTTTAATCGGGGTTTTTATTTCTACAACTCAAATGATCACACACCTTATTTTGGAACTCACCCTCCAGATATAGCGGGTCGAGCTATCTTATATTGGAACTCTCCCGTCCTAAAGTGGCGGGACGAGCTATCTTGTTTTTGGAACTCTCCTGTCCAAAAATGGCGGGACGAGCCTTCTTCTTTTTGGAATTCACCAGAGGTCAACTCGTCATCAAAATCGACTAGAGGCTAAAGGCCCAAAAAAGCCAAATCATATGAAGCTAAGGCTATCCGCCCAATTATAACTTCAAATCGGCTAGGGACCAAAGATCCTGAAACGCCAAATCATACGAAGTTAAGGCTATCCGCCCAATTATAACTTCGAACCGGCTAGGGACCAAAGATCCTGAAATGCCAAATCATATGAAGTTAAGGCTATCCGCCAATTATAACTTCAAACTGGCTAGGGACCTAAGATCCTGAAACGCCAAATCATAAAGAGTTAAGGCACTCCGCCCAAATACAACTTCAAAAGGCTAAGGCTATACGCCCATTATAGCCATCCAAAAGGTCGGCAACATATTGGGAATTCGCCTTCGAGCGAATATTGTATAAGACCGACCTTAAGGTCGGCAACATATTTGGAATTCGCCTCCGAGCGAATGCTCTATAAGACCGACCCTCAGGTCGGCAATATATTTGGAACTCGCCTTCGAGCGAATGTTCTATAAGACCGACCTTCAAGTCGGCAACATATTTGGAATTCACCTCCGAGCGAATGTTCTATAAGACCGACCTTCAGGTTCGCCTTCGAGCGAATGTTCTATAAGACCGACCTTCAGGTCGGCATCATATTTGGAATTCGCCTTCGAGCGAATGTTCTATAAGACAGACCTTCAGGTCGGCTACATATTTGGAACTCGCCTTCTATAAGACCGACTTCAGCTCGGCATCATATTTGGAACTTGCCTTCGAGCGAGCCTTCTATAAGACTGACTTTAGATCGGCATCACATTTGGAACTCACTTTCGAGCGAGCCTTCTATAAGACCGACTTCAGCACGGCATCACATTTGTAACTCGCCTTCGAGCGAGCCCTCTATAAGACTAAAGGTTCTCAAGCCACCAAATGCAAAGTCGATTCACGACACACAAGCCACAAAAAGCAGACCCAATCCATGGCACAAGCCACAAGAGGCAAATTCGATCAACAACACACAAGCAACGAAAAGACCTATCTGAGTACGGCACTTAGGCAAAGCTAACAGGCGATCCGCCACAGTAGCGAGCCGTCACAGATTTCAAGGCAACAGATCGCGAATAGACTTTACTCCCTGCCTAACATTTCTAGAAAATGCTTAAGGCACGGAGTAGGGGGCCATTGATATGCCTAAATCGTAATCCGGTCCGCGGATCCTTATCCGAGTCCGTCCGCCACCAAAATAGGGGATGAGGCCACCGGCCGTTATTGTCCATGAACTCACAGGCCAAATTGGGATCCCGAGCCTTCGGACCCGGTCCAAGCCCTTAGCCCCCACGCGATGGTGTTTTAGGGATGATTTAGACTGCACTTGATAGTGATCAAGCTGCCTACGTATCCAATGCGGGGATTGGAATCAAGTCTTCGTAGTTCCTTAGGGATTGTTTATATAGAGGGGTTTGTGCCTTAGAGTTAGTGTGTGGCGTGTCCAAGAGGACACGATTAACGTATTCCCAAGGAAAAGATTGTGACTAGTTGATCTCCTTGATTTTAGGAGATAATTATGGTATCCAAATATTCGTATTAAGTGATATGGATTAGAGCCTTTATGACTCGGGATTTTTTCCATAGTTATCTGATTTATTACTCATGTGGGAAATATGATTAGAGATTAACTCTGGCCGATTTAGACGGCCCGAGCTGAACTGGTTGAACCCTTCTATGTCTCGGCCAACCCGCGAAGGTCGGGGAGAATGGCAGAACTGGTATCAACTCGGACTCTTAGGTGTGTGGAATGGTGGGTCTGAAAGAGACTTAATCCGACTAGTAAGGTCAGACACGGGTAGGTTAGAGTACATGTGTAAGCCGACCTTCGGAAGTCGGGATTTAACTCAGGCGTGTCGGCTATTCAGGGTCTTAAGTATTGGTTGATCTAGAGGAGACGGGATCAACAGTCGAGCTACTCTAGTCCGGCCACTAGGACATCCGGCACCGTTTCTCTCGATACTTAAGGTTGAGCCACTAGGGAGGTGCAACGTACTTATGTGCACTTACTTTTCTATTTCGACATTATGTGCACTTACTTTTCTATTTATAGGCTTTTATTTACAAGCTGGGGTGAATGAGTGGTGTGGTGTGTGTTAAACAAGTTCAATATACTTTAGTGCACTTTTTTTTTTCGTTTTATACATAATAAACAATCCATGTTTAAAATTTAAAAAAAAAAAAAAAAGATCCATGCTTTAAAGAATCCAATCTTACAACCACAACATAACATTTTTTTAAACATAAGTATGCAAAAAAATTTCTAAATTTTATGCTTTTAAAGTGTATTATTGCTAATTTATCTACTAGTTTGTAATTTTGTATATATTGCCAATGGGGGTACTAGGACAATGGATTCAAGTCCCATCGATTGCATGTGGTTATATAAATCCACTTTATACATTAATTTCGTTTCGGTGAAAAAATATTTCTATTTAATGTTAAATGTTTGAGAACTTATGCTATATTTTTGTGGCATAAAGGAAAACTTATTGAGGTAAATTTTACGATGGTCCAGTCATAAGTATGACTTGATGGTTCGAAATCAATCACATTCTATTATTTGTCAATGGTCCTATGTGTTTAAAAATAATTTATTAATTTCAAATTTTATGATCGGTAGAAGAAAATGATGATATTATATTGGTAGACCATCATAAAAGTAGTGACGTATTGATGATGTGTGGCCGTTTGTGTTGGGAATAATGCAAAACAATGATAGTAATTAAAGACTTATTCTTTATTTTATTTTTATTTACGGAAACGAAAGATTTATATTAATAAACAAAATAAATAGAAAATACAACCGAACACACGTCGGGAAAACATCGGAAATAGATCTGGACTATCACCAGCAACTGCTAGAAACTGCTAATCGGAGAAACCGAAAAGAAAAACATCATGGGGCAGGCCCCAATCGCATCAAATTTTGTCTCATCATAGAGAACTTGATTTTGAGAAACAACAACATAAGAGGCATATGTCATATCATGGGCAACAAAAGCCTCGTTTATCGAAAGAAACTTCATAGGACTAAAGTTAGCAGATTTAATCCTCCAAAAAAAAAAAGTTAGCAGTTTTAGACAGCCGAATACTAGCAATAGCCGCTATAATCGGCAACTACCTAACATACCCAGAAACTAAAAACATAGAAAAACAGCCACAACTACTACCACCGGCCAAGGCCGGAAAACACCAAGAGCCAAAGCCGCTTCCATAAGAACCGGTAGAAAGCCCCCAAATCTTTTCCCGTAAGCAAAACTAATACTGCCCATGACCTTCGAAGTGAACCACTAGCCTTGACAACCCAAGGTCAATCCACACCACCGGAACTCTTTTGTCAGATCTAACAACCAAAGTCACAGATCAGATCGGAGAAAAAAGCACTGGCGCCGTCGCTCAGGGAATAGCAAGACGGGCTGAGCAAAACCACCCGCATCACCACCAAAATCATCAAACACAACAACAACCATCCATGACCGGTTCCGATTGACACCAAATGGACGAAATCAGCCATAAAAGCCTTCGATCTGAGCTTAAAACCAACCTGCAAGTCGATAAAGGTTTCCCCGAAATCACTAAAAAGCAGCGAAAATTGGTCCATCCTAAAAGAAACGGAAGACTAAAAACGAAAAAAACATAAGAAAAAGACAAGAAAAAAAATAGATTGTTGAGGAAGGCCGTCTCCGGTGAGTCGCCGGAGAGGCAAATGTGCTAGTCGAAAGTGTAAGCCGTGAGTAGTTTTTTTAAGAAAGTATGGGTAGTTTCTTTTTTTTTTTTTTTTTTCCGCAGTATTTAAAGGGAAATTTTTGTCTCATGACTTTATTTGTGGAGTTATATATATTTTGATTGACTTTCTAATACATGACATCATAAATTACCTTTTAACACAAATCATTTACATCAAGTCAAAAATACACAAATCATTTATAAAATTCCTCTAAGAATATAATTTTTTCTTGGTAACCAGAATCGTCGACTTCCTTTATTCTTTTTTTATGATAGAGGACATCCTTTATTACATTCCTATAATTTAAATAATAAAATGTCAATGTAACGATCGTTTTCCTTAAATAAAATACAAGACAAATTTAAAATTTTGACACCATACACTTTTTTATGTGGTGTTTGAAACATCAAAATAGGGATAATATAATATATATTTTTGTCGTTAATAAAGTCAAGCTAATAAGTCGAGTCAACTCTAATTATACTCCCTCCCCTCCATTATAATATAACATCGCGCAATAATTGGCTTTTGAGATATATTTTTTCTGTCACTGATGACGAATTATATCAAAGGTAGCATGAAATACACAATTTTTCTGGGCAGCATTATTTCCACAGCAAATTTTGGTATGTCCAGAGCAAATGTGTAATAGGACAAAATCCTAATATAAAGATTTGTCCCGGTAATACCAAAAATGACTCTGGCCATACCAGCCACCAATTTCTTTTTCTTTTGGCAAAGACTATTTCTCTCTTAATAGTACTTTTTAAATGTTTCGTCAGTTTTATGCGGTATTTATTTATGAATAATTCATTTGAAGGTGATACAATTACATATTTGTTTTCAACCTGTGTGATGAAGTCGGACTTCACCGATTACTATTTTCGGGCCAAATGATCTAATGGTAATTTTCCGATCACCGGTAAACATCAAAAGAGGGGGTTGTTTTTGCTATATTTTGACTGAACTTGAGTTTTCTTCAAGCTGTACGTATCAAATCTCTCCATTAGAATCAAGCCGGCCGTAGTTCTAAGAAGGGGTTTATATAGGGATCGTTTACCCTAATGTTGCCATATCCTTCAAGTATTTAGTTATGCCGGATTGCTACGAATCCCTGATTATTAGGAGATTATGTCTCCTTTATCTTTAATGTTGAATCAGAGCCTTGACGAGGTTGGATTCTTTCTATAAGCTTATCCCTTCATCAAGGAAACGTGTGTATAACTGGCTAAGAGCTCGGGCCGCTGCGGACTGAGCCTTTGTGGTCGTGCTCTGCACCTCTTCTGCAGACCTAGCCGTCCTGCGGTGGTCGGGAAGAGTGTAGCAACTTGCTTTATATGATTTGTTGTGGCTAACGGTCGACCACCAGACCACTGGCCGGGGTAAAGCCTCTGTGCCTTATTTGAAGTTCAACCTTTATATTCATGACACGTGGCCCTGATAGAGCCGACCATCGTCATAAGCCCCCCAGGTCGGCCTGGACCTTTGGTTAGGGCGATTTGTTATGGACCATGCTCGGTCTTGATCGTGCAGTTCTCTCTTGTGGAGCCGCCGGGGATCGCTCTGACATGTGTCAAAAGTGTTGTTGTAATCGTCATAATTATCACGATGAACGAGGCGTCTGCCTTCTGCCGTAAAGTGGGTCATTAACCGAGGCGACGATTGGGCTTATAACCCCTCACCTCAAACGTCATTTCCTCATTATCACTGTCATCTTATACTCAAGCTTGAAGCAAGCCATCCTCCTATTTCTTCTTCATATTTTTTGCAAGTAAGTTCTTTCTCCCATATTTCGTTTTATTTTTCTTTAATTTCTTCATTTATGAGGGTGATGTCCTCTACTCCTACCGACGAGTCTATAGATAAGGAAATAGGATTAGATTCCTCATTTGATTTTGAACAGAGGAGGTTATCTCCAATCCGATCCCCTGCAATTCATCTTCTCCGGCCATCCTTCCGACTACTCTTCATCTTCCTCGCTCTTTATCGTCTTGCGTTCCCAGGCAATCTTTGCCTTCCGTTACCAGGGATTCTCTTTTAGTCAGGCATCTTAAAGCTGTGTCCGCCACTCAATCCATCATGGGTTGCTTTGGCACTGAGTCTATCATCTCAAATCACACTATAGACTATCTATGCGCCCAGTACAGCATAAATGTCAGCAGATTTGCTCCCCGGGTTTCGATCACTCCCCAATCTAAAATAGATGTTCGGGTCATCGGCCGGTACGCTTCGGAGCCCTTTGACGGTTATTGTGTAGTTTACAAAGAACAGTTTGACTGTGGCCTGAGGCTCCCTCTTTGTCCGGCCCTTGTGGCCACTCTTTATTACTACAACCTGGGGATTGCCCGAATTGCTCCCAACGGGATCATAACTATAGTAGGTTTTTCAATCTGGTGCCGATTGGTAAGGACTAGGTTTTCCGTTCGGCTCTTTCGGGTATTATATCGTCGTTCTAAAGTAACCAATTCCCCCGGCTGGTACTATTTTCTTCGCTGGTCGGATTCTCTGCTTGACACTCCCATCCAGCTCAAAGGGAATCATCTTTCAAAATATGGAAATAGCGGTTTTTCTTTGTCCACCACGAAAGGGCAGCTCGGCTGGGCCGATGGAACTCTGCAACTCTCGACCAGGATATTGCCTCCGAGGTTACTGACAAGGACTGGTTTCGGGTTATTAGGGAGTTGAACATCTCTTTAAACTGCCCGGACTATACTTCATAGCTGATTGATCGGGCACGTCTGAGCGATGCCGGTCCGGAGCCATATGTACAATTTACAGATTCCGAAGAGAAATCCTGTAAGGATACTCCTCTTAGTTATTTCGCATTTTTGACTAGGTTTTTGTATACTGATCTCTTTTTCACTGTGCAGTGTCCGACCTTGCATATCTGCTTTCTGGAGCTGGAGCTGAGGATGTCCAGCAGAAAGAACAAGATGAGGCACCTTCGGCCTCCGGGGACCGAGCGAACCACGAGTCCAAATTTGTCCGAGCGGCCAGGTTTCATCTAGGATCTTTGCGGGTCCGGTCTCTATCTGACCATCCTGACGATGTTGTGGTTTCCCCTCATGCTCATGAGGACCAAGGCTTGGAAATTCTGGACCACCCTCTTGGTCTAGAACTGGTTTCTGACATTATCTTAAGAAAACGATCAACAAGAGTGGTCTCTATCTCTCCTGAGGGGCCATCCCGTAAGAGGGGGCGTACAGATCCTCTGACCATCACAGCGGGAGGAGGTGGCCTAGGTGATGTTTCTCTGATGCAAGAGCAGCTGTCAGCTATGTCCATAATGGACCTGGCAGAAATGGTATGTGCTATTCTAGCTTGTAGTTATTTAATGTTTGCTACTCTTTCATACTGACGCTGTCCTTTCTTGTATTTCTTTTGTTCTCACAGGGTGCCCGCATAGGGCAAGAGGTATTTAGCCATCTAGCCAAATTCAAAGCTAAGGCCGATCAGGCCGAGAAGACAGTGGCCAATCTATAAGCTAGCAAGAAAAAAATACAAGGACTTGTATGAGTTCGTAAAGAAAGAAGCGGCCAGCCTCAGGAATCATCACACGGTCGAAATGCAGGCTCTGCAGGCAACACATGCTGAGGAGGTGCGGGCCTTGAATGATCAACTGACCGCTGAGAAAGTTGAGGCCGAGAAGGCTCTGGTTGAAGAACATTCTGGTCGGAGTGCCTGATGTATTATTTTTATATGATTAAATATACGTGATTTTATTATGTTTTATCAACGAATTCTATATAAAATATATGAAATTATGGTATAAATAGTATGAAATGTTAATCTTTATAATTTAGAGTAGTTAGTAGTAAAAATAGTAAAAGTTGTAATTTTGTACCGATTTTAGTAAATCGGAGTGTAAAGTGTCGATTTACGTGGGTATTTGTGGTATTTTATTGCGATTTATAAACCGAGACCCGAGAATCGACATATTAAAGTTTAATCATATCTCTGGAATAATTTAGAGAGTTCCATGAGCTTAAATGGTCAATTGAAAAGCTTAAGTGGACAAGTGGCCAATCAATCTGGTTAAGTGGTAATCAAGAAATGTCTTCGACAAACGAATGGCTCATCAAAACGACATTTTCAGAAAAAGTGTTCTTCACGAAAGTTGTAGATTTTTCCGAAAGCTTTCCAATGCAATTTAAATTATGAAGATTGGAGGTCTACAACTTAAACAGTGATCAAGTGGCTAATCGATTTGGGTTAATAAAAATCCCGAAATAGCTTCGGAGGAACACGAGGTTATCAAGGAAGCGTTATCTGAAGAAGAGTCCTTCATGAAAGTTGTAGAGTTTCTCGAGACCTTAATTTTGGCATTTCGTTTGCAAATTTTGGAGGGCCAGAACTCGAGATATGAATTTTAGAAGTTTAATAATTATATATAAAAATATATATAATCTACGCACATGCTGAAGAGATCAAGTTAGTGGATGTAATCATTATACCGGACCGATCCGGCTTGATCCCGGACCGGTCCGGCCTTGAGATGTTTGCCTATATATAGAAGTTCAGAGGCAATCGGAAAGGGGGTACCAAATATATATAAACCATATCATATATATATTCTCCTCTCCTCTCTTTTCTTTTTATTTTTTTTAATTGTAGTTGTAAATAAGGCCTTACGCCGTAATAATGTAGTTTTAGTATCGTTATAATGCTCGGAAAATCTCGGAAGTCGGTTTCTTTGAAGAAGTTGTAATGTCCGGAAAATACGATTTCGAATCAAGCGCCGTATTCGGGTAACTTTTCTTAAAGTATTTATGTTTGTTTTTATATTTTTCGTTGTTATAATGTTTTAGGCTAAACATATCATGGCCAAAACTATGTAATCGGTTTTATTTCGATCTTTTCGTTAAAGAAATGTTGTTAAGTTAAAATGATAAAATTGAGTTAATTGAATCTTTTTCTATTTTGATCGTATTCGTATTGGCGTATTTAATCGATCGAGGAATTCATAATCTAATTATGAATTGACGCCTCGTAGTCGAGGATATGAGATAAAAAATAGAAAAACCGGAGGGTAAAATTGGCGTGTGAATAACGTGATAACGGAATCCGATTTCTACCGGGGTAGATTTGTTTTGGGAGAAATGAATCTTATTATAATTTGTACTCGAGATCGTAATAATGTTAAATCATCGATTAATTGAAACTTAAACCGGAAAGTTGAATCGTCCGGCTTTGACAACCGGAGCCTTTAAAATAAAATTGACCGCTTGTGAACGGAATGACTCCTTTTATCTAAAGGTAGATTTATACTCGGGACACATTCGGAAAAAACCGTAATGATTGTGGACCTTGGGTGATGCAATGGACATATGACAATTTCATACGCTCACGTGAGGAGGAATTGTTTACCTCAGTGAGTGCACCGTTTCATTTACTCAATTGGACCTAAAATAAAAGGAGAGATCGAACACATTTCATTTAATCGAAAGATCGTATAAACCAATTATATAAGTTTTGGCGGATTCTCTAAAATTATCTGTTTAATATTTTGGTATCTATATATACTTATATCTATATATATAAATTATTGCGGTTTATGAGATCTATATATATTTATGTATTTATATATATCATGTTAGTATAGTTTTTAATTTTCGTATTTATTTTATGTTGACTAGAATAGTAGTGATACGTGTGTTATAAAATTGCGGTTTAGATCGAGTTAATAACGACTCTTTGGTGTTTAACCACACTTAGAAGAATTACCAAGTTCCTGTGGATACGATACTACGACTCACCATACTAGCACTACTGATTTGACCCGATAATCGTCGGTTAAGGACTGGTATTAGCACTAGAAAAGACCACGTCAGTGCCCTGGAGAAATCCATTCCCGTACTTATTGCTAATGGGATCCGGGAGTACTACAGTATCCCCCATATTGACGGGGTCCTTACAGCTCTGCTCATTCCCCTGGTCAATCATGGATACTCTATGGTGATTGACGATTCCAGATCCCAGTTTGAGGGTCTTGATCTAGCAAAGCGAAGAATAAGGGCATGTACAAGGTGGTGTGTGCAAAGTTTACTTGGCGGTGAAGGAGCTTAAGTCGAGGAGGACATTGCCTTAAGTATGCCCTTGCTTCTTCCTCCCGACCATTTCTTTGGATTATAGTTGCATCTTCCGAGGGGACGCTCAGTCCGATGCCTCTCAGCCTAAATCTTCTTAAGACTTTGCATTATTTTTTGTTTTTCCTGCGACCTGCTCTGCGGTCGTTATATTTTCAACTTTAAATTTCTCAGATTTAATGTAAAGATCTCTTACCTTTGCCTTTACTTTTCTTTCTGTTGATTTGGCTTTGCTTTTACTTTGCTTTCTGTTGTGGCTTTGCCTTTACTTTCCCCTCAAGTAGGGCATGTCAATTTTTGACAAGACATACTTAAATGTTATTCTTCTCAGAATTTTAGTCGTTAAACGGTCTGCGTATATCATGATGCTCGCTCTTTCGAGTTGTATATTAGATGGTCTGCTCTGCAGACTTTGATAGTCTGTCTTGTTTCGACCGAAGGTTTGTGTTACTGTCCTGCAGTTTTGATCCATGCTCGGTCTCTGAGCATTTATAATGGTGGCCCGCTCTGCAGATCGATATAGTATGTTATTTGCAAACTTTTAATGATGTTTGGCTGCTCTGCAGCCCGATTGTTACTCGGTCTCCGAGTCTTTGGCAGCATTTCGCGCTCATTCATTTTGGTTTATTTGAGTTATTGGTCCGTCCTGCGGATTTAAGTGTTTGCCTATTTGCAAAATTTTATGATGCTGCCTGCAGCTTAATTATATCTCTCGGTCTCCGAGTTTAATTGTTTGGTCTGTCCTGCAGACGTCTAATTTGATTAATTAGGCTGCTCTGCAGCTATAAGTAATGCCCAACTTGCTGAGCTTAAATTTATACGGTCTGTTCTTTCAAACCATTAAAGATTTTTATAAAAATGAAAGTAATGAGAGAAAATGTAAATATTATTGAAATCATTACATTGCGAATGCAACTTATTACATAAAGCCTCATAATGTAAACAATAAAATAAAGTAGATAACCTAGAACCTGTCTTACGAATAGAACCGTCTTAGGTTGACCGCATTCCAGCTTCACGGAATGGTCTTCCCTTGATCGTTGGCCAGCTGATACGCGCATTTACCGTGCACCTTAATCACTTTATAGGGGCCTTCCCAATTTGGTGCATGACTTACCACGAGGATCCCGCCTACTAACCGTTTTCAGTAGGACCAAATCTCGGCTTGAATTATGAGTCTTTCACGATTTATACTTTTCGATCCCGATGAATGCTATTTCACGATTTTCTTCGAGATCATCTTTGAGATGTCGTAACCCTGTTTCCTGGTCTGTTTTGTTATAGAGCTCTGCTCAGGGAGAAGGTAATCCAATCTCTGTAGGGATGACCGCTTCGCATCCGTAAGCTAATGAAAATGGGGTCTCCCCGGTGGCGGAGTTGGGCATCGTTCAATATGCCTATAGCACATTGGGTAAATGCTTTACCCAGTTTTCGCCTTCTTCTTCTAGTCGCCTTTTCAGGCCAGTCTTGATTTGCCTATTGACTTGTTCCACTTGGACATTGGCTTGCGGGTGGCCGACCGATGTGAAATACTGCGTAATCCTGAGTTCAGGGCACCATTCTCAGACTGTTTTA
This sequence comes from Gentiana macrophylla, assembly GCA_026214975.1. Lineage (NCBI taxonomy): Eukaryota > Viridiplantae > Streptophyta > Magnoliopsida > Gentianales > Gentianaceae > Gentiana > Gentiana macrophylla. The sequence goes on from CM047807.1 coordinate 144,702,980, forward strand.
TCTTCAAACTGTGTGCCATTGTTAGTTATGATGCTTTTTGGGATTCCATACCGGCACACTATGGTCTTCCATAAGAACTTTTGAATATCCTTGCCGGCTATTGTGGTCAATGGTTTTGCCTCCACCCACTTGGTGAAATAGTCAATTGCTACCACCAGAAATCTTAAATTACCCGGTGCTCTGGGTAATGGTCCGACCAAGTCAATACCCCACTGGTCGAAAGGCCAAGGAGATATTATTGGAATCAATTCTTTGTGAAGGTTGATGGGTAAGATTGTCATGCACCTGGAATGTTTTGCAAGTCATCACCAATTCCCGAGCATCTGCTTGCATGCTCGGCCAATAATACCCAAATAATCTACACTTCCGAGCCAATGCTCTAGCTCCCATATGACTTCCATAAATTCCTAAGTGGATCTCGCGAAGAAGGTAATTCCCTTCTTCCTTTGTAGCACAACGCAGCCATGGTGAAATATGTTAGGAACATATTTTTTATGTTTTGATGATGGCCATACTAGCTGTTATAGCAAGCCTGAAATAAGTTAGAATTCTCTGTATGAGTCTTTATTTAGAGTCTGACATGTTGTATAAGTTGAGTCAGACAAGTATTGTACTAGTTGGTAGTGTAGGATGTAATATCGCCGGATGGATCTAAGATCCACCCGATTACGCAGCGGAAGATATTAGATATAGATCTAAACAAACAAAATACATGAATAATAAATCTAACCTACGAGGGGGTTTAGATTACCAACCTTTTATGGTGCAGTTACTCCATGAACAAAGGTCAATCCAAGATCCAAGCTAGATGAGAAGCCACAGTCTTCCAACGTGTGTCTCCAAGCAACACCAGGTGGATGGTGTTTCAAGCCGCCGGACCTCCTCGATATGCTACCGGAATAATCCCGAGGATTATCCCAACTCGAAACCCTAGTGTTGAAGCCGAAAATTCTAAGCTTCCAACACTCATGTATGTCGCATTATGTGTGTTCTATTGAGGTTTGGGAGAACTTTCTTTATATAGGAGAGTAATCATTGTCCTCCAAAGATTTAATAATTAAAAGATAATTATTAAATTAATCCTTATTTTAAATAAAAGATAAATATAATAATTATCCCAAACAAATTAGGATAAATAATATTAATATCTAATATTCCATGTTTTATCACTTAACAAATAAAATGATTAAATCATATATTAAATAATTATCCAAGAAAACTAATTCCCCAATAATTAATTAATACAAAATGTGCCCCAAACCCTGGACATTATGGCTACATGCATTTTTACACACAATGGGCGAGTCCACTTAAAAATTTATTTTCCATGTATTTAATTATCTAGTCCAACTAAACAATTAATCCACATATCAATTAAATAGTCCAATCCAACTATTTAATTATAATTGAGGTGAAACGACGAGAAAACATATGCATGTTAGGAGCCACGTCAGGGAATATGGACCCATATTCAGTAGCTACAATAAATTAAATAAAATCATTCGTCAGACCGAACAATTATATTCAATATATTAATTTCGGGATTACACCACCATAAACCCGAAACCGAACTCTGCCGAATATAGATAACTTACACTCAACTATGAGTTATAAGGTGTCCACTGATATAATCATTACATACGGATAAATCCTCCATAGACTATTCATTTCGATTCGGGATATCTCCATAGACCCTTCTCGAAACATCTTATCCTTATTTACCATTAACCCCCTAGTGATCAATTAGTTCATAACTAATATAATATGAACTGGCGCCATCGATCAGTTTCTAGGATTAACAAACAAAGGAACTGTCTGTCTACTTCCCGAGGGAAGGAATGGATTTCATATCTGTGATAGCACAGACTACTCACTCATCCCAAAATAGAGCCAACGAGAAGTGTTGGACCACATACTACGAAGTGATCCTTACGAACACATCAAACCCTACCCTATTCTAAGCAGTCGTCTGTGATCACCTCAGGATTGAGATTAATCCATATATGATCATCTTGTGATTTGATAAGACTTCTCGATCACGGAATTATATCGAGAACTCAAATCAAATCTGTCAAATTTCTATATGATTATCATCATATATAAATGCCCCACTAGTTACCCTCTTACCAACAAATCCGGATACATTTGTCACACTAAAGTGTTCTCAGGCGCATTATTAGCAAATTAATCTTGAGACCCATTTACCAGATTAATAAATGCTACGGACTAAGTTTATTTTAAGTACATCTCACTAACTCAACCCTCTTGTGTATAGCCATACACTGAGTTATGTGATTACATAAATGATGTCGGGTCAAATAATAAAAATACTCGATGCCTAAATAACACACTAGCAAGAGAACTAGGTTCAATCGTAGTATAGTTAGATAGAGTCGAGGTCGATCCCACGGAGACTCGGCTTAAATGAAATATAACTTATTAAAACTAAAAGCAAATTAAAGGCGGTCTCTGACCAACAATAACGTAGAATTGAAATTGACACAATAGAAACACAAAACCAACAAAAGACAGAACGACACTAAGAGACTTATTTTTGTAGGTTTTATAAACGATTAACAAACGGTATTGATAACGCTAGTAGTAATTACTCCCCCATGCTATGTAGATTGACGACGAGACAAAATAAGACATTTAAGATTAATTATTCGACTCACGGGAGTCATCCCCTAAAATAGATCTAGCTCCGGGGTAGGCCATCTAGATCATCGTGTCTCCGTTACATGACTTCGCTTCGTAGGCCTCCATCTCATATAACTTCTGACACAATTACAAAGCTAGGGATGCCGGTATAAACCGTAACCTCATCTAAGCAACATTCCTATGGTTAGGCGTACTTCTTAGACACCGATTCAATCTATGTCCTAAGTAACAATCACTTTTTGAGTTTCATGTTAAATTACGATGACAAATAATTAAGTTGATCAGGTTTAATTACTCGTTTTAATTACAAAGCAGAGAACCTAACGTAGTCGAAGACGTTCACAGACAAATCAAGAACATCACAGATCTTGCTACCAGCGAGACATAGGCTCGCTGCCAGCGAGCTCAGATCTGAACCGGATTTGCTCGTGAAACGTCTTTTACGTCTCAGATCTACATAAACATGGGTTCGTTAATTAACTACATCACGAAATAAATTAGATCTACGAATAAAGATTGCATAATTGAGTAGACATTACCCTCGAAGACGCAGCGTGATTCCCACTCCTCGATACGATCTCTAACCGGCGATTCTAACGACTCCGTAAACGAGAACATAAAATTAAGAAAACTTGTATTGAAAATAGAACCCATATTGTGGAATTGTATTTTTCTAAGGTGTTCTAAAGGTGTGTTTAATAAAATTTGTGTCTGCTCCTTTATATAGAGACTTAGGCCGACTTAAAGATATGTTTGAAAACCCTAAAACGCGTAGAGATAACTCCCAACCGATCCTCGAGATTTTCCCGAATTCGCCCCCAGCGAATCCCTAGCTCGCTGCCAATGAGCTCACTGCTTTCTGATTGGCTCGTGATCGGCTAAAACTGGGTGTCCAATCTTACCGGCAGTGTACCGGGTCTAATTGTAGTGTTGTCTGGTGAATCAAGTGTCGAATCCTCAGGGAAAAGAAAATGTAATTTAAAATGTGGTTAAACACCAATTAGCTATTATTATCTTGATCTAAGTCGCAATTCTTTTTAATTTAGAGCTATTCAAATGATAAATAATTAGATATTTATATAGATATAGTATACCAATATAATAGATAGTTAATAAGAACTAACCAAGACAATGTTATTGAATTATGATTTCTTTTAGTTTTAATGGATGTGACCAATCTTCTTGTTGAAGTGTAATTGATTATGTGAAACGGTATACTCCTCGCCTAACAAATTTCCTCATACGAGTGCACGAATTCATTCTATGCCTCCTCCTTGGTAAAACCGTAATTAAACCTAATGATTTGACATGATAATCTCTTGAGTATAAATATTCTATCCCGGATAAGAAAGAGGGTTCCGTTTGTCGACGGCCAATTTTACCTTCCGGTCTTTCTACCTTTTTCTCATACCCTAACGCCTCTGGTCGGTTCATGATTAGGTTATGGTTACTGTCCATCTTGGTTAATTACGTCAATACGAGACTATCAATTAGTTCAAGTAGAAAGAGATTCATCAAATTCAATATTTTAATCATATTTTAACTTAGTCATCATCCATTTCCTAAAAAGAAACATTTTTCAATTACATGTCTTGGTTAGTTGTATAATTAGCCTACATACATTATTACTAGTAGATAAAATTGTAAAAAAAAAAACAAACAAACATAATAACAATGTTAGAATATTACCAATTATAATTGTTGAAGGAGGCTTCGTCCTCTGAATGTCACAATGATGATAAATTCAACAATCTTCAATAATTATTCTAACTATTACAACATTACTACTACTTTTTAGGCATAATGCCTCATTGAAATAATGTTTCTGAGAGAGTAGATAATATAGGGATATATATATATTGGTATATCCTTTCATACCTCATAAATGAGGTATTTATAAGCGAAAATCGGTCCGGCGCATGCGCGGCCCGATCCGGCGTGGACCGGATTAGCCGATTCGAATATCATGTCGACGCACATGGGGTAACATGGGGTAATTATCACATAATCCGGCGTGGGACGGTTTCTTCCGATCTCTGCGCGGGTTTATCTCGCCACTTGATGATCCTTTGTATGATTTGATTCCGATTCTTCTACTTTGTATCACATAATACACGTATAACAACAACAAAAAACGACAAAAACACAGGTAAATCTGACAACAAAAGTTATAATTTGTATTATGTTATTTATTTGTATTTATTAGATTTTTATATATTATTTTACTATCATTTAATATTTTTAGATAAAATTAATCAATAATATGTATAAAATGTGATAACATTTTCATCATAAATTTAACATATATCAACTATTAAACTTAACTTTTGATCGTCTCATAAAAAAATAAGCGATAAATAATAGATACATATTCATAATGAAAACAATATAATTTATTTAGACTAAATTTTTAATTTAGTAAGGTATATCGTCGATATTTTAGTTATATTAATTTTATCTATTTAAGATTATTTAAGAAGATAAAAAGTGTGTATAATTCAATAAATTGGTTATAAAATATTATCTAAAATGAAATTCTACATGAATTACTTAATAAAAATATTTAGAATAACTTTAAAATCGCCATTGCATGCGAATTATTGGAATCAAAGTAAGTCAGTAGTTGGCGAAAATGGCTTATAACGTTCGGAGTTAGGGTGTTTGGCTAATCGAAGGGATAAGAAAGGAAAATCGAAAGAGATAGAAGCAAGTAAATGCATCTTACACCTTCAACTTTTGATCAAAAAAATATCTTGATTAGTAATATCCGACATCGATATATATATATATATATATATATATATATATATATATATATATATATATATATATATATATATATTTTTAATAATAAAATACTAACATATCCGAACTCATTCTTAGAATCATTTATTTTTCAAGCGTCATGAGGTGAGAACTAATATATTAGTACCCAACTATTCCAAGAATAGCAACAATTGATACAAGATTGCCTTCCAAATAATATTTATTCCAATCTCAAACTTATACCACTTTTGTATTTCGATGTATGTCACCGCTTATCCATAAGCACATACTATACTTGCGGGATTTCAAAGAAATGTAGACCAATTTAAGTTAAGGGTCGGTTTTATCTAGTTAATCATAATGGCTAAATTCTAGTGAGGTGCTTGATCACTCTACAAGGTGAGGTGGGGACAAAATTGGAAATTATGTTTGGGGTAGGCTATTTAGCTCTAGTTAGTCAAAGTAATGCCAAAAATCTCATCATTCCTAGTCCGATTCCAATTTCATACTTGTCTTGAAATGAAAATTATTCTAAAATTTTATTATAAGTGATTCTTTGTCCAATTCCAAAAATATATATTTCATACTATTTATCTAGATATACATACTTAATTTCTTGTTAAGATCTAAAATAGATATAATTAATATAGAAATAATATATCAAGCTTACTTTACTTAATTAAAAAAATTCTATCAAAATATATCATTTTATTATAATAATTATATATTATTTCATTTATTTCCTTGAGGATAATTAAACTAAGTGTATAAGTATTTGATATATTAACTTCATTTTATTTACTAACCTAACTCCATTCCCACTAGCTAACTGTCATCGCCTGATGATAAGTGAGTGCAAAAATGGGTAGAAAATAAAGGAATCATTTTAATTAAGGTGATACGAGTTTTTCTTATAAAGACTACAACATAACATTTTATTAAAGGAAATATTAATATTACACAAAATATAAGGACATAATTAAACAAACTTATGGACTTAAAGGAAATTCTTAAACTAAAACAACTTAAAAGAACTTAAAAACTTAAAAACTTAAAAACTTAAAACATCTTATTCCAACTTATAAACCAATCACTTAAACTCCTCCCGTCTCACACAGATGAAATGACCCTCTAATCTTTCATTTGTAGATGAACCGCTTGGTACATCTTTGGAAGCGCACTCTGTAAGAGGTTGACGAGAAGGAAAGATCTCATCCGAAGCATTCTCCGGAACTCCCGCAAAAGCGGATCTGAGTTTAGAGATCAAAGACGCCAAATGGCATCGGTTGGCGAAAATTTTCGTCTACCAAGAGCAAAGTTGATAGCCGTCTTGTGGATCAGGACTCCCAGGTCAATAATAGCTCCAATCGTAATAGCATCTGAGCAAAGATCTCATCATGAAACCTCGGAAAAGTCCAAAGTTGGAAAAACTCGCGAATTTATAAAATGTTTCCAGGTTCGAAGATGAGGAAGCAGAGCTGAAGTGGCGACAACATGATCACGGTTGTAATTTGGAAAGAGAATTTGGAAAGCTTCGGCACATTTATCAATAACACCATGAACTGTGTCCAAATTCCACTGCGATTCATAATGACTATTTGGGGTAGTTTGGACAGGAGGTATTTGAGAAGCTTGATTGATGATAAAAGGAGTGAATGGTACAATACAACCACGGACACGCACAAAACGTGTCGATTCCAAAAGCAGTCCAGCAGAGTTGCATAGAATTCTCGAACTAGAGTGACATTGACCTTGCCTCTTGGTGTACGGACAAAGCGATCCCATCCACCTCCTTCAATACGGAGAAATCCCCACCTGGTTCATTTTTGAAAGTTGAGACCTTTCTCAAGTAATATAGGGGGTACCGAAATTGGCTAGATAACGGTCTTGAGTTGTTTGGTGCGGATAATCATTAGGATCGAAAAATAAATGTTGAATATCCGGGGTTTCATCATTTGGGTACAACTGGGGAGAGTAACTGTTAACTGAAGGAGAGGAATGATTGGACATTTTCTACCGTTAATCAGTAGGTGAAAGAGAGGAAGGGGTATCATTTTAAAATTGCAAGGTATGCTATTTATAGGTAAAAATTCGAGCAGAAGAGGAAAAATTCGTTTCAGTGTCATAAATAGATTTTCCGGCGTAAACCGGTGTGTTCCGGCCTACGCCGGAATCTATTTAATTCTGTCGAAATAAATACCCTATATATATAGCTGTCAGGTCGGTGATAACCCGGCGTGAACCGGAATATACCCGGCGTACGCCGGTTTTCACTATTCACGGACAGAGTCTAATTTGTGTGTTGATGGCCAGAAAATTTTCAAAATCAAACAAAATAAAATACATCATTCATCAAAATGTTATAAATAAATTATTACCAAATAAATTCTTACGAACTGGGGAAATTATTAAAAAGTGCACTAACCACTGAGTGCATCAACCAAACGTCAATGTTAAAATTTCTAGTGCCAAAACAACATAATGAAAGGAAATAGTCATCAAAGTACAAATGTTTTTCCAATGATAAAATTTTTAACGATTTATTCAAGTCTTCAAAATTCAAATCATCGCGGCGTTTGTGACATGGATTGAGTCGAAATCGCCCAAAGTCGGAAGTTGAAGTCGTGGTATAGAATGGATCTTGCGAACGCATGGTAGACATAGTAACCGAACTATCGAATCCAAGCGATCCAAAACCGGTAGTAATGATTGAAATCGGCGTAATCTCCAAATCCTGAAGTAGCGGTGACACACGGAAACATACCACGACATCTTGAATCGACCGAAGTAACCTGAGTGTAAGATTGAGAGGTAGGAGGCGAAGGAATCGGTCGAACCCGGTGGTAAGGTATAGGGATGCGCTCGCGAGGCGAGATCATCGGACATCCTTTCATGCGGTGGTCACAGACCTCTCATAAAAGCTCGCTGGCCTCTAATTCCCACTCTAATATCATAAGTTCATTTAATTCCGGCGTGGACCGGTCTAGTCCGGTCTACGCCGGGTTATTAAAATCCGTTTTTTTTTTATTTTTATTTTTATTTTTTTTTATATAAATATTTTTATAAAATCACAAAACCATTTAATGATAAAATAAATTACTACGATATTTTTTGTATGATAAATTCTAATTATATCATATAAACCATATATGATATAAAAATAAGTTTATCATAAAAATTTTATAAAATCTTTGAAAATAAAATTCAATCTATTCTACTCCTATCATTCTTAAATCTTCGAGATTTCTATAATAGCGGTCCATCAACCTAATTCCTAGGAATGATGCGTTTGAATTCTCTCTTTGTTGTCCATCGGGATTTTTCGGATAACCACCTAGTCGTTCCCATCTTAATTACATTCAAACATTCATCCTGGGATTTGGTTGTGCTTTCCCACATTTTCCATCTTGTGTTCACTTTTTCCATGAGATCCTACACCTTAGTAGGAATCTTGCCCTTTTCTTTATAGCACTTCTCGATTTCCCATTACAAAGATCTCTTTCTCTAAGGTTTCTATTTTAAAGGCAACGTCTTTATCTAAACCTAATTTTAAAAGTAGAATAAAAACTTCTATTCTATCTATAAAAGGCATTCCAGTTCTTTAATGTCTATCCGGTAAAAGACTAAATTACCTAAAATGTATTTTAAACGAAAAATAAGAAAGAGTGTACTGGAATCGGCTCGGTTTGTGGTGATAGCAAAGCGTTCTTTTTAATACATTGGAGGGTCGCTCGGTACATAACCTCTCTTGTTAGAGGTATCCTTCTTCTTTTACAAATAACTTCACTCTGTGACCATTGGCTATAAAAGTTGTGAATCCATCGATTAATTCTATAGCTCGACTTATAGATTTTTGTTACTTCATATGGACTGTCCATCTTGATTTAAGCTTACACCGAAACCACTTCAAACGTGAATTATATAAGAGTACTCGATCACCTACATGAAACTCACGAAGATAGATCCTCTTATCATGGAAAGATTTCGCATGCGTTCCTTGTAGATTCGAGCATTTTCGTAAGCGTCGAGCGAAACTCATCGATTACATTAATCAAGTAATCTATAATCACCAATGACCTTTGGATCAAAATTTAGAAATTTAATAGCCCAAAAGGCTCGATGTTCTAATTCAACAGGAGATGACAAGATTTACAAAAACTAATTTATAGGAGAACAACCAATTGGTGTTTTTAAAGGTCATTCTATATGCCCATAATGCATCATCTAGTCTTTTCTGCTTGCTTTTTACGATTTGACTCTATAGTTTTTTCCACGATTCTTTTTATTTCTCTATTAGATACTTCTACTGTCCCCTAGTTTGTGGATGATATGGTGTACCAAGTTTATGTTTTACACCATACTTCTCAATTAATTTTGTAAATGGACGGTTACAAAAATGTGATCCTTGGTCACTAATTATAGCCCTAGGAGTGCCAAATCTCGTGAATATATTCTTTTTAAGGAATTTTAACACTACTCTAGAATCATTAGTGGGAAGAGCTTCAGCTTCTACCCATTTGGATACATAATCGACCATCACTAAAATGAATTTCTTACCAAAAGATGGAGGAAAGGGGCCCATAAAATCAATACCCCAGACATCAAATAACTCACACTCCAAAATAGGTTGGAGAGGCATCTCGTGCTTCTTGGAAATATTTCCCCATTTCTGGCATGATTCACAAACCCTTGCATAGTGGTGTGCATCTTTATATAGAGTAGGCCAGTAAAATCCACTTTGCAAGACTTTGTAAGCGGTTTTCCACCCTCCATGGTGCCCTCCAGCCTCACGATCATGGCAAAATGATAGTACACTTAAAATCTCATCATTGGGTACACATTTTCTAATTATACCATCTGAACATTTTCGAAAAAGATCTGGCTTTTCCCAATAGTAAAATTTTAAATCATAAAAGAACTTCTTTTTCTGTTGCCATGTCCAATGAGATGGAATATACTCACAGGTAAAGTAGTTAACAATATTACTGAACCATGGCGAGCTTTCTTTGGATAAATTACCAGCTTTAACCAGTTGCATTCTTGGAGGAGCATCAACCATGAGGAGTTGTTCATCTGGAAATGAATCTTTGATCTCTTGTCTTCCTCCTTTTCTTTCTTCAAATTCCATACGACTCAAATGGTCTCAGCACTACGTTTTCAACGCCCTTTTATCTTTAATTTCAATGTCAAATTCTTGAAGTAGCGAGAATCCATCTAAGAAGACGAGGCTTCGTGATCTTTCTTCTTTAACAAATATTTTAATCTTTGAATGATCGGTATAAACAATTACTTTGGAACCTATGAGATACGATCGATCGAAATTTGTCTAATGCAAAGATTACGACCATCGATTTCTTTTCGGTGGTGGCGTAATTAAGTTGAAATTTGTGTTTAAGGTATGGGATGCATAGTAGATTGCCTTAAGTACTTTGTCATGGCGTTGACCTAGAAACGACTCCATTGCGGATCACTAGCATCACACATAAGTTCAAACGGTAAGTTCCAATCTGGTGCTATTAGAACTGGTGCAGTTACCAATCGTTCTTTCAAAGTTTCAAATGCTTCCATACATTTGTCATCAAACTTAAAAGGTACTTCTTTTTCAAGCAAATGATCGAGAGGTTTAGCTATGCGTGAAAAATCTGCAATAAATCTTCTATAAAAACCCGCATGTCCAAGAAATCCTCTCAGAGTTTTCAGGTTTACTGGCGGAGGTAACTTTTTAATTACTTCAACTTTGGCTTTATCTACCTCAATACCTTTTTCAGAAATTCGATGACCTAAAACAATACCATCTGATACCATGAGATGACATTTTTCCCAATTTAAAACTAGGTTTGTGTCTTCACAAACGTTTAAGCAGCGTTTAAGTGTAGAAGACATTCTTCAAAAGAATCTCCAAAAGCGCTTTGAAGTCATCCATAAAGATTTCCAAAAATTTTTCTACCATATCTCTGAAAATATTGCCATCATGCATCTTTGAAATGTATTTGGTGCATTACATAATCCAAACGGCATTCTTTTATAGGCAAAAGTTCCATATGGACATGTGAAAGTCGTTTTTCTCTCTATCTCCTGCTTTTGCAATAAATATTTGTAAATAACCCGAATAACCATCCAAGAAACAATAAAATTTATGTCCACTTAATCGTTCTAACATCCGCATGCGATGAATGGAAGTGGATGATGGTCTTTCTTCGTATGCTCATTCGGTTTTTAAAATCGATGCACATTCGATATCCTGTGACTTCCTTGTTGGAATCCATTCATGTTTATCATTTTCCTTTATCGTGAATCCGCCTTTTAGGCACTACTTGGGTAGGACTTACCCACTCACTCATCGCGGATATGGGAAAGATTATTCCCATTTCTAGTAACTTAATAACCTCTTTCTTGATTACTTGTTGCATATTTGGGTTGAGGCGGCGTTGTGGTTGGATACATGGTTTAGCCTCTTCATTCAAGATGATCTTGTGTACACAAATCTCGGGACTTATTCCCTGAATATCTCAGAATCGTCCATCCAAACGCTTTCTTATGTTGTCTTAACATTCTTAACAAACCGATCTTCCTGTGACTTGGTCAATGATGATGAGACAATAACAGGAAGCAAATTATCATTTTCAAGAAAGGCATATTTGAGATTTGAAGGAGAGGTTTTAATTCAGCATTCTTTGGTGGCTCTCTACCGAGGGTTTCAATATTGGGCCATCCAGTTTCTAAATCTAAATAACGATGCCATGGGCGTTTTCAAAAGAACTTCCGGTGTCGAGATAAAAATGATTTCTTTCTTTTCTTGGTTGTCTCTTCATAGATAGATAAGGCTAAACATTCTTTGAGCTTATCTTCAAAATTTTGCGATTCAAAGATCATTCATATACATAGAAGATATGCTTTCTATGAATGAACATGATTCTAGTGATTTATATGGATGTTTCATAGCCTTAAAGATATTAAAGGTGACTTCATCTTCATTGACTCTTAAAATTAATTCGCCTTTTTGAACATCAATAAGAGTTCTTCCTGTAGCTAGAAATGGTCGACCTAGAATAAGAGGTCTTTGAAAATCCTTCTTCCATTTCCATGACTACAAAGTCAACTGGAAAGTAAAACTTATCTATTTTAACCAATACATCTTCAATGACTCCTTTAGGGGCGTTTAATAGACCTATCTCGCCATCCGGAGAGTCATCTCGGTGTTTTTAAGTTTTCTATTCGAGTTTCCTATAATCCTCAAAAGACATAAGATTAATGCTAGCTCGAGAGATCACAGAGTACCTTTTTAAACAGGAAACCCCCAATCTCACATGGGATGGTAAAACTACCTGGGTCTTTTAGTTTAGGAGGAAGTTTGTGCTGTAATACTGCGGAACATTCTTCATTGAGGCAGATGTTCTCATATTCTTCTAAACGTTTTTTGTTCGAGAGAATATCTTTAAGAAACTTGCCATAAGTAGGCATATTGATTAGTGCTTCATGGCGGGAATATTGACATTCAGGTGACAAAATGTATCAAGGAAAGCGTGCATACTTTTTATCCGTTTTCAACTTCTTAATTTGATCTCTAGGTGGGTAAGGTAAAGACTTAAGGTCAATAAATTCAGGTTTTGCAGTTATGCTCTCCTTACCTTTTTCCTTAAATGTTTGAGCATCTGGTGGTCTCCATGTGTCATGATCCTGTACTATCTTCTTTGAAATTTGTTCAAAATCCTTCTTTACTTGTTCTGTTGGGGTATTGCTACTCCTTACTTGGTCTGTGCTATCAGTAACTTCGTCTTTTCTAACATGTTCATTGAATAAGGTCCGTAGATCGCTAGCCCTTGGATTTTTCAGTATTCTTGGGACTTTGATCCATTCTTCCTCTTTCATTTCAGTTTCAATATGATCATTACGACTTAAGAATTTGTCAATTATTTCTTCTTCTTCTTTACTGAATTCTGGTTCGTCCTTGCTTTTCAAGTCCTTTTCGAATTTATCATCCAAATCATCTTCTACTTCATTATTTCCTGAGTTTTCTACTCCGTTACTTCCAAATATCCTTCGCTTCGGGTAATAATAAAGCATTCACCTCTCTCTAGGTTTCTTTCGGTATTACTAGGTAATCCTCCCGGAGGTCTCTGCTTTTTCGTTCTCCTTCTCTACTCAAGTGATCTTCCATATTACGACCGATGCCTCTATAGTTCTCATTCTCATGTCATGCCCACTCATGGATGTTTTCAAAGTACTCATATCCTTAGTGAGCAGTTCCTATAGAAGTTATCATGGTTTCCATATTCTCGAGCTTGGGTAGACATCACACCCATCATGTTTTCCATTAATTTTTCCCACTTGTCAACTCCTTCTACGGGTGAGTTGAACTTTGAGTAACCTGGTATACTTTGTGTGGTGTGTTGTGGGTATAATCTGGGTGGTAATTCTTTGGTTTTGACTTGATGAATTTCCCAGTAACTTTGGTTTTGAGTATTGTATGAGCTTTTGTATTGAGTAGGATAGGGTGGTTGTCCTTGCTTACTTGGGTTTTCAGCCCAACGAAAGGTAGGATGGTCTCTTTTAATGGCATTGAATGAGTTTGAATAAGCATTATTCAAATTCCTATGCTGTTGCAGAAAACTCACTTCTTCCCTAGAATATTCTTCGGATTCTTCTATTCCGTTATCATTATTCGAATATTCAGTTGATAATTTTCCTTCTGAGCCAGAATTCTTGTTTCCTTGTAAGCCATCAAACTTCCTACTAAGATTTTCCAGATGTGCTAAAACTTCTGAGTTTGATGTAGATTCACTTACAAATGCTACTTTTCTAAATCGTTGGAACCTGTTTCCCACATTCGGTTATTCTTAGAAATTTTCTCAATTGCATCATAAACAACTTGTGCTTCACTCATCATCAAAGAGCCTCCACATGCATGATCAACATCAGCACGTGAGTCCTTTCTCAATTTACGACAAAAAAGTTGGATTTGCATGTCAAGAGAGTAACCATGATCGGGACAAGCTCTTAACAACTTTTTAAATCTTTCCCACGCATTTCCAAGTGTTTCCTCGGATCCTTGTCTAAAATTAGCAATTTCGACCTTCAATTCCAAATTCCTACCTGGCGTGAAATATTGTTTTAGAAACTCAGTTTGAATGTCCTGCCAACTTGTCAACGAATGATGTGGGAGTGACATAAACCAGTCTCTAGCTCTTCCTTTTAATGAAAAAGGAAACATTGACATCCTTGTCAATTCACGATGAGCACCTTGGCTCTTGGCAGTGTTGCACAATTCTTCAAAAAGATATAGGTGATGATGCGGATCTTCGTCATCTTCACCAAGAAATTGGGCTCTTGTGTCAATCAAACCAAAAAGATGGGATTTAATTTCAAAGTTATTTGCTCCTTCATTAGGTAGACGAATTGGATTGTTAGTTTCATTTCTTCTCAAATTCTGATCACAAATCGGTCTTGGGTTTGGTGGGTTATTATTATGATGATTATTCGATTTCGGTTTTGGTTATTCCGATTATTGGGATTCGTTATTGAGATGTGGTGGTGGTGGTGGTGGATTTTGTAATGGTGGATTAAGATTATTGAGGTTTTGTCCATGTCCTTGGGCATGAACAAGCCCCTGTTCAGTGGTGTTTCTTCACCTGGCCCGGCCATTCCGTACCTCGAGTTGATGATTCTGGGAGATACACCTCCAAGATGTCCTTGGCTGGTTTGGCCACGTCTATTTTCTTCTCTTAATTGTCTTTCGTAAGTATTTATATCTAGTTTATAAGGAGTAAGTGGTGCCTTACCGCCGGGTCATCAACTACAAAAATAGAAAACAACACTAAAATAAAGAAAGTGGCTACTTACCAATAAGGTAAGTACCAAAACAAAAGTAGAAATAAGATTAAGAAAAGTGTTGACTTATTCTCAAGAGTTTTGAGCTAATATAAGTAGTAACCATAGACATAATAAATTAAAGTTACTTATTCCCCGGCAACGGCGCCAAAAACTT
This sequence comes from Gentiana macrophylla, assembly GCA_026214975.1. Classification (NCBI taxonomy): domain Eukaryota; kingdom Viridiplantae; phylum Streptophyta; class Magnoliopsida; order Gentianales; family Gentianaceae; genus Gentiana; species Gentiana macrophylla. Next base: position 144,718,392 of record CM047807.1, read on the forward strand.
GATCGGCTAAAACTGGGTGTCCAATCTTACCGGCGAGTGTACCGGTCTAATTGTAGTGTAGTACGGTGAATCAAGTGTCGAATCCTCGAGGAAAAGAAAATGTAATTTAAAATGTGGTTAAACACCAATTAGCTATTATTATCTTGATCTAAGTCGCAATTCTTTTTAATTTAGAGCTATTCAAATGATAAATAATTAGATATTTATATAGATATAGATACCAATATAATAGATAGTTAATAAGAACTAACCAAGACAATGTTATTGAATTATGATTTCTTTTAGTTTTAATGGATGTGACCAATCTTCTTGTTGAAGTGTAATTGATTATGTGAAGCGGTATACTCTCTCGCCTAACAAATTTCCTAAATACGAGTGCACGAATTCATTCTATGCCTCCTCCTTGGTAAAACCGTAATTAAACCTAATGATTTGACATGATAATCTCTTGAGTATAAATATTCTATCCCCGGATAAGAAAGAGGGTTCCGTTTGTCGACGGCCAATTTTACCTTCCGGTCTTTCTACCCTTTCTCATACCCTAACGTCTCTCAGTCGGTTCATGATTAGGTTATGGTTCTGTCCATACTGGTTAATTACGTCAATACAGACTATCAATTAGTTCAAGTAGAAAGAGATTCATCAAATTCAATATTTTAATCATATTTTAACTTAGTCATCATCCATTTCCCTAAAAGAGAAACATTTTTCAATTACATGTCTTGGTTAGTTGTATAATTAGCCTACATACATTATTACTAGTAGATAAAATTGTAAAAAAAAACAAACAAACATAATAACAGCAGAATATTACCAATTATAATTGTTGAAGGGAGGCTTCGTCATCTGAATGTCACAACAGTGATAAATTCAACAATCTTCAATAATTATTCTAACTATTACAACATTATTACTACTACTTTTTAGGCATAATGCCTACTGAAATAATATTTACAGAGAGTAGATAATATAGGGATATATATATATTGGTATATCCTTTCATACCTCATAAATGAGGTATTTATAAGCGTAAATCTACGGTCGGCGTCTTGGCTGATCCGGCGTGGACCGGATTAGCCGATTCGAATATCATGTGTCGCATATGGGGTAACATGGGGGTAATTATCACATAATCCGGCGTGGACCGGTTTCTTCCGATACGCACCGGGTTTATCTCGCCACTTGATGATCCTTTGTATGATTTGATTCCGATTCTTCTACTTTGTATCACATAATACCAGTATAACAACAACAAAAACGACAAAACACAGTAAATCGACAACAAAAGTTATAATTTGTATTATGTTATTTATTTGTATTTATTAGATTTTTATATATTATTTTACTATCATTTAATATTTTTTAGATAAAATTAATCAATAATATGTATAAAATGTGATAACATTTCGTCATAAATTTAACATATATCAGCTCGCTGGCTTTTCTTGTTCCTTACTCCACTTTTCGTGCTGCTTCGGTATTTATCTTTAATGCAATCCGATTCTGACTTGATTTCTCTTGATATTTACTTCCTCCGATGGTAAATATCCTCCGATTTATTGCAATATATAAAATCAATATTTATCGCACAGTAAATCATATTTAAATAATAAAAAATAGATAAATACCAAATTATATCTATAGATCACACAACACTAAATAATCATTATAAACACGTGATTTAATATAATATATATATATAATTAAGCTCGATTTAAGGACAACGTTGATGACTTTTACGGTATAATTTGACCGTCATCAATAAACGAGGTACTTAGGGTTTTCAGTAGTGTCTTAATTATAAGCATACATGCATATAATAAGATGAATTATTAATTCTGTCCTAAAACAATTATATAATTGTCTTTCGGGCACTACACCTAACAGGTAGGACGGCAAAGTGAAACAGATTTTCGACAGAGTAAAGCCAGCCAAGTACCAGCAGAGAAGCATGAAGACATTATGGTTTGACTTATAACCAAGGAAGTCTGTGATGACCTTGAATAAGTCTAAGTTATGTTTCAAGTGATGAAACACAATGTTTAAATATGGTGTACACTGATCTCACACAAATCAAGAATCAGTGAAGTACAAGGATTCTCCTGAACTGAAAAGAATGAAGGAAACAGTGAATCGGCAAAGTAAACTAACTATCGGCTGAGTAAAGACAAAGCAGTGAAGGAAGATCTAAGCGGCTGAGTCAGATGGGTCACTTGACCGTTCAGAGAACAGCTAAGTAAACCTTACTTAATCAAATTTTGAAATATGAAGAAGATTCAGAGGATCAAGCATTAAATGCACAATCGACAGAGAATCAATCAAGGACGGATTTTCTGATAAACTAATCCGATCATTGAAATCAAGGAGAATACAATTAAGGGGGAATGAAGAATAAAATCAAGGATTATTCCTCTCATTAATATAGCCAACGGACGGAAATTCAAATCAAGGATTATCAAGGCTATAAATAGAAGGCATTGACAGAAAAGAAAGAAGGGAATTTAGCCTAATAACTTACAAGCAGAAACTCTGTCAAAGTAACAAGCCTTCATCTGTACTAAAAGGAAATATCTAGAGATCAACTCAGGAACCAGAACTTTAACAGCAATATCAAGCTCTGAGATTGATCACCATATCTGTGAATACAATTCACATCATCTGAAGCAATTGAATCAGAGGAATCTGAGAAGGGTTGCGCCCTTTGTGATAGCTGCTGAAAGACTTGTTCTCAAGGAGCAGTGATAGAGCGGAGTCACTGAAGCTTTTGAAGCAAGGGAGTGATAGTCTTGCAGATTGTGAAGCTTGTGAAGTCAAGGACAATCGTACTATTGTATCTGTGAAAACAATAGTGAATTTCTCCAATCATCACAAGAGAAGAGTGGATTAAGGGATTACACCACCCTGAACCACTATAAACCTTTGTGTCTATTTACTTACAGCAATTTACTTTTTGGCACTTTACTTAACTGCATTCTATATATCTGTGATTGTATAATCTACTTTGAAACAACATATTAAGAAGGGACTTATCCATTTGCCCAAAAGCTTTTAAATACAAGAAAAGTTTTGAAACTCCACTATAGTCATTCACACCCCACGACTATAGTTTTACCTTCTCTGGGACCAACTAAATAAAATATTTTAGGTACAATATATCATTAAACAATGATTACCGCTCTCAGAAGCCTTATTTTCCGAGCTTGAGCTTTGTCGGTGGGGACTAGGCCGTTTTTCAGGAAGGCAGCTATTGGATCCATCCAGGTGGCCTGTTGAGTGATCGGTTTGGCTTCTTTCTGCTCATAACTTTTCTCACGCTATATCCGCTCGATCAATACTTTTTCATCGAGAGACAAAATTTGAAGCTAGCTTGGAGAGCGCATCGGCTCTTGCATTATTAGACCTAGGAATCTACCCTAGCTGAACATCTTCAAACTCAGCGATCAAGGCTCGTGCTATGGAGAGATACTTCTTGATAGTTTCTTCCTTCGCTTAGTATTCGCCTTTAACATGATTCACTACCAACTGAGAATCACTGAATACGTGTAAGTTTTTTACCCCTAACTTTGCGGCCAGTCTGAGCCCCGTAATTAGCGCTTCATACTCAGCTTCATTATTAGTTGCTTTAAATTTGATGCGCAGCGCATAATTGAACTCCTCCCCCTTTGGGCTGCAAAGTAGGAGACCTGCCTCTGCCCTTTCTTTATTTGACCCTCCGTCCACATATAACTTCCATTGTTCCGACCATTCACTAGATTTTTCATTGTTAGTTGCTTTAAATTTGAAGCGCAGCGTATAAGGGAACTCCTCCCCTTTGGGGTGCGCAGTAGAGACACGCCTCTACCTCTTCTTTATTTGACGCTCCATCCACATATAACTTCCATTGTTCCGACGGTTCACTAGATTGCTCTTGCTCAAGAGTTATGGCTATTCCCTCAGCTATGAAATCTACCAGAGCTTGAGCTTTGATCAAAACTCTTGGTCGGAATTCTAAGTCATAAGCGGCCAGCTCGACCACCCACTTAGTTAACCTGCCTGACGTTTCTGGCCGGTCGAGTATCTGTCGGAGAGGTTGATCTGTCATGACCACTATGGGGTGAGCTTGGAAATACGGCTTCAATTTTCTTGAGGCATGAATCAATACAAGTGCTAATTTTTCTGCATTTGTGTATCTAAACTCCGGCCCGCGCAGGGCCTTGCTGACATAAAAGACTGGCTTCTAGACGTTATCTTGATCACTTACCAGGACAACGCTCAATGCTTCCTGGCACACGGACACGTACAAATATAAGGTTTCTCCCTTCTTTGGTGCGATGAGTACAAGAAGATCAGCCAGATAAACATTTAATTCTTCAAAATCCTTTTGGCATTCCTCATTCCAGGCGAAGGGGTTCGCCTGTCTTAAAATCTTAAAGAATGGTAGGGCACAGCTGTGCCGACCGTGAAAGGAACCTATTCAATGAGGCCATACACCCTGTCAGCCTTTGCACTTCCTTGATACTCTTTGGTGGTGCCATGTTTTGGATAGCCTCAACATTGTTTGGATTTGCTCTTATGCCTTCTTTGGATATTATATATCCTATGAATTTTCTGATCGACCCGAATGTACTTTTCTTGGGGTTGAGCCTCATTTTTGCGTTTCCTGAACATTTCAAAGACTTCTCTCATGTCCTCAACATACTGATCGAGTGACCTACTCTTGACCAGAAGATCATCGTCATATACCTCCATGCATCTTCCTATCTGCTTCTCAAATATCTTGTTGACTGCCCTTTGATAGGTAGCCCCTGCATTCTTAAGCCCAAATGGCATGGTGATGTAGCAGTAATTCCCCATTTCCTTCATAAAATATGTCTTTTCCATATCTCCTAAGGCCATTGCAATCAGGAGATACCCCTTATATGCGTCCAAAAATGCAAAAACCTCGAATTCGACCGTGGAATCCACTAAATTGTCAATTTTTGGGAGCGGGTAGCAGTCCTTTGGACATGCCTTATTCAGGTAGGGGAAGTCTACACACATGCGCCATGATCCGTCTGGTTTTTTTTTAAAACTAAAACGGGGTTGGCTAGCCAATCGGGGTACACCACCTCCTTTATTATATTCGCTTGTAGTAGCTTTGCTACTTCCTTCTGGATGGCTTCCATTCTGTCTAGGGCAAAGTTTTGTTTTTCTACCGAGCGGGTCTTACGCTCGGGTCGGCGTTCGATCTGTGTAATGCCAGTCGGAGATGAATCGGGCACATCGGTGGTATTCCATGCAAAAATGTCCTTGAACTCGGGCAGTAAACCAACCAGACTCTGTCTGTGAGGCTCGGGAATCCATGAGCCGACAATGACCGTTGATTCGTCTTTGTCTTCCCACAACTTTCCTTCCTTTATTTCATCCTCTGTTAACCATATCTCATCTTCCTCTGGGATCAGTTCTTCAACAAGAACTTGCTACACCATCATCTTTCGGTTGATGGTTGTTGTATAGCAACTCTGGCTGCTTCCATATCCCTTTTGATTTCTGCTGCTCCCTCTACAGTAGGGAATTTCATGCTTACGTGAGTAGATGAGATAACCACTCGGAGATCTATGAGGGCGGGTCTTCCCAATATAACATTATACGCCGAGGCCGACCGGACCACTACGTAGTCGACCATTAGAGTCCTGCTCCTCGATCCTTGTCTAAAATTCATGGCCAATTGGATCATTCCCATTCGATGAACTGGTGGCCCTGCAAACCCAAAGAGTGGGGATGAAACTGGGGTCAGCTCGAAATCTTGAATTTTCATAACGTGGCAAACTGACAAGTACAAAGCGTTCTGAGACACTCGGTATCAACACGGACCCGCTTCACAATGCTCTTGTTAATCACCAACTCAATCACAAGTCCTTCATTATATGGGACCAAAAGGAGAGAGTCCCACAGGCCCATATACTACTTCCCACTGGACAATCTCTCGCTTTTGCTGTCTCAGTGGTGAGTCTTCTTTGCTATTGCTTGCTCCAGGTGGTCGGGAACCTACCGGACCACCTGAAATTATGTTATTGTATTAATGGGCTTATTATCAATTTGTCCATCTGGATCAGGAGAGGGCTCTCTCCTCCGTTTTGGGTCCATCCGCCCATCATTTCCTTGATAGTAATTTTGCCTTTTGTACTCTCCGACCCGGCAGGTTAGGGTTCCCCGAGCGATCTATCGCCTCGTCTATCTTTACTTACAAAGCTGTGGCATCTATATCTCTGATCAAATCCCGAAAACTTTCCGAGTCATGCCCTACGTCCTTATGATACCTGCAAAATTTTGTTTGGTCTCTTTTCTCTATCGGCCCTTTCATTGGTGGCGGTGTTCGTGTTATTCATTTCCTTTCCATGAGGCGAGTACATGCTCACACGATCTATTCAACGGAACTAAGTCTCGTCTGCAGAGCACTTTTTTACCGAGCCGATCGGTGATTGGCGTGAGTCATTCTATCCCAGACTTGTTTCCGACCTCAATCGGGTTGTCATTCAGACCGTCCTTTCCTGGGTTCTCCTCTTTCTTGTTCTCTCTTTAATCTATTAGCTTATTCACCCTGGCAGTGTTTAAAAACGGTCTCCACACAATCTTCCATAGTGAGTGGGGGCTTGTTGTTTAACTTTGCATACATCCGACCCTCACGTAATCCTGCTATAAAGGAGGTGACCATTAAGTGCTCATCAGCCCCCTGAACCTGCCGTGATTCTTCATTGAACCTCTTTAAATACTGTAGCACACTTTCCTCTGACTTTTGCTTTAGAGTGAGTAAATGTGTGGCATTCCTCTAGAATGGTCACGCTGTGATAAACGCATGCATGAACTTCCTTGCCAATGTGGCAAAGTCATTTATGGACTTGAGGGGTAGTTTCATGAACGACTCCCAAGCCCGACCAGTGAGTAGAGCCAGAAATGCCTTGCATTTCATCGGATCGGCAGCGTTAAACAGAGTCATATGCGTCAAGTATTGATGCATATGATCATTGAGGTCCTTTGACCCATCGTAAGGATCCATCTTGGGCATCTTGAACCCAGGAGGCCGGGGGTAGCTCTCCACCTGCTCGGTAAAGGGGATTCAAAAGAAAAACTTGTCTTACCCAATGTGGTGTCCAGTTCCGCCCGCGCTGCTTCTCCTGCCCGATCTCTGATCTCTCTTCTCCCGGGGTTGGAGTTGGAAGATAACGTTTCTGCTTGTTCCTCTCGTATGGGATTTGGAGCCTTATTACTGTCCTCCAATGGCGGTTTTCCTTGAGGACTGTTTCCTCTGTAGCCTACTATCCCTATATTTTGAACGCATTGCCCACAATAGTTTTGAAAGCCATCGTATTAAGGTTTGATAGGGTTTCTACCAAAACCTGTTGTGCTGGATCTGGAAGAGGTTCCACTTGCGACGGTTGTCCCTCCGTTGTTTCTTTCTCCCCACCAACGTTTTGTCCTCCGGCATCCTTTTCTACCAGATTTGACCCAACACCCTGGGTGGCTGCATCCTGTGTTTTCTTTCCCGTATTTTTTGGCGGCATATTGACTGTGGTGATGATTCTCGTTGAAACTACCAGTAGAAGGCCCTCCTTCTAGGCGCCAATGATGAAGTTGGACTTCACCGATTACTATTTTCGGGCCAAATGATCTAATGGTAATCCTCCGATCGCGTAAACACCAAAAAAGGGTTCTTTTGCTATATTTTGACCGAACTTGAGTTTTCCTCAAGCCGCCACGTATCCAATCTCTCCATTAAAATCAAGCCGGCCGTAGTAAGAAGGGGCTTGTATAGGAGCCTTTACCCTAATTTTGTTGTATCCTTCAAGGATTTAGTTATGCCGGCATTAATTAGGATTGCTACGTATCTCGATTATTAGGAGATTATATCTCCTTTAAATTTAATGTTGAATCGAGCCTTAATGAGGTTGGATTCTTTCCATGTAAGCTTATCCTTCATCAAGGAAACATGTGTATGATCAGCAAGAGCTCGGGCCGTTGCGGACCGAGCCTTTGTGGTCGTGCTATGCACCTCTTCCGCACCAGACCAAGCCGTCTGCGGTGGTCGGGGAAGAGTGTATCAACTTGCTTTATATGATTTGTTGTGGCTAACGGTCGACCACCCGACCATTGGCACAGGTAAAGCCTCGTGCCTTAACATGTATCATTCATGAAGTAGAAGTATGAGCGATTTGCGAGATCTCTCATCACTTTCATTGTAACCATGTATCAATCAATGTATTTCCACCAAAGATGATCCTGTTGTAGAAATGAATTTATGGTTAGCTAGACAATCAATTTTATACACATTAAACACATTTATCAATTTGGAAAAGTCTGCAGAGAAATGAATTTATACAATCGAGCATTGACTTCTGCTGGAAATTACTGGAAATGAAAAGAAAAAAAAAAGCAACCTCGAAGAATTCCTTCTATCCCGCCTTCCCCAATGACCATACGATGCTAGAAGTAATAGCACCGATCGAGACACTCGATTTTTGCACAGCGGAAGCTTATGCGATTTACGATATGAGACATAACTAATTAATCCTACGAGAAGGTTAAAAAATTACCTTTTCGGAAAGGAAGAGATAATCGACCAAAGGGAGAAGTCATGATCTTCCAGATTGTATCTCCAAGCGACGACTGGTGGACGTCGATCCTCGCCGTAGAACCTCCTCGAATATGTACAAGAAAAATCCTAAATTTTTCTCCTCTTAATGACTAAGGCAAGAAACTAATTTTTCTTTCTTTTAATTTGAGTGTGAAGCATTTAATGTGTTGTGTATTGTGTTTGGATGAACTCTCTTTATATAGGAAATAACCAGTCAAGAGAGTTATCATTTTCACACCACAAAAACCTATTCCCATAAGAAAAAGATATTTTTGTTACAAAATAAGAGATAATTCCCAAAAAATCAATCTCTTAATTTTTCCATTAATTATCCAACAAATAGATAATTAATTAATTACACATGTGACATAATCTAGGAAAATTTCTTTTCCTAATATAACACATGAGGCGCCACTTATTAATCATTTTTAATAGAAAATGTCTTTTCTATTTTACATATTATTTACCGAATAAATAATATTGCATATTCATTAAATAGATCAACTATTTAATTTATTCTCGAGGTTCCATAAAACGAGAAAACACTCGCGTGTTAGGAGCCAACCTTAGGGGCCAATGGGCCTATAACTAAGTATTCTACAATAAATTGAATAAAATATTCATCGAACATAATATTTCTACTCAACTTATTAATTCCGGAATTACGTCACCATAAATCCGAAACTGAACTCTATCGATTATAGATATAACTTATTCTCAAAACGTCGAGTTGAGTCGATAAGTGTCCATTGATATAACCATTTCATATAAACTAACCCTCCATAGACAATCCATAATGAAGTAGTATTATTTCCATAAAGCTTTTTCATTACATCTTATCCTTATTTACCATTAACCCACTAGTGATCAATTAGTTCATAACCAATACGTATCAAAAAAAAAGTGTTGCAATCGGTCAAGAAAGACGTAAATTTCAAATCGACCAGCAAAAGAAAGAAAATTTGGTTATTATACTGCCTAAAAAAATAGAAAAATATGAACAATCATATCTCCTGTTTGCATACCTGATTTACCAAATTGATTTTACCAGAAATCGAAACAACAAATAAGAAAGATCTTTATGGATATATAGAACACTAAGCTTTTGTAGAGAAGAAATCGGTTTTAGGAAAGAGACGTGGGAGGAGGAGGTTTGTGTGGAAAGTGGGGGTTTTGGATTGAGGGAAAACCAAATGAAAGACGTGGGAAGACGTGGGACCAACTATTGTGTGAGAATATGGTTTCGATGTTTCATTTTTCGTTGTGCCAGAAAATAATATTACATGAATGGGTCGTGAATCGGGTCAATTGAGTTAATTGGGTCCATTAGAAGTTATTTGTTCTTAAATATAAATATAGATTCTAAATAAAGTGTAGCAATGTAGCAAGATAACATGTGCTCAAACCATAATTGGCACATTTTTATTTAAGAAGCCCTTGACGTTATTATACAGCATACTTCATTAATGTGTTTACTTTTATTTATAGGCCGCTAAATTAGTTGATAGAGTCCCTTACACGTTAATATCTTCACACACACACACACAAACAAAAACAAAAAAACCATTTATTCCGACTTAATTTTAAGCGGAACCTTGAAAAAAATCATGTCATATTATCGATCGGTCACAATGTGTAATTTCTGACATGTATTGTGTCCAAAAAATACTCAACTCCTTATTACGATATCGTTTTTTAACTCTCATTCATTCAAAACAGTGTATTGTGTCAAAGATGGCCCTAAAAGTTTCAAGAAACTAATTGGAAAAGGTATAATGCAATTTCACCAATTCCTGGCTTTGTTGCATTATTAGACCCACAAAGCCTTGTTTAGAAAATAGGGATATATTATTCTTCGTTGTCTAGCTACACGCAACTCCAAGTTGCCTTGATTGTTGCTTTCTTCGTTTTTGATTTAACGCTTCTATGCTTTGTTTTTATGTCGTTGTGGCCTTCGTTGTTGCTGGATGAGAGTGAAAGACATGAAATCAGCATAATGATGGAAGAAAAATTGACAGGCAGGGTAAAGTTTTCAGTAACCGCTACGATGATTATATGGTTCTCATATTAATTGTGGAAAACGATAAGTTTACATTTAAAAGTTGTTGGTGTTTCATTTCAATTTTTTATTTAACAAATGAAAAATACATAGTAAACTGATACGGGTGTATATTTTTTATACGTAGACTTTTGAACGTTAATGAAATGATTATTATGGTCATAGATGGAGTGTATCATTTCATTTTCTAATAAAAGTTGCTTAAGAAATATCGAGATACTATTCTGCACGAAATCACTTTGATATCCATAGATTTTACGTAGAATTTTAATTAAATGATTACTTTTATAGTAGGGAGATGTGGAGTGTATCATTTCATTTTCTAATAAAGTTGTTTAAGAAATATTAAAATACTTTTCCACACGAAATTACTTTCATCTATTCGATGGGTTTAGAAGTCTTAAATGGGCACCGCATTGTCGGATGGTCCGTTAAAAATAAAAAATTTAAATTAAAAAAAAAAAAACACTTTGTAGTGTGGACTAAAACTTTACATACATATAAATTTAGAAATTTAGAGATCTTAGAAGATCACACTAAATCTATCATCAGATTTAAAAATCACAATTCGCAGTGATATTTTTAAATCTTGTTATAGTGTTCTAAGTAGATTTGGTGTGTGATATTGTCTCAGGTTTGCGTAACAATGATTTAGAGTGGATATATAGCTATTTTTATATATGATTTCTCAAATGAGAAATGGTGGATATTATGAACCACGGTGGTCGGACTCGCTCTATGAATATGACGATAAGATGTCGACAAAAGTGTGAGTAGCTCTGTATATATATATTATTTCTCAGATCCTTTTTTAATTAAAAGGATCAATGGTTCCAATTTCATCTCATTGTGGCCCGGTATATATAGGCAATATGCTAAGGAAGATTAGCTAAGGAGGTGTTTGGTAACTAAAATAGGTACTTATCCTGAAAATATAAGTGGCGGTTACATTAAGTATTGTTTGACAATGATTTAAGCTAAATCTTAAAAAGATAAGAACATCTGAACTTCTATGTAAAATTTTCAGACAAAATTTTTAGCTTAACGTTGAAACATGATTTAATTCCGTTTTTTTTTTTAAGCCTGCCGATCCTCATTTTTGAAAGCGGTATTTACATATATCCGATGTTTATCTTTTTTTTTTCTTCCAAACTTTTAAACCTGCTAAGGTAATTATGTATTATTATAAAATATCTTTTTTAGATTTATAAGATAACATGAACTAGCACTACTGATTTAGGTCAAATGTACAATTTTATATATATATACTATTAGGGAACCCGTGCGATGCACGGAGAACGTTTATTTTGGGAAGTCGATATATGTATGTAGATATGTGTAGATACTGTATTAATGTAAGAGCTATATAAGTGAAAACAATAGGTAAAAAAAGTGAACACGTTAGGAGAGAACAATGAATGTGAGATGGTGTGGAGTTTAATAATATGTATGTACCGCACGATGGGAGTCACTTGCTTAAATGTAGCCTAGGCACATGCATTGAATTTGTGTTGAGTATTTTGTGTTGATGATTTTCGAAATAATGAGCTAAGGCAAAAAATATAAAAAAAAATAAATAAAAAGTAAAAAACAACTTGACATTATCTTCCATGATGCACAGCCTGATAAAACGACGTAAAACCACAGAGTAGGTATAAATTAGAGTAAATCCATGAATATTGTTTAATTGACTTAAAATCCCATTCTCAAACCTATTGGTAGGCTGCCACAGCAAATTTAACCATAAGAAATTATAAATTTGCAAGACACCATACATGTTGAACACTACTAGAATTTCTGGGATTTGTGACGAAATGTTGTGACGAAAATGGTTCATCACTAGTTTGCGACATCATTGCTACAGATTAGTGACAAAACATAAAAAGATTATTTTTACAAAAAATTGCGACGATATTGTGACAAAATATGTACGTGACAAAAGACTAGTAAGTGTTTTGTCGCAAACTTTCGCACCAAATTTATGCGCCATTATCTGTGACAAATATGCGACAAACTGGTTTGGTCACAAAAAGCTTCCTTGCTAATTCATCACTAACGGATAAATTTGCCCATATATGTTTACTTTTAAAGTAGCGACAAAATTTGTGTCAAAATTTTGTGACAAAAATATTACGACACTCATGTGTAACAATGCTCTGATGGATAAGTGACAAATATATTGTGAGGACAACACGACAAAAAATGGTAACATTTTTTGTACGCAAAATCTGCGTGCCATTTTTGTTGACGGATGCGGAAAAGAAAACATGCATGCTCAATTTTTTCTCCGGGTTTTTGCCATTATTTGTGACAAATATTCGACGGTCTAACTTGGACACTAAAATTTCCGTAGCTAATTCGATAACGGATACTCTTTTCCACGTATATTTATTGTCAAATTAGTGACAAAATTTGTGATGATTATATTTGGTCACGCATGTGTGACAATGTTCCTGATTTAATGGAAGACACTAAATAGATGAAATATATAGCACAATTTAAATTAGAAAAGTAATCCCTCATAATAGATGAAATATAACATATTTGTTATTGAAGCTCGTGAAAAATAATCCCTCATAATTTGTTGTAAATAACCCGTCTTACTCGTGAGATATTCGTATTCGACTCGTAAAAGAGTTTGATTCGATTTTTTTTGAGTTCGAGTTTAGCTACTCGAATAAATAACCGAGTTGATCACAAGTTAATTGAGCTACTTTAAATAATATTTAATTAATCAAATGTATATAAAGATTATTAAATATTAATTATATAAATTATTCATCATTAGTCGAGTCAAATTTTAGACTAGTCGAATCGAGTCGGGCCGAGTATTAGACAAATTGCATGATTTCAAAAAATAATCGAACTTACGAGGTGAGCCAAGTAATATTGTGTACCTTGTGAGTCGAGTTCGATCTAGCATTTTTTTTACTCGATCGAGCTCAATCTGAATTCAAACCCGAGTTTTCATACTCGAATCGAATTCAAGCACTAAAAAGTATTGCTTCGACTCGACTCCATTACAAGCGCATCACATAATTTACTAGGGTTAAAACCCATACTTTGGTGCGCTTCGTCCGGATATCGAGTCCTATCCGGAAAGAACGCCCGGCATGCATATATTAACTTTTAAACCGTCAAAAGTAATATATACATAAGCCTCAGAATAATCAATCGAGTAAAAGCGGAATAAATTAAACTAAAGATAACTCGGAAAAAGAATGTCAAACGACAAACAACGGATCACCAAGTCCCAAAATCTATGTCTAAGAAAGCTGACCGACAAAACAACGAAATGAATGTTGTTGTGACTTATTACATCCCAAATGAAATTGAAAAGATACAAAAGACTATCTCTCAAAAACTGAATAATAAATTGCATAAAATAAATGTCTGTGTCATCGTAACTCTTGAGCCTAAACATCAGCTCCGTTAACTCCATAGTCATAACCAAGATCATCATCATCCTGACAACCACCTTCTCGGGATGGGGACAATAAAGAGAAAGGGGTAAGTACTTACGTACTCAGCAAGGGGTAGAAGAAACGGTTACACAGAATAAATAGCATATCATACGTAACAAGTAAATTCTACAATCTCTACCACATAGTTTGCATTAAAATACATTCCCCTCTGCTAGGTCTGCTAGCACCATCACGAGCAATTATCTATGTTACATTGTAATTCAAGGACACAATGCCCGAATGATAGGTATGCACCGGGACATATTCAACACCTCATATGGCACGGATGGTTCCGTGTGGAACATTTCCCAAAACCCGAATATTGTCCGTTACGTATGAGAAATGATTCCATGCTGCGAATCATAAATGTGCCTCACCAAGAATTACAACGTTTTAGCTTTTAGACTCATCATATATGTTTATTACGTAGTTAATCTAACCACCTAAGTCCATTCCACTTAAAAAGGCTTCCAAGGACATCTAGTCGCTAAGGGGGTAAGAAACGGTTACACGTAATAAATAGCATATCATACGTAACAAGTAAATTCTACAATCTCTACCACATAGGTTGCATTAAAATACATTCCTCTCGCTAGTCTCGCTAGCACCATCACGAGCAATTATCTATGTTACATTGTAATTCAAGGACACAATGCCCGAATGATGGGTATTCACGGGACATATTCAAAGACTCATATGGCACGGATGGTTCCGTGTGGAACATTTCCCAAAACCCGAATATTGTCCGTTACGTATGAGAAATGATTCCATGTTGCGAATCATAAATGTGCCTCACCAAGAATTACAACGTTTTAGCTTTTAGACTCATCATATATGTTTATTACGTAGTTAATCTAACCACCTAAGTCCATTCCACTTAAAAAGGCTTCCTAAGGACATCTAGTCCTAGACAATCTAGATTAACTACCTAGTTAGTTGTAAAAGGCATCAATGACTACTAAACCAATGACCCCGCAAGGTCTAAACAACCGCCTTCTGGGCTACCACCTTCTCCCCGCAGAGGGTCTCAGTTGTGGCGATTGATGCTAAGGCACCTGAAGTCGGAAGTTAGACTTTGTCAATTAACATATAATGTCTCCAAGGACATAAATATCGAATCATAACACATTGTACACAAGTAATATCAAAACAATGTGAACATTGTCACATTGAATAATATTTAAAAACATAAATACCATCTCCGTACCTCATCATCACTATTATTATTACTATTTATTTATTATTATGTTCTATTTTTATTTTCTGTAAACGAACAACGTAGCCTTTTTTTTTTCTTTAGAAGACCGTAAGAATCGGCATCATAGCTGCATATAGTTCTTCCCTTTTTTTTATTTCTATTATATACTGTCACCTTCTTCTGTGCTGCATACTATAATTCTCATCCTTTGGTCACTATTATTATGAACAAATATTATCAATATTACTCCGACGTCAACATACAAAGAATACATACTGCCGCATTTTCTTCCGACGGCAGCAAAGCTAACTATTTACCAAAAACAAAATAAAGTATACATACAAAACAAGAATAACAAAATCAAACGGAGAGCCAAAAAAATATAATATTACTAAATACGGTTGAACACCCAAAATCCGTTAAGAACACCCCCTTACCTTTGATCTTTCGAAAGCAAATTGAAAGCAAATAAACGAACAAAATGTTGAAATCATCAACACCAAACTCTTCTACGATTCACCTACGATAAACAAATACGAGCTACGATTAGACACTCTAAAATCACTAAAAACACGTAATCACACCTCAAGAACGTAGGAGACCTAAACTAGGGCTAAAAGGAATTCTTACCGTTTATCGAATCGTTTTTATATAAAACGATCATCTTTCGCGGTGATCAAAATCTTCTACTTGTCTTCAGACCGAAAATCAACCGTTGAACTCCAAATTGGGAAAACAAATGACCGAACTCTTTTTTCTTCTTTCCTGTTCTTGCCGTCGGCTTGCTTCTTTTCTTTTGAATTGCCGTGAACCACATTATGAGAGAATACTGTGGTTGTTTCTTTTAAATACTATTAATTAATCCATTTTTAATAATTAAATTCCTTTTAATTATTTAATTAGTTAGGTCAACCATAAATAGGTTTTAAATAAATTAAAACTCATTTACAATTTTACCCTCCTTAAAAAATTCGGGATGCTACATTCCTCCCCCCTTAAAACAAGTTTCGTCCTCGAAACTAACCATAACTGGGAGGTACTTGAACTCTGGAACGTCACAGACGCCTCGTCTTCTAACTCTCATGTCGCCTCTTCCGGTGTTTGACTGCTCTACTAAACCAAGACTAGCTATAAGTCTTCCTTCTTGACCTTCTCCATATTTTGTTCTGAGGTGCAACTGATTCTTCCACGTAGGTCAAGGTCCTTTCAACCATTTCAAGGTCATTGCCGTTTAAGCATTTCCTTATCATTGACACATGAAGGACGTCATGCACTCGTGAAAGAGGTTCTGGTAACTCCAAACGGTTAAGCTAAAGGCCTAACTTTAGCTAAGATCACATAAAGACCTTTATAACTGGGGCTTAGTCACATGTCTGCCCAAGCCGTCTTACTCTTTTAGTTGAAAACGTCTTTAGATACACTGTATCTTCAACTTCAACATCTAACAATCTTCCTCTTCCATCTTCCTAATTCTTGTACCTGTCTTGAGCCATCTCGTGGTTGCGTCGGTCCACTTCAATCTCCTATCTGGCTTTCCGTATCAACCTTGGTCTTGTAATCTGTCTTTGTTCCACTTCATTCTAGTAAACTGGTGTTATACTCTTTCTTCCATACATAGCTTCAAACGGTGACATCTGGATGCTAGCGTGATAACTTGTTGTAGGAAACTTTGCCATCTCCATCTTCATAAAAGTTCATCGGTAGTACCGTTCCAACTCTCTTTAAATCTTGGTTACTCCGGGATGAACTATAATTGCTTTCTTGTGGCTTCATCCGTCACTATCTTCCTCAAATATTCCACATTCAGAACACGAGTCAATTCTGATGCCAAAGGTTTCCATCTTCGTCTAACTCGTGACCACTGGCTGGTTTGGTTCTCGTCACCGCTTGTAATCGAAAACAACTGGATCTTTATCTTCTTTCTTCACGATCTCATCAACTGCCTTAACTATTGCAATCAATGGTACAACACACTTTGCTTCCTCTTGTTGATTGAGTCATGAATTCATAAGCCTTCAAACTGATCTATAACTCCTGGCGCAATTGACTCCTTTTGATCTCCACTTCCATCACTACGGCACAAGCTTGTTGTAGAACTATAAGGATTCCGGCTTAAGGGTTTCGAGACTTCTTGAAAGGAGAAACACGCATTTGCTATACCCTCTGTCTGGCACTAAGATCCAATCCTTAAACCAATAAGGGTTATCTTGAAAAACAAATAAAGTTGAAAAGTGACAAGTTGAGTACTGGGGTGGTATGTCAACTGCAGCAAGCGAAAAAAAGAGGCAATAAGTTTTCAAAACAAGGGAGGTTTCATGGGTTACAAACGAAGCAAGATGACTCCAGATCGAGGGAATTTCGAAATTGGTTCAAAATCGAAGAATGGGGAATTGTGTCATAATACAAAAAGTAGCCACCGGAAGGAAAAACAATGGAACATCTTGCGCAGATAAGATTCCTTTGAGAGAGTGGAATTTCGCAGAAGATACGGTGGTCCGCAAAAAGAACTCAAACCATTTGGAAATGAAGAATATGAGCTTTCACACGAGCCTTTGTAAAGTGCAGACATTAAGAGAAACATCCCATGGTGGACCTGGGACATTTACTTCAATAAGAATAAATATTGGATTCGAGAAAGTTCGGCAAGTGACCTTTTGTATTAATTATTTTGATCAACAGAATGGATGTTGGCGAATTAAGAGGGTTCTCAATTCTCATAAATGTTGTAGAGTAATCATCCACAACAGAAAAAAAACACAGCAAGAGTGCAAGGTCGAGCACTTGAAAGGCTAAACAGTTGAGAAGTCCAAAAAGGATAAAGATCTCAACCTGAAGAAGTTACGGGGCCAAAACGAGCATACCAAAAGGTCTTAGGAAAGGGTGAAACTTGTCACGAAGTGTCCAAGTTTGCATCAAAGGAAGGTTATTTCAAGATTGAGTTATGGTAGAAATTTGCTCAATGTTATGTAAAGGGAATTTAAAAGTTTTAGAAAAAAGGGGTCTGTGATAAACACGCTTTTGAGTGAGAATCATAAGACACATAAGAAATGCCGGATAAAGTTTGATTCTATAGAGTTTATTCAAACTTTCAAAAAGTTTTTAAGATCATTGCTAATCCAATTCAAGGGTTGCACTGCTCGAGAGGGGTAGTGCAGTGCAAAGGAATGAATGCCCAGAGTTATCCCTTATAGGGGAGACGAAAAGGGCCAAAATGAAAATAGACATTTCACCGGTGTGACAAAATTGTTATAGAAACACCAAGATAGAGGAAGGAATGTCAAAAGGTGGGTCTGGAGGTTTATGGATCTAAATGGCCTGAAAGATATTTGAAACTGAAAGGTACATGGTGCATTAATCCGAATTGAAATTAATTTAAAAAAAAATTGGAGTTCAAATGTTGACCGGCAAGAAGGGCTCAAAAGACATCTTGGTAAACGACTACCATCTGCCTGAAACTCATTTAGCGTAGATTGCCAGAAGGTTAAGGATAAGTAATTGAAAATGGATGTCATGGAAGGCTTATAAGAAATTTGACTGGCATGAAGGTTAGATGCATACCTTGAAAGAACGGCAGCATTAGATAGAAAATTTACATCATCAACACTACCCTTAGGAGGGAAGCTAAGAATAAACATAAGTAAGAAGAATTTTTGTCATCAGAAGGTTTAATCAAATTGAATTTGAAATAAATAATGGGAGTGCAACAATACAAAAGTAGAGAGGATTTGTTTCATATATTTAAAGAGTAAAAAGGTAAGAACTTGTTCAAAGGACTTATGAAGACATGTCTCTGAGATAATTCATGACAGAAGATGGAGAAAAGTTATTGAACTCAAATACCTCAAGTGAGGAATAAAATGGGAGTAATTTCTTGGGAAAGGAATGATTGAAGAAAGGCATAAAAATACTTGAACATCAAACATGGTATCTTTGGAAGATCGCGTCTTAGTGCTTGTCCATCTTGCAAAATAAGCCATAACATTAGCTATACAACCATCCTACTAAAGGACTTAACCTGAAGAAGATCGACTTTGAGGAAATTTCTAGAGCATAACAATCATAACTTATTACTCTCTTAGCCCTAGCCTTAAGTCAAAGAGGTGGGAATTCCCTTAGGGGTGTAGTGTATGATATTTTACGCCGGATCGATATTATCGACTTATGCGGCTCAAACCAAAAGAATTTTGCGCGTGATCAAAAGAGAAGAGATTTAGAAACAAGGGTTTTCAGGTGACAACAAAATATTAGAATTTTTGATGAGAAGAAGTCGGTCGAAAACAATTATTTTTGCCGAATGCACAAAGTTGTCATAATTTACTGATTAGTAAACACTGATTTGAATTGCAGATTCGATCAAAATAAAATGAATTTGAACTTAATACAAAAAAGAAAGTTATAGATAAAAGTGTCATCTGAAACATATAAAAATTCAGGTCATTTGAATGTGTTTAACCTGTTCAAAACAGAAGAGGAAGTGAAAGTGATGCTGCAGATTTTCTGGACAGAGTGTCCGGCATTAACATGAATTTTCCGAACAATCCATAATGATTATCGAGTTGATGTAAGAAGAGAAGTTGTAGATAAAACAGAGATCTATCTTGCTGAAAATTTTCAGAATTTTGGAGCAGAGTAAATGGGTTTACATGAAAGGAAAACACCAAAACAAAAGGCATTCACTCGTGTTGGATTAAACCAACCACGAGGATGATGAAAAATATGTGCCAAAGCTGAAAACCTTTAACACTAACAGTTGAAACGAGTGAGAAGCACTTGGAAAGGATAGATTTGTATATGGAGTTCGTGTAGAACCCATTTCGATCAAAGCAAGTTCAAAGAATTTTGATAAACACAAACCAAGCGATAGTGAGAAGAGGGAGTGGAGGATATATAGAGTTGAGTCGGACATCATTCTCACTGGGGAATAGGTCAGGCCAAAGTGTAGGTTTTGACATTGAGGTGTAGAAAGAAGTGGAGAGATCACAATAGGGAGTGTAAGGAATATTGAACCAAGAGGACCTCAACTTAAGGGTGTAGGCATAAGACTCCGATCCCAAAGCTTTACTTAGAGGGGGTTTCACTTTATCCTAGGTGATGTGGTTTTGTTTAAAGACTTCATCCGTAAGGATTGATTGCTTAACGGACTAACTTACTAGTGCTCCTTGAAGTTTTCTTAGCCATGTGTCAAGAAGAAAAGGTCAGCTAAGCTGTTAAAGAGGCTTATAAAATTCAACTTAAGCTACGAACCTAGACGTAAGATAGGAACTTTCTCTCTGATACCAACTGTGACGCCCCGTCCCGGATACCGAGTCCTTATCCGGAAAGAACGCCCGGCATGCATATATTAACTTTTTAAACCGTCAAAAGTAATATATACATAAGCCTCGTAACAATCAATCAGAGTAAAAGCGGAATAAATTAAACTAAAGATAACTCGGAAAAAGAATGTCAAACGACAAACAACGGATCACCAAGTCCCAAAATCTACGTCTAAGAAAGCTGACCGACAAAACAACGAAATAAATGTTGTTGTGACTTATTACATCCCAAATGGCGAAAAGATACAAAAGACTATCTTTCAAAAGCAGAATAATAAATTGCATAAAATAAATGTCTGTGTCATCGTAACTCTTGAGCCTAAACATCAGCTCCGTTAACTCCATAGTCATAACCAAGATCATCATCATCCCGACAACCACCTTCTCGGGGTGGGGACAATAAAGAGAAAGGGTAAATACTTACGCTCTTCAAGAAGAGTAGAAGAAGCGGATACATAGAATAAATAGCATATCATACGTAACAAGTAAATTCTACAATCTCTACCACATAGGTTGCATTAAAATACATTCCCCTCTGCTAGCACCATCACGAGCAATTATCTATGTTACATTGTAATTCAAGGACACAATGCCCGAATGATGGGTATGCACCGGGACATATTCATCACCTCGTATATGGCACGGATGGTTCCGTGTGGAACATTTCCCAAAACCCGAATATTGTCCGTTACGTATGAGAAATGATTCCATGTCGCGAATCATAAATGTGCCTCACCAAGAATTACAACGTTTTAGCTTTTAGACTCATCATATATGTTTATTACGTAGTTAATCTAACCACCTAAGTCCATTCCACTTAAAAAGGCTTCCTAAGGACATCTAGTCAGCAAGGGGTAGAAGAAACGGTTACACAGAATAAATAGCATATCATACGTAACAAGTAAATTCTACAATCTCTACCACATAGGTTGCATTAAAATACATTCCCTCTCGCTAGAGTCGCTAGCACCATCACGAGCAATTATCTATGTTACATTGTAATTCAAGGACACAATGCCCGAATGATGGGTATTCACGGGACATATTCAAGACTCATATAGCACGGATGGTTCCGTGTGGAACATTTCCCAAAACCCGAATATTGTCCGTTACGTATGAGAAATGATTCCATGTTGCGAATCATAAATGTGCCTCACCAAGAATTACAACGTTTTAGCTTTTAGACTCATCATATATGTTTATTACGTAGTTAATCTAACCACCTAAGTCCATTCCACTTAAAAGGCTTCTGGGGACATCTAGTCCTAGACAATCTAGATTAACTACTGCAAGACGTTGTAAAAGGCATCAATGACTACTAAACCAATGACGCTTAAGTCTAAACAACCGCCATTTCAGGCTACCACCTTCTCCCCATGAGAGAGGTACCGGTTAATGGCGATTGATCTTAAAGCGCTGACTGAAGTCGGAAGTTAGACTTTGTCAATTAACATATAATGTCTCCAAGGACATAAATATCGAATCATAACACATTGTACACAAGTAATATCAAAACAATGTGAACATTGTCACATTGAATAATATTTAAAAACATAAATACCATCTCCGTACCTCATCATCACTATTATTATTACTATTTATTTATTTTTATGTTCTATTTTTATTTTCTGTAAACGAACAACGTAGCCTTTTTTTTTCTTTAGAAGACCGTAAGAATCGGCATCATAGCTGCATATAGTTCTTCCCTTTTTTTTATTTCTATTATATACTGTCACCTGCTTCTGTGCTGCATACTATAATTCTCATCCTTTGGTCACTATTATTATGAACAAATATTATCAATATTACTCCGACGTCAACATACAAAGAATACATACTGCCTCATTTTCTTCCGACGGCAGCAAAGCTAACTATTTACCAAAAACAAAATAAAGTATACATACAAAACCAGAATAACAAAATCAAACGGAGAGCCAAAAAAATATAATATTACTAAATACGGTTGAACACCCAAAATCCGTTAAGAACACCCCCTTACCTTTGATCTTTCGAAAGCAAATTGAAAGCAAATAAACGAACAAAATGTTGAAATCATCAACACCAAACTCTTTTACGATTCACCTACGATAAACAAATACGAGCTACGATTAGACACTCTAAAATCACTAAAAACACAGAATCACACCTCAAGAACGTAGGAGACCTAAACTAGGGCTAAAAGGGAATTCTTACCGTTTATCAAATCGTTTGTATAGAAACGATCATCTTCTCATGTGATCAAAATCTTCTCTTGTAAATGCAGACCGAAAATCAACCGTTGAACTCCAAATTGGGAAAAGCAATGACCGAACTCTTTTTTCTTCTTTCTGTTCTTGCCGTCGGCTTGCTTCTTTTCTTTTGAATTGCCGTGAACCACATTATGAGAGAATACTGTGGTTGTTTCTTTTAAATACTATTAATTAATCCATTTTTAATAATTAAATTCCTTTTAATTATTTAATTAGTTAGGTCAACCATAAATAGGTTTTAAATAAATTAAAACTCATTTACAATTTTACCCTCCTTAAAAAATTCGGGATGTTACACATACCCATACCATCTGTTGGATCCGAAAACTCTACGGAAAAAATTGCCCTTAACTGTGAAATTATCCCTAATTGAACCGTCATACCTTCCTCGATAAATCCTTTGATTCCTACTAGATCCATAGATTTTAGCCAGATTCCAAGAGTTCTCCTTTCCGCTCCAATTCCAATTCGCGTTTCATGGGGAAGTACGATCTCGAGAGGCGATGGTGGATAGACGGAAGCCTCTCGTACCCTCCGCCACAAAATCTCATTTAGAAATAAACTCATACGATCACTTCAAGATGGAAAAGATAGCTCTGTAAGTTATAGTGCATTTATACATTCAATAATTTCGTAACATTGTCATTTTCGTACTGTAGTTGATTTCTTTCAGGCTTAGAAATTTAATTTTGTGTTAGTCATTTTCACATCTAATGTTGGAAAATAAAAGAGAAAAAATAATAAGTGCTTCTTACCGCCGATCATTTGACCTATGTGATTCATGTTGAGAGACTAGGTATCCTGGAGTTTTTATTGTTTGATCTCATATTGTTACTGTTGAATTACCATCTTTTTAAATAGCTTACTCTGTTGGGGATGTACGACATTTATATACATTTAAAAAGTATTGCCCTGTCTTGACAATTTTGAATAAATAGAATAGTTTATTCTTCTCAAAGTTTGATATCCAATGGTGTGTTTTCCTCTCACAATGCTTGAAGCGCTGTAGAACATTGATACATGTAAATGATTCTGACTAATCCATTGGAATATAGAGCATGTGCTTCCTTTTTTATTATTTTTTTCTTACTAGTTAGCCGTTAATTATTCAAGATCGCTGTAAGCGCTTATTCTTTCAACTTAATAACTTTTTTGCCTGCATATTTTTCCAGAAGATGATGCTGCTGCATTGCATTCAACAAGGAATTCTCCTATGCAGAGTCAAGTCTCAGACATTGGAAGTTCATATTCAGATGATACGATAAGTTCTGCATCATAGGGAGTCACAAGAGAATATGAGACAAACTATGCTCCATTAAGTTAGGTAATTAACATCTTGCATGCTTAAGTATTATATGTACTTTTAGTGTATTGTAGATAATAGAAATTTGAAAGTTTTTTCATGCTAACTATTATTATTCTGTTTCGTGGTTTCTCTTAGGCCTCAGATATCTATTAATGGCATCTCAATCTACTTGACCTTGGCTTACTCTTCCTACCATCCGCCACCAAATGAACAGGCAAGTGACACTCAATTCTTAAAGATCCAGAATACAATGTTTTAGACATTGTTTTCCACATGTTTTTTTTGGTCATGTTTTGACTGACGAGTGAAAAATAGACAAAGATTTGTAGGAATGATAACTAAGATCTTACTGAAACATCTTTGTGATAATAAGTTATTTCATTCTGTATATCTTTTTTTTTGTTAACATTTAAAATCAGGCTAAATAGTATATTGTCACTCTGTTTTAATTAGACATGGTATTATTACCATATAAAATGTATGATTCAATCAAGTCATTAAATGAAGTTACATGTTATTCATAATTCTAAATAGATTATTCCTCAAGCAATTTGCACTAGATACAGGCTTGCTGTTGGAGCAAATTTTCTGTACCTTGTGCGTATTATAATGATCGTTTGCTACCCAATTGGAAAGCTAAATTCTTTTGCTCGTAAGAAACATCTTTCTAGTGATTACGTGATGGTATAACTAAGTTTTGTGATTTATTTTTATAATCAGTCCAATGAAATAAAGCAATATGAATGCCTATATTGAGCAGCGCATATTTAAAATGGAACATTGCGATTTTACCATGCACCACACTCAATGTTCTAAATCTCGCTAGGCGAAGTCGGTACGCTACAGGGACGCCTAGGGCCTAGGGCGCCTAGGCGGTTTTAGGGTTTTAAGGGGGTTTAGGGTTTTACTGGGGTTTTAGGGTTTTTACGGAGGGGTTTATGGTTTTATGGGGGGTTTTAGGGTTTTATGCCTCTTTCTTGTCTAAACACTTGGGAAAACTTGGATGTTCACCCAGATGGAACCCTAATTGCCTAGAAGGGCCTAGGAGTGCATAGAAGGGCTAGGAGAGCCCATAAAATCACCCAGCACACTTGTGTCGCCCAGATAAATCGCCTAGAGCCAAGTCGAGACGCCCGGGGGTCGTCCAGGGCCTAGGCGGCGCCTAGGCGATCGCCCAGGGCGATTTTTAGAACACTGACCACACTACTTGTGTACCACACCTGAATCGATTTTTTCAAAGAAGTTTTTTGAGCCATGAATCAACTTTCTGAAAGTCGATTGTGTGGGTTAACCTTTTCAAAGTCGATTCTAGGCTCGAGAAACATGTTTTGAGGGTCGACCTTTTTCGCTGCATAGCGTTCTCAACGTCATTTAAGAAACATGTTTTGTTAATACGAGGAGATTTGAAATCCTTTTGTGATCTCTACTTTTGTTGAATCTGCAAGAATGGATAAAGGGACGGCCTGCCGGAGAAAGCTGCCATGGTAAGACAATGAGGTATCAACTTAATAACTGATTTGACCTTTTGGAGTTAGTATCTTGTGTTTCTTATGGACATCTCAATGTAACAATGGTAACAAACTAGTTCAAGTATACTGTGATGAAATTTGTTTGTATACTCTGTAAGTTTTGCTAATGTACAAGTCATTTCTTACCAAGTTAGAACGTGCATTTTCATTTTCCAGACCTTCTATTTTTGCCTTTGTTAAGTGCTGCCATTCGGATAATAATACCCTTTTAGACAAACATTACCATTTATTTTCACCTCTTGTAGAAGAAGATCTAAATATATACATGCTTGAAGCCTTGAATTGAGTTTGACATCAACGCCATAAAGTATAAGAAAATCTCCTTCAGACTTATTTACATGCTTTTTGGGAAAAGATGTGTGGACAAGTTTTCGCAGTTTGTATTTTCATGGCATCTAAAATTGTTAGCAGGAGCTCAACTTCTAATGCATGAGCTTGCCTCAATTTTAGACGGATCAGCTAGAGCTAAAGCAGAAGTACATGATGAAACCAAAGCCACCCTAGCAGCAAAGGTACGAGTTCTTCTTTGATCAAGTTTCTATGTTCATCCCCAGGAGGAGTCATCGTGCTAGTCACTCCCAACATCACTTTTATTTTGTTAGAATAAAAGTGGAGGATTTTGGGAGAAAATATTAGTGCAATCTATGTTGTTATTGTTATCAAACGCTCATTTTAGACGCAAGTTGTTGTTCAGTTATGTTTTATTTTACTTAGTTGGTTTTTTCCTTTAGGTCAATATTGGCATTTCCATTTTTATACGTTTGCATTATGGCTATTTATGCCATTCTGAAGATACAATTTTTTGTAGTTATGTCATGGTAATTCATTAGAATCTATTTTACTTCATTTTTTTGCTTCAGTTTGAGTTCATGTCATTGTCCAAGTCTCTGTTCAGTTCATTAGAATCTATTTTACTTCATTTTTTTGCATCAGTTTGAGTTCATGTCATTGTCCAAGTCTCTGTTCAGTTAAAGTTCTGACAGTTTTGTGTAGTAACCTGATCTTATTATATTTTCAAGTCTGTCAGCGTGCTTATTGTTCTTTAATGTTCTTTCTTTGATAAGTTACAGGGACCCTGAAAGTTTAGGTGGCTTTTTAACCTTATCTTAGGAAGAAAGGGACCCCAATTCCGAATGATATGCCAAAAGAGGCCACAGTGACATGTGTTGGCGGTGCAAGTGAGCTCGTCATGATTTTACACAAGTTCTTTAGGATGTTTAACAAGATCGTCAAGAAACTCAAGACACGTTTAGAGATGATTGCTCGTTCACAAGATTGAGTTGTATTCTGTGATAAAACTATTACTCTCTTCAATTTGTATGTTATTCAAGAATAATATTGATTTCATGTTTTGAAATGTTATTTGACTCAATTATGAATGGAATGATTTGCTTTTGATTTTATGTCTTGGAGGTATTTTGATTATTTATGCTATTGAAACATTATTTTATGAAACATTTATATTATTGAATATAATTTTTTAAATAATAGCTATAGTACAAATATGAAATATAAATTTTGTTATAAAGTCATTGTAACTATTGATACGTTGGTCATACACTTGACACAATAATTCGTTACAAATATAGTTAAAATTTGTCAAGATACTTTGCCACAATTTTGTTGTCACAATTTTATCATACACACTTGTCACAAATTCATATCCAATTTGTAGCATATGATTGTCACTATTTTATCAATAAATTTGGTTACAAAATTGTCGTAGTTTTTTGTCGCAATGTTATGAAGCAACTTTGACACAACACTCCATCACAAACTTATCAGAAAATTTTGTCACTCATCCGTCACAAAATATAATTTTTGTTGCAGATTCATCACCAAATTTTTTGTCACAAAGTATGAATTTCGTCACAATTTTGTCACAAAAATGCAGTGACAATTTTTTTTGACGCAAAAATTTGCAACGGGGTGTTCCGTGATGGAAATAATTTTCGTCGCAAATTCGTCACAAACGGGCGTTAGTGACAAATTAGCGACGAAAACCACCGTCACAAATCCGAGAAATTCTAGTAGTGGAATAAGCAACCTGTAAAATATATGTCTTCATAATATATTTATCGTACCTTCAAAGACGATTATTAAAACGCCACAGACATTTTTTTCTTTGCCTTGAAATCCTTAGATTCAATGGATCCTTTAGATATCGTGCCTTTGATTTCAACCTGCCTTGTAAAAAAAGAAAAAGAACGGAAATAACCAACAGGATTGATATCCTGAATCAGCATTCTTCTGATGTTGACTCGTAGAACACTCCGTAGTGAAATTTAATGAAACAGCTAATTAGCAACACTTTAAGTGCCAAAATCTCACATATATGCAGTAAAGCAAGCAATAAAACAAACCACATCACCAAAAATCAATATATTTAGCATATATATTTCCAATCTCAAAAACCAACAACCAAATATTGTAATCATATTGTATGAACTGCACATACATAATACTATACATAAGAAAAAAAAAAACTATTTAATACTACAATTCAGAAGGAAACAAATCTGTTTTGCAAAAAAAAAAAAAAGGAAAAAAAAAAGAGAGAATATGGGTTTCTATTCTAATATATGCTTCAAGGGAATTCCAAGTTGAAGGAAGTAATCGCCCAAAAGGAATCAGGAAAAGACGTCATATTCATAGAAAGAAAGAGGTGTCGGCAAATCTAAAACTTCATGAGATATAAAAACAGAAAAAGATCAAAGGTAATTACCACCACCCTCTTGAGCATCTAGACGTTTAACAAAGACCCTATCAATCAAAAGTGTATGCGTAAGTATGAAACCTTTAATTACCACCACCCTCTTGAGCATCCTGACCCAAAGACATTGTCAAAGTATGGTGTAGCAATACACAGTAAATAAGAAAAATGAAATGGCGCAACACAAAATCAATCAATCAATTCAAATTACAAACACGCAGGAAAATTAGTGAGTGAACAACAATTTGAAGCTTGTGGGGAACAACCACTCAACCACAAATGCAAAGGTTGATGTGCAACTACTATCATCAAACATCTCTTCATTCCATTTATATTCAAAGAAAACGAACCGGATACTTGCATAAAAGAGGAAATATTGGCTTTCTAGTATGTTAATCCTGAAACCATACGTATGAGGGAATATAGCCAAAAGCAAGCGACTTAACTTTAGAAGTAAAATATCCCGCCTAAATTTGCCCTTGTGGTTTTGATATGCCGTTTTCAATTCCATAAGTTGTTCCGCTGCGTTATCAAAAAATGTATGAAACAGTAAGTAATGAAATATGAAAATAACAGAAGAATTATATTGAATGAACAATAATGACATTTAAAAAAAAAGCACATTAAAGAAAGAGAAAAAAGTACAACCATAAGCGTCTCTGCATCATTTAGGTTTTCGTAATGAAACAAATCTCCCAAAGATGGCAAATTGAAACACTAACCTTCAACTCTGCTTCACTATCTTGATATTTCTTCTCTCTAGCTTACTTCTGTGTAGCAAGAAGTAGCTATAAATGGATGGCCGTCTTTTCATATTCCTCTGCTTTGAAAGCATAAAACATTCAACAAATCTTGTATCTTCCAACTCAAGGCTGCGTTGGTGTTTCATATTAGCAGTACACTCTGAGTTCCTTTATGTTGACTGCTGCAATACATATGTCACTTTCTCAATTTTATCCCGGTTCACACTTAAATGCATCTTTAAGTAGCTCAAATTGTAGAATTCAGTTATAAAAATAACAAATAAAGATAAAATATTTTCAGGAATTCATAAGCAACGAAATGTCTATAAACCAAACATGGGCTAACACACATGAGTGAAATCATTGAACATTGCACGAACACTCTTTATATCGTCATTAAGACCATGATAAAATGTATAGGGGGAAAAAAAAATCAACGCACCGATTTGCGACTTGATTGCTCCGCGAGGTAGTGTCCAAGCTACAATGGCTTTTTCAGGATGTGAATCCAAATTGAAAGATAATTTTGTCGGTAAAAAAGTTGTGTAAAAAATTCGAATAATTGTGTCTTACAAAGGTTAATTGAAACAACTCTCATTAAAAATCAGCTTAAATCTACCTTGAGTTGCACCAAATTGTGACTGTCTGCTGTTATCTAGCTTGATGCCCAACTGTACATGCCTGGAGAGCTCCTTGTATTAACGTGAGCCGCGGAAGAAAAATGTTTTCATCCTGAAATGCTATGCTATGTTGTCGCAGTAATAGCAACGGAGAATGTATAAAATGATCTAAAAATCATTAGTACCTGCGATAAGAATAAAATCAAATAGATCGTTAATATAGCAAAGATCTAAAAATCAATTCTCATAAGAAAAAAAAAATGTTTGCTTCTGCAGTTCTCCGATTGTTTTTTTACCTGTTTGCATAAATTTGCTCCACATCTGCCCCTCTCTCATAAATTTGCAAATTCAGTTCAACTTTCTATCCCTGCAATCTGGTAGAAACATGCTTTGATTGATAAATCATAGAACAGAGCTTTGATAAAAGATCTCATTATATATATATTTCTTTTTGGTGTACATAGATAGAAAGTTGAACTGAATTTGCAGATAAGAACATTTGAAGGCTATGTTGTCGCAGTAATAGCACCAAAATTGTGGTTTTGAGAAAAGGAATTGTGGGTAGAAGTTTAATGAATATGGAAGACACGGGAAATAGAGAACGTGGAGATGAGGCATGTCGATTTCTAAGAAAATGGGATGAGGGCGGTTTTTTCCCTATGAATGAGGATTTTTACCGGGTTGAATGAGGGTTTTCCATTACTGGGATGATTTGCTGGTTCTTTTTTTTTTTTTTTTTTTTTTTTTTTTTTTTTTTTTTGCAACTAATACGTGTTTGCTTGCAGGAGAACGTGGGATGGTTAGGGATAGTGGGGAAGATAGGCATAGTGGGTTTTTTATTTTATTTTTAAGCTCGTGGGTTGTTAAAGGCTGAAAACCGGTTATGGGTCGGGTCAATTGGCCAATTCCGGGATAAACACCACCTCTCGATGCTTGATCTCAATCTTTCATCCATCTGATTTCAATCTTTCATCCAGTTGTTTGACAATAGCAGTTAATTGTTACAAATTTGGTGAAGGGAAGACATAGATTAGGGATTTTGTGAGAGGTTATGATTTACAGATGAAGTTGGAAGGGGAGCCACGATTGTTAACTTCCCTATTTTTTATGATGCCTTTGCGGAGTGTGAAGGTTTTTTTTGCAGGAGATCGTGGGGCACAACTTAAGGGCAGAGGCTCGGGGATTTGCAGGTATGGAGGGTTAAAACGGGTTATTTTCCGGGTCAATTGGCCAAACGGGTCAATTTGATGCTTTTTTTTTATAAAATATATAATAAGATATATATATATATATATATATTTTTATAAAATATATAATAATATATATATATATATATATATATATATATATATATATATATATATATATATATATATACTAGAGGTGTAAAACCGCTTTGCTTTGCAGTGTTGTTCCCTACTTGGTTGTTTTTGTTAAGTGTTTTGTTAGAGAGGTTGTTCCGTGTTGTTAATGTCTCTCTGTTGCATTGTCTTTGAGCCGTAGACTTTGCCTCGATCCAAAGATTGCCTCTTGTGGTGGTGATCTTTGTCGCGCTTTTTTCTTGTGATTTTCCATGATACTTTTGTATCCACGATCAACAAATTCGGATGATATATCAATATAATCATCCCCATGTATATCATAGAATGGTTCAAATTCAATTCTAGCGATGATATAAATTGTCACCTCGAAGCCTAAACGAATGAAGCGATAGTGATTGAGCAATTATTTGGCTAGAACACGCAAATTTAATGACCCACATTATCGAGGGCCAAGGTAGGTGATGTGAAAGATAAGTTCATCAGGCAAGTCGACTTGGTTCTTCCAAAGATAAGTTATTGATTATTTTGATAAATACCGCTCTTTTGATGGTTTCGGGATCAATATGAGATGAAAAGAAGCGAAACATTTGATCAAACGATATTGCCGATAAAAGGGTAGGCCACACTTTTGTGTCAAAGTTAAGTAGCATTTAAAGAAGGGTATACCTCGGTATTCATGTTGGATCCATCTATATACACACGAGTACTCTTTTGATGAATTATCTCGGATATCTCATCGAGTCGTTCTCGTAAACTCCTTCTCAAATTATTGTAGTTTATACAAGAATAGTTTTTAGATTGTACCGTAAAGCGACAAGTTTATCCTTATCCACATTGCAAGATTACTTGCGTGGTTTGTTTCATGAGTAAGCAGTATGACGCACACATTTCGGTGATGGTCCTCTTGTGCCTACGTTGCCAAAATACAATGATTATGTAAGCAAAATGGTTGGGAAAGAAGCGATTACTATATGTAGAAATATGCTATTGATGTTTAAAATCAAGTTTTTAAAAATGCAGAGATGGAAACCTGTATTGGACGATTGGTTTTTCGACTCTTCCTCTCGTAGTAACCTGTTTTTATCATTTATGAATTTAGTAAATGGAAAATTTGCAGGTCATTATGAGTTTTATTTATAGGTTTACCTGTTTTTTAATCTCATCATATTTGTCAAGCTTTTCATAAGCAATTGCACTCAAGGCTTGTCCCAATTGAGTTGTCACTTCTTTAAATATCGAGAGGATCTTAGGATAAAGAATCACTCAAGACCTTCAATACGAGGCAAATTATACTCTTGAGATATATTTTCTTATCGGCCTAAATGACTTGGCATAATGGTATCCCATGTAAGTGCGGCTACTACTTTTGGTTCCCTAAATTACTTTTTCTTCACTACGAAGAAGATTTGAGAAGTTATCCAACTTACAGTCACCGTGTGGAAAATGCTAATACATGAGGCCACTTATCAGTTCAATTAGACATTGCTCAACGGCATTTTCCAAAAAAAATTTAAAAAAAAAAGGTAAATTCCCTAGAAAATCACATAGTCAGTAGACCTTATGATGAGTAGGAATGATCAGGGGGGCAAAACAAACAGACAGAAAACACTTTCTAAGAAAACGACAGACTGAAAAATGATTATCAAACCTTACATTGTCCAGTTCATCGAAATAGCTGAGTTTGCTATGTAAAGATTCAGCAAAGTCGATCAATCTTCGTTTCTCCAAAAGCTACAAGAAAAATAAAGTATCAACTTAGGAAGAGAACTTAAAACTTATACACAGTGAACATACAAGAGGCATGGTGCACGGGTTATGATTTAAGATAAAAAGCTTGCATCTATCAGAAACAGAAGAAGATAAACAAAGACAAAGCGGTGGCGAGAAGTAATTACTTAGCACATTGCCATATCAGCGAAAGCAAAAACATAACAGAAATGGAAAGTTGATGATTAAAGAACGACTCTAGTCTCCAGATATTGGTGGAATGCCAAATACATAAATAAGACGACCCCATTAATTTTACGAATTCAAAAATTCACAAGTGCCATGTGAACAACGTCCTTCCAAGGTCTCAAGCGTGAAAATCATATGATAATGATTCGATTATGGCATGCTAGGTTAACATCAAGTAAATCGGAAAGATGAGAATACCGATCTGTCGCATGCATCGTGAAGAGTTTTAGTCTTAATGGCCCTTTGCTTGATGTTGAGATTGAAGCTCATTGAAGCGACTCAAGTGTTTCATCAACCTGGAAGAAGAAAACATGAAAATGTTCAATGTATGACAATTTCAATCAAAGAAACTCTGATCGACCAAAGCGGCCACCAAGCATTCATTGAAATGAGGAAAACACAGTGTTTCCAACATTAATGCGATATTCTTTATTATTTTTCCAAAGTAAATAAGAAAATAGTTTTGATCCTTCCAAAATGATACAATAGTTAATATTAAATTTTCCTGGCATTTTTAGAATGGATAGATCAAAAGAGGGCGTTTATTATACAGTGGATTATTCGAGATAAGATAATGAACGGCATTAATTTTTCCTTTGAAAAGTGAAGCTTAGACAACATGGAAACTTCTCTCCTTCGCCTAATGCATTCACCATTTCAACAAATACGAGAGCACAAGAGGAAGATACATGATGAGACAATAGTAGAGATCCAAATCGAGAAATTCAAGAGGATATATAGAGGCGACCATGAAAAAAGTTCGGTTCATCAATATGCGATCTAACACAGGATCTGATTAACATTAGCCTCGACCACTCTTGCAAGTGGAGTGAAGTACCAAGTCATAAATCGTTCAAAGAAAGCGATGGTGGTGGTTACATGATTAGTTTATGATTTGCCATGCGTTTGTAGTGAATTTAGGATTTCTATGATCTCATGGCACCTCTGAGATAACATAATATGATAGAATTTCAATTGGACCGGCATTTATGAAGGAAAAGAGATTCCCATGTATGCAAGATTTACTTTGCATCCCAACCATCGACATCTCATATCTATGATATACGAATGGGTCGTGGATCAAATTCTTCTTAAGAATCTAATGACCCCATTTGATTTACATAAAGTGCTAATTCACGACCATTAAAACACTCCACTCCAAGACTCGGGGACAATGCCAAATAGAATAGTACTACTAACAATTAAGGAGATAAAGGCATTTCTTCACTGATGAATTATGCTATCACATGTTTGAACCCTTTTCTGTCAATGTATTGACATAATGTTTATATTTTCTTATGTCTAAACAAAGGAGAAGATCACGTCTTTGGTTAATCATCAATAAGATAAATATTCCATGCAAAAGAAAAGCAACACTAACCTCACGATTTCATATACGCTTCAAGATTGGCAAACCATTTATAAAAGCGCATCAAATAAAGAGCGAGAAATGGCAAAGATATCAACTCCTTAATTTCGATGTTCACCTCAATGCAAAAAAATATTTATTCAGCTATCATAAGTTCAGTCTAAGCAGATATCTCCACGCTACAAAATTATTTATTAGAAAAATTTGAAAAATAATTAAAACTAAAGGTCAATACAGTTACTAATATTCTGTTTCAAGCACAAACCAGGTGAAATAAATCATTCACAACATACTTATAATTCATATTCTTTTCAATTCATTTGCCATCATTACAATTTTGCTGAGTACCAATCATAATCCCCGCCTCGCCATGACACACCCAACTACCAAGAATCCTGCGACTCAGGTTGCCAACGGACTAATACCAAACCAATGCTCAATCGATGGAGTGCCGTATAGAAGTGGAAATCATGCCACAAAAGTACCTTACACGAGTTTTAAGGTTTTAATTTTGTCATATAAAGTTGAAGTATCCTAAACAATATTTTGAAGGAAAAGTATGAAAGCGGGGATGCCAGGTTCCAATATTCTGGCTGGGGAAATCATGTACCAAATATCAGAAAATGAATCAATCTATGTTCAAGATTAGGAGTTGACCATTAGCAGCAAACCACGTCGAACTTCATGAATTAAATTTAAATCGTTTTCAAATGTTTACTGACACTAAGATCAAGTACTATGACAAGTAGAATAGATAAATCAACGTTGGATTAATCACACACTGTTGTGCTGTGACACGACTTATGATGATTACGCCAAGAGATTATAAACCACAATGTCAAATGATTTCATAACCTATCAAAAATTAAGCAACTTGAATAGCAATAACAAACCAGCAGAATCAAAATTAACAAACTAAATGACGGCCTAACAACCAAAGAACATCAATCCACACCCACCCAAAGATACCCAATTGAACCCCACACAACATGCAATCCAAAAAATATGAAATCGAGAAATCAGAAGCTAAAGCCACCATCTTGCTGGAAAAATGTTGGATAAGCAAGAAATCCACACCCATCCAGCATACCCAATTGGACCCCCACACAACATGCAATCCAAAAAAACATGAAATCGACAAATCTAAAGCCAAAGCCACCATCTTTACGGAAAAAGGTTGGATAAGGCGATGCAAGCGAGACAATGGACAGAAAAGCGTACCTTAAAAAGGATCGATAGCCTGAAATACACACCGCAACGATGAGGCAACAAACCTGCAGAATCAGAGTTAACAAGCTTGGATGATCGATACAAAAAGAATTCCAGCAACAATTGAAAGCATGGAAAACCAGAGGAAATAGTCGGAGAACACGGGCTCTCACCATAGTCCGATGAAAGCAAGACCAATGCAATTGTAAAAAGCTCCATCACCGACTGGAAACCATCTATTTATACTGGTGGAGCCACCAAAGTCTAGGCGGTGCATACTGGTTAGTGGAGGCTTAGACGTGTAGGTGGCACATTGGAGCAAGCAGAGGTGCCATTTTCGTCGTTCGCCGGCTGTAGGAACAGCAAATTTGATGGTACTAACAAGGTTTACTAAATTACAGCAAGAATCGAAGCAAGAATCGAATACATGCAAAGCTACAGGAAG
Source organism: Gentiana macrophylla (assembly GCA_026214975.1). Taxonomy (NCBI): domain Eukaryota; kingdom Viridiplantae; phylum Streptophyta; class Magnoliopsida; order Gentianales; family Gentianaceae; genus Gentiana; species Gentiana macrophylla. The sequence goes on from CM047807.1 coordinate 144,754,479, forward strand.
TCTCACCACACTCTGATGAAGAAAGCAACGGCAACGCAATTGTTTTGTCTGATAATGAAAGCAACTCCATGACCGACTAATAAAATGGGTATTTGTACCCACCCAAAACAATTATTAGTAGTGGAGAAAGCCGGACGTGGAAGCAGAACACAGGGTGAAGAAGCGGTGCGTGAGATAGGTGGCGTCGTCGTTCGTCTCCTATTTTAGCATATTTATTAGTACTACTAAGGTAGATATAAAACTATCAATCTATATGTATGTTTATGTATTTTGTAGTGCGTGGGGGGGGGGGGGGGGGGTTAACATGATATTAATATGTATTTTATGTTTAATATATGAAAGTGTAAAATTATAAGTTAAACACTTGAGCATTTTCGTATTTCAGATATGTAGAGTTATCAAACGATCTAATTATTTTCATATTTCAGTAACTTATCATATTTAGATTTAAGATTTCAGACTTCAGATTTAACAAACGGCCCATAAGTATGATAAGACGTTAAGAAGACGTAATTAAGGAAATTATGAGTAAGTAAGCTAGACAGCTGTCAAAGCGGGCTAACGGGATGCGGGTTTGATAAATGGTCGAACTCATCTCTTCCTTTGCCTTGTCGTCATCAGCTTCGAGCTGATTGACCTAATAACACGGGTTTATGGCGATGTGTCCGGTGCGGATGAAATATCCTTGTGCCTCGGAACAAGCGATGTAGATCGGATTGTGGGCTTTGGGGACCGACGTTTGTCTTGGTCCGGCTTACAGATTGTGGACTAGCTGGATTGAGGCCCAAGATCCATCATTGGGCATAAACTCAGACCCAATTAGAATACTCGGGTCCAAACCCGGGTTTGACATATCAGTGTGGTGCTCTAATGCTCTTAAAGTTTCCTAAATTTATATCGACATTATTTTATCGTTATAAGTGTTTCATGTTTTTTTTTATTTTACATTTCTTTTCACATATGAAAAAATGTATGGTAATACAAGTAGACTTTATACGGACATTATTACCGTAATTTTATCATTTTTCCAATAATTTTGGGAAACCTTTTTTTTAAAAGAATATTAAAGTCAAGATACCTATAGGTTCATGTCATTCAATGTATATGAAAGATATATATTGTCGATCAAGTGATAACTTATTTATGTTTTATGGTGTTTTCATACATAAATATATCTTATACAAATTATTTTTTGTATTTTGATCTCTATATATCAAACAGTTAAAATTTAAAATGTAAAATTTACATTAAGCTACAAGAAGCGAGGTACGTGGAAGCTTTGAAGGTAGAAACTTAAAAATCCTTGACTTTCAAAAAAAAAAAAAAAAAATCCCTCATAAAACAAACCAAAAAAAAAATCCTCAGCATGATTTCAAAATTGCAAAGCTAAACAAACTGATTCAAAATCGTTGGACTGGGCTGACAGCCCTAAGGAAAGGTTGACGGCCCAAACGTAGGAAAAAATTGTGTGTAAAATGTGGTGCTAAAGTATTTAAGTGGTGCCAATAAAACTCGTCAAAAAAATGAAAAATACATGAAATGTTTGGTATCTGGTCCGTCATAAATCTATTTACGAACTTGTTCTCTGGTTCTTGTGAGGCTTGGTCTAATCGTCAAAACTAAGGCCCAAGAACCAAAAGGACATGTATTTGAGACATTATTTGTGATATTGAGATATGTACAATCTATCAAAAAATTAAGCTGATATGGAGGTAGATAATCAACATTGTATGTATCTCAATACACTCTCTCAAATATGGGCATATAAGAAGGACCTGTGTTGAATTATCATCTTTTTTAAAAACTTAAGTTGATTGGAAGGTATATAATTGTGATTTTGTCTACGTAAAAAGAGAAAAAAAAATTGTTTCAAATTATGTGATGTGTTATTCATTGATATGGTTGAAAACAGTCCATCAACTATTAAGGAGATAAAAGTTGTCCCGTGACGATAATAAAAAAAAGTTTTCAGTTGTCTTTAGGTGACTTCCATAAAGTTGAAGGCGGATCTACTCCGCTTAAAGTTAAAACACAAATATTGTAATGTGTGTTAGAATGAATATAAATACACGATAATACACTCATACTTTAATTTAAAGGTAGTCGAAGGAACGACATCACCATTCTCACATAGAGTGATCTAAACATGAAGACCACAAATTCTTGTAGTAGTCTTGTTGGGCTCGCACCTCGACCATCTTGATCTAAATGTTTATTATAATGCATCATCATAACATACGAAAACAATCAAATTTACAACGTAATGTACCCCCACATGTGAGGTTGGATCCTATCTTATGGCGGGCTGCTATGATTTCTACAAATTATACTATGTTTTGACATATTATCATCAAAATTAAACGTCGTCATATTCATTTTTAATGGTACAAAATTTACGGTCAGTTGTACGTATTTAAAACGTACGATTGGATCATCCACTACACCAATCACTTTCAACCCCTCAATGGAGGGTATCCATATTCCTATCATGTCCCCATTCAATCCGGGAAGTTATTAGGTGCACCTGTCATATGCGGAGTGCACCTATGTGTCAACATGAAAACATTTTATTTCTAAACTGAATTCAGACTGTGTGGTTCAGATTTGTTTACCTTTCAAATAGTTGCAAATGGATACACTATCCAAAAACTTCCCATTCCATCCAAGACATTTTTACACGTACTATATATTCTAACGAGTTTCCAATAACATATTTCATCGTCTTATAAAGTTATAGTGATACTAATATCATAATTGTTTTGATATAGCAAACAAACAACACACTTTAGTATCATTAATTATGATAAATATTCTATATAATCATCTCTCATTCATATATCATAAACAATAATACAAAACCGTGATTATAATAACAAAATTTGAAATCAAGATATGATATATAAGAAAGTGTCAAAATCAATAAAGGTACAATATAGTATTTTTATTTTTGTTGCCGGCCGTTCTTACATCGTTGTAAAACGTTAAATGTACGTCCGTCCAAATGGCTAAGCTATGGAACTGCAGACCTTTTTTTCTGAAGGGATTTTTCTTTCTTTGTCTTTACCAATAACTTATAAATCAGACAATATTTTTTTTTGTTTATTTTAAAACACAAGAATACGTAACTAGACCTTTCACACAAACTCAATAATGGTAATTGCCGCCCAAAAATATACCCACTCTAACTTATAGTATATTGTTTGGACTTGGATAGTTATTTCTTCTTCTCTTAAATGAAAATCCATAAACATAATTTCTAACCTCAATAGCACCAACAACATGATTGTTAAACTCTAGGTTTTCTTTTTATTCATTCATAAACATGAAAACGCATTCGGTTGTATTCTTGTTTCTGATTTCGTTTGTTTTTCACTTGCATTCAATCAAAACAGACGAGATAGAACTCAAAACCGTGCTCACTAGTTTCATTACACAGCTCACTAACACAACCGCTACTATTTCGAAATCACCATGGAACTTAACCTCTTTACCTTGTAAAGATTCGTGGGTTGGAGTCGACTGCGATAATCGTGATTCAGTGAAGAATCTTACTCTTGATGGGTATAATTTTTCTGGGTTTTTTAATCCGGGTCTTCTTTGTAATGTACAATCAGTTGCAGATTCTCTTTCGGTTTTGAGTCTGAATGAAAACAACCTCCATGGAAATGAGCTTGATCAAGTTTCGAATTGCCGGCAGCTCACGCGGTTGCTTATTAGTGGGAATCAGTTTTACGGTGGACTTCCGGATTCGTTTTCAAGGTTGAACAATCTGAAGCGGCTCGATATATCGGGGAATAATTTCTCCGGCGATTTACCCGATTTGACCCGGATATCCGGATTGATCGAATTCTCGGGTCAGGATAATCACTTTTCAGGAGCTGTTCCGGATTTTGAATTCTCCAATTTTGTGACGTTTAATGTCTCTAATAACAATTTCAGCGGGCGAATACCTACCGGAGGTGATCATTTTCCGGCGACTAGTTTTTCCGGTAATCAAGAACTATGCGGCAATCCACTTCCGAAAAACTGCGATTCAATTGCGAATCTATCGTCACCAAAGCATAAGCACAATACAAATGATATATTGTTGTATTCTGGCTATATATTGATCGGATTTGCAGTAATCATCGGCATTTCTTTGATGATATTAAAAAAACGCAAAACCGAGAAAAACAGAGTCCATCAATGGCGGCAGAAAAGGTTTCCGAAGAAAGCTTAACTAAATCAAGCCATTTGCCGACTGATTTCATGAACTCAACGGCGACGGACGACGTGGAGAACTCGAGTTTTTCCGGCGACCAAAGCGCATTGGTTTCAACATCACTGGTAGTGCTTAATAGCGAAGCTGAAAATGCATTGAAATTCGAAAATTTGCTTAAAGCTCCAGCTGAATTGCTAGGCAGAGGAAAGCATGGAAGTGTGTATAAAGTTGTGAGTGAAGAATTGGGGAAAACGCTCGCAGTGAAAAGGATTAAAGGGTGGACTGTGTCCGCCATTGATTTCAAGCTCAGAATGGAGAGATTAAGCGGGTTGAAGCATCCCAATTTGATACCAGCCATTGCTTTCTATTCTTCAAAACAGGAAAAGCTTTTGGTTTATGAATATCAAGAAAATGGGAGCCTCTTTAGTCGTCTACATGGTAATAATTCCTTCTCCCTCAAGTTTTCCTATGCTTCGTATTGTTATTCTTTGTACCGTAAATTCTTTAAAAATATATTTTAATAGTAGAAAAAATTACAAATATTCAATATTTTACTATAAAATACAGATTTCTTTTACATCATTTATCGTATTAATACACATTCTGTATTGTGTAAAATAGAGGATCTGATGTATTTCTCGTAGAGATAGATCCTTTTGTAAATTAAAAAAACTTGTATTTAAAACAGTAAAATAGATAATTTTTATTAGAAATGTCTGATGCGAGTGCTCTAAGTTAACTTGATTACATTGTTTAATTTCTTAAAAAAAATTACAGGAACAAGGGAGGAGAAGCCCTTTGAGTGGGGCAACAGGCTTAGTGCAGCAGCAGCAATAGCAGATGGGTTAGCATATATGCACAAAGAGCTTCAGCAATACGGCATCGCTCATGGTAATCTGAAATCATCAAACGTTTTACTGAACAAGAACATGGAGGCCACCATTACCGAATACGGGTTGATGATCGACACCGACGACCCGTGTTTCGTAGCTAGCAATGACATGTACCAGCTGGAGAATAACTCTTCAGACGCGCATCAGTTTGGTTTCAAAGCTGATGTATATGGCTATGGAGTCATTCTTCTTGAAATGCTTACAGGTATGTATGATCATATTTATATATGGTCCATATAGAATTAATGTCTGAAATACAATTAATTCAAACGGAACACATAAACTCTTAATTAACCAAGTAAGAGTGTCATTCAGCAGGAATGCCGGATTATTCGTGAATTACTCGTACTCGATTCGTTAAAGAGATATACTTACTTGGATAAATGATCAAGAATCAAATATGAATCGATCTTGTTGTTAATGACAGGCAAGAATATGGTACAAAGCAACGGTCTAGATCTAGCCAGCTGGGTTGTATCTGTGTTGAAAGAGGAATGGACGGTGGAGGTTTTTGATAAAACATTGATTAGAGAAGGTGCAAATGAAGGGAGGATGCTACATTTGTTGCAGATAGCTATTAAATGTACGAACCCATCATTGCAAGCTCGGCCCGAAATGAATCAAGTCGCTTTAATGATTGCTACACTCAAAGATGAAGAAGAGAGATCCATGGATGTTTCCGGTATAACCAGCATGTACTTCCAAGTTTGACCATTAACTCCTACAGATGATCCGTTCGATTTAACCGTTCGATCGAGTTGTTCATTTCAGTCAAAACATTGTCGTTATACGTGACTTGCCGTTGTAAGAAGTTGTAGAAGCATCTACATCCCTAGGCATCTCATAATATCGTAAATCAGACAAAATGACATAATTTTGACTTGAACAGTTGAAACAACTAAGTTGGACATATGATCTGTCCCCATATATATATATAAATACAGTTACTGAGTTCTTATTGATCCGTTATTATAACGTTTAAAATAATGTCGTTTAAAAGGTAGTTAAGATATGGAGGAGGCTCACTTGCATCATCGAGATGGAGAACATAACCCTTACTTACGGTGGAGCTCGCATCCTACCCCTTACGGTGAAGCTTCGTCCTAAAACGATCGTTTTACATTTGTAGTTAAGACCAAATTGTCGTCGTTTTTGCATAAAATATTTCACGGCCGGGTGTTGTGAGTGCAGAGGATCCCGTTAGCATCGAGATGAAGTGAAATAAGTTAGATTGGTCATTTTGTTATGTAAAATTTTAGGGCTTTATCATTTTTGTTTATTTGTTCTTTAATTCATTTTCTCACATTTTGCTAGTGATTGTAATTTCAATTTTGTGATACAAATTATTTTCTACTTTTTACTGAAATTGAAGGAGTTTTGATTGATGGCAGATTAATAACAAATATTTCATTTTTCTTATGAATAAAATTCATTTTCCCTTCAAAATCCATGGAATACCCCTATCCATTTATTAGCTAAATAAGTATTGTTTGCTGATGGTTGCTGGAAATCTTTTCCACACGCACATGTTTCCTTAATTATTTATGCAGATTCACTGAATTACAAAATATATATTTTTCCTTTTAAAAAAGAAAACAAAAAAAAAAACAAAAAACAAAATTGTCAAATTTTGAATCCATTCCTAAAGTTAAGTTGGGCTAAATTGTAAGATGAAAGAAAAGGAAGTTGCAGTCTGGACGATGGGTTGGCTGCCCAAAAGAGGACAAAGGTTTGAGGCCCCAAATCCAACTAAAACATAAAATAAAAGACGTTTTCTATTTGACGTCATAAAACTGCTTAATAACACCAACTTTACTTGCTTAAAGTTTTGTGTAGTCCTGCAGATCGAAAAAAATTGATGATGCAAACAAAATTCACCAAACGAGTTTGGGCATAGTTAGATGATAGAAATGATAGAAGTCAAAATTTGAAGATACAGTTGACCGCACTATTAATGTAAAATAATTCTTATAATTAATGTTGAATGATTCTTATGACTGTTTTTTGATTACATACGATCTTTGTAATAAATGTTGCTTAGAGGCTCAGTAGTATAAGCCTATAATTCTCTATTGTATCATTGGAAGAAAATATTCAATTAAAACCAATCTTTCAGAGTCTCTCTCGATGATTCGATTTTCTTTTACAGAAGATAAAGCCCAGGAAATGGCGAGGTTAAATAGCGCTAAACATTGGTGAACCCTCACCCGATCATCTTCCGCTTTTTAAACATTTTTTATACAATCACCGTCTCCGTATCAAATAATCCTATAATCCTTCTACATGTCTCAAGTTCTTCTCGTCACACACAGATTTAGTCATTGAGATCCACGGCACTAATTGCAATTGGAGGCAGATGTCATGAAAAAAGAAAAAAAAGAAAAAAAAAACCATCGAAGCTTGCCAAAATTCAGCCAAGACACAAACCATAACAAGACTCCCGGAAGAGCCGGAAATGCAAACACCGACGAAGTCAAACACACAAACTAATGGACTCCGGAAGAGCTGGAAAAGACGTGCGCCGGAGTAGAGGTGCCTCCAAAATACCACGGCTATGGACTTCGGAAAACAATCGAGGTGAAGATGCCCTCCAAAACATCACAACTATGGACTCCGGAAGAACAGCCGGGGTGGAGATGCCCTCCAAAATCACAACTATAGACTCCGAAAGAACCGTCGGAGTGGAGATACCCTCCAAAATCACAACTATGGACTCCGAAAAAACCGTCGGAGTGGAGATGTCCTCCAAAATTCACAACTATGGACTCCGAAAGAACTGTCGGATTGGAGATGCCCTCCAAAATCACAACTATGGACTCTGAAAAAACCGTCGGAGTGGAGATGCCCTCCAAATTATGCCAAGACAAACTCAGCCTCCAAACCCGGCCTCGTTTGAGGGAGGGTGATAGAAGACAAAATTTGAAGATACAGTTGACCACACCATTAATGCAAAATAATTCTTATAATTAATGCTGAATGATTCTTATGATTGTATTTTGATTAAATACGATCTTTGTAACAAATGTTTCTTAGAGGCTATGTAGTCTAAGCCTATAAATTATCTATTGTATCATTAGAAGAAAATATTTAAAAAAAACCAATCTTTCAGAGTCTCTTCCAGTATCCGGATTTTCTTTAAGAAAGAGTTGTACTACGAACTCCATCATAGTATTCTGTCACTTAGAAAATGACTAATGCTAGTCAAAAAGATAAAGAAAATAAAATGACTTACCCTTAATAAAAGTTATGCGTGACACTATTCCCATATACTACATTAAAGATTTTTTTTTTTCCTTAAATCTCCCGGTATCTGGAACCCACTGGTCCGACTAATCCGGAGTTTGGCCCGGATCGTGCCTGCAGCTGACTCTTACATTAAAGAGTTTTTGAACGTTATTAAAGCCTAGACAATAATAACATGTTTATTTTTTTGGTTGAAGGTGTTTGACCTAATGCCTGCTGATGTTCAAGGCTACTAATGTTGGTCTGCTTGAGCACACATCTCTTGATGTTATTTGTTGATGTTGATGTCAGGCTTAAGTCGATGCATATTGTACTTGTACTTCCTCTGATCTTGCAACTTGAACTGATATATTCCTAATAGCCCCCCTCAAGCTGAAAGATGAATGAAGCTTGAACTTGTACTTCCTCTGATCTTGCAACTTGAACTGATTAGTAGGCTATAACAGTGGGCTGAAAAATGGAATGAACTCCTATCTGCTTTAGAAAATAATAAAACAGTGGAGCATCCAAGGCCTTAGTAAGGATATCAGCTAATTGGTGGTGTGTCATAACTGGCATTAATCTCAAAAAACCAAACTGAATCATTGCCCTCTCATGGAAAATAGGGTTTTTGACTATGTGGATGACACTAACATTATCACAAAAGAGTAAAACAGGTAGGTACACTGGAATCTGTAGGTCTTTCATAATGTAAACCAGCCATTGTAGTTCACAAGTAGCAGTGGCCATTGCCCTATATGTTAGGAAATCACTAGTTTAACGCGCAATGAATTTAAAATTTGATTTCTTTTTCTAGATCGTTCTTCGTTTAATGCAATAAACACGTTAAGTAGTTTTGACGGTTATACCTCGGATGATCTATAAGATCGTCGCTTTGACCGCCAACGGAGAGTAGTTCACGCGCAAGCCGCCCACGCGTCCGGCCTCTATCGCTAATCCACACGAACCCTCGCCGTAATCCTCCTTGGATTGCTATCGGAAAATCTCCGGCTGCTTAGACCGGACCTTTTAATTTCTTCCCTCACAAACTCACTATGGAAAGCTCTCTATTTTACACAAGAATTATGAACTCTTGCAATTGTGTTGTACAAAAGATCTTGACACCCACCTCCTATATATAGTAGAAGGTGGCGCCCCTAATGGTGTGTAGGAGAAGAAAACTCTTTTCCAATAAAATAAGGAAAATCAACTAGATTGATTTATCTCTTTAATTATAATTTATTTTGCCAATATCATATATTGATTATAATTATCTTATTACCATAAATCTATTTTTCAAAATCAATTAATATCTTATATTAATATTATGGCAATCTTATTAATTAAAGTACACAATCCAAGTGTATCTTATACACTTAAAAGTGGCGCCCCATATGCCAATAAATTGGCTTCCGGAATATTCTTTAATTAATCTAATTTATATATAATTAATATCTTGTATTTAATTTATTCATAATAAATAAACACCACCATATTAATTTACCACTATAACCTTTATAGTCAGAGATAAACTTTTCTTATTTGGTTATCAACTATAATCGCATTTTAATCCGACTCGATGTTCATATGTGTGTGACCCGATAGCTTCGAATATGTTGGTCGTAGACACAAAGTGCAATTTACTAAAATGCCCTTCATGCCTAACGATCACGGGATAGCGTCTGAAGCAACACACCGTGACCCCAATCATCGGAAGAGTCAAAAGCAATGACTACTACCTTTCATGTGAAGCAGTTACCGTGTAACTTACAATCCTATCGCTGTAACAATATCCATACGATCGTATCTCGAGTGTCAATACATTAACGATCGTATCTTATAATCTGGATATCATGCTCTCTCGGAATAACACATTTACTCCCACTTTGCAAAGATTCTCGAGAGCTAGACATTCCTTATAAGAAGGCCATTTCGGATATTCGATCCCAATCATAGGATACGCGATTCCCGGACGACCAATCATGTATACTCCGCATGCTTCAATATCATACCCAATCACTACCGCATGATCGCCCCGTGGTTAGGAGAAATCTCAATAGTGTCAAAGCATGACAATCCACACCGTGATGCCATGAAGACTCCGGTCAAAAAGGATAATTACACAACCGCCACATAGTGTAAAACTTAATGTAAGTGGGTCGATCTAACGACGCATTCTCTAATACACGTCCACGCACGGTCCAAGTGTCCCTACACTTCGATAGAGCGAGATCTATCCCTATCTTCTAAAAGATAGAAGACATCCAATACGTCTTTAGTCGATTATACTATCAATGTCCCATTTGATAATATATAAGACTAGAGACATTTAAGTACCAACCTTGTTATAGTGATTAGAGATCTCATCAACCATAATCACTATCATGGTTTCTCTATCACAGATCGATACTAGGGACGTTACTATATATATACAACAAATAATATGAAAACAAACAATATATAATAACATAAGTGCTTTTATTAATCATAATAAAGTTATTACATGAACTAAATAGACTGTAAATGACCCGACCCGGTCAGATCCGGTCCAACCCGATTGGGTTTAGGACACCTTTCCAACACTATACTCAGCTTCTGATGAACTTTTGGTAATGGTAGTCTGCTTTTTTGTCTTCTAGGAAACCAGAGCAATCCCTAAGAACATAATATAACCACTAATAGACTTCCTTGAGTCCTCACAACCTGCCCAATCTGAATCTATACAACCCTTTAGATGCAAATCATTTTCTGTTGGAAAAAGTAATCCTTGGCCATGATTGCTTTTGATGTACCTCAGTAGCCTATGTGCTGCTTCCATATGGTTGACTGTAGGTGTAGACAGGAATCGGCTAAGTTGTTGTACAGCAAAAGCTTATTTGGCCTAGTGAAAGACATATATATAAGCTTTCCTACTAATGTTCTGTAAGATGAGTTGTCTGACAATAATTCTGAATCCTCTGTGGTTAACAATTGTTTGGAATTAAGGGGTGTACTTACAAGTTTAGCTTCAGTGAAACCATATTCTTCTAGAAGATTGATAGGGCTATAAAGTTGTCCCATGATCCCCTTGTAAAAAGACTATAATCATTCTGTGATTGGACAAAACCCATAGCTGTTAGGGCAGTGGTTAATTTGGTATTCTGCTGTCTACTTGCTTGTTTAAGACCATACAAAGACCTTGTCAATTTACATACTTGATTAGGTTTATCAGCTATAAAGCCTAGGGGCATATCCATGTAGACTTATTCATCAAGTTCACCATGAAGAAAGGCATTATTCACATCCATTTGATGGATATGCTACTGTTTGGATGCTGCCAAGGCCAGTAAAGTCCTTATTGTTGTAACCTTGGCCACAGGAGAGAATGTTTCTTCATAATCTATTCCATAAGTCTGTGTGTATCCCTTGGCTACAAACCCTGCGTTATATCTTTCTATAGAACCATATGCATGACATTTGATCTTGTAAACCCATTTACACCCTATGGTTTTCTTACCAGGGAGCAAGGTAACAATCTCCAATGTATGAGTAGCTTGTAAAGCATCTAGCTCTTTTTGCATTGTAACCTTCCAACATTCATGTTTCACAGCTTGATTATAGGTTTTTGGTTCTGTCAATTTTGCTGTAGAGCATACAAATTTCTTGTAACTATTTGCAAAGTGGTCATAAGTAACCATATTGTTAATAGAGTGTGGAGATTTCCTTTGTGGTATGACATACTGGTTCAAATATGCTGGTTGGTGTCTAGTCCTATTCGACCTTCTTGTAGCTTGTTGAGACCCAATAGCAGGTGCATGACCATCTTGAACTTCAGTGGTATGAACTGGATTAGAATCTGAAGTCTGAACTACCAGGTACATGCTCATTCTGCGGAATACTGGCCTGATCAACTGTAGGATTATCCAGTTCTAACAGACATGGAACATGTAATGGAATTGTTGAGAAATGAGCATCACTACTTGTAGCTATATCATGTAAAGGAAACACATTTCATAAAATCTTACATCTCTAGAAACAAAAATATCCCTAGTTGATTTGTCTAACAAAATATATCCTTTAGTATGCTGTGTTGTACCAATGTATACACATTCCTTAGCTCTGGGGTCAAATTTTGACATGTTGTGAGCTGTTGTAGATGCATAAACCAGGCAACCAAAGACTTTCAAATCATGATAAGTAGGTAACTTGCCATATAACAGCAGGAAATGAGACTTATTGTTAATAGCAGGTGAGGGAATCATGTTGATTAGATAAACAGCATGAGTAACACAGTAACCCCATAATTTCAAAGGCAACTTAGATTGAAATTTTAAAGATCTAGCTACATTAAGTATGTGTTGATGCTTCCTCTCCACAATACCATTTTGTTGTGGAGTGTCAACACAAGATGTTTGATGAATTATACCTTTTTCGTTGAAAAAATCTAGCATGTTGAACTCATGACCTTTGTCAGACCTAACTATTTTCACATACTTATTAACTTGAACAAAAACATATTGACAGAAAAATTTCACAAGATCTCAAGCTTCAGATTTTCATTTCATCAGGTATAACCAAGTGAACCTTGAAAAATCATCTACTATAGTTAAGAAATAAAACTGAGCATGCACATTAGATTACCTTGAAGGCCCCCAAATATCAACATGTATAAGATCAAAGATGTCTGTTACAGAAGTTGTGCTTAATGGAAAGACAAACGTCTTATGTTTTGCAAAATGACAAATTTGACATGGTTTATGTGGAACAGACACTTCAGAAACAACATGTAGATCTAACAATATCTTATGTGAAAGATGGCCTAGCCTGTAATGCCGAAGATCTTGGACAGTAAGAGGACTAGAAACAGCAAAAAATTAGTGGTCTTGCAAAGCCTGTGAGGAAACATCATCCAACACATAGAGCCCTTTTGACTTACTAGCTGATCCAATCGGTTTCCCAGACTTCTTGTCCTGTACCACACACTTGTTAAGCACAAAAACTACTGATAAATCAGGATTACCTGTTAGCTTTGCAAGAGATATCAAATTAAAATGAAAAACCGGAATGCACAACACATTGAACATATTCAAACCAGTAGGTAAACATACTTTCCCTATATGAGAAACTTTGACACTGGATCCATTGGGTAGCCCCACATACATATGATTAACATGTGTAGGATCTACTAAGAGACTCACCCTGTTAACTATATGATCTGTGGCCCCAGAATCCACAATCCACATAGAAATTTTAAACATACCAGCAGTATCATGTGCAGGAACAAAATTAGCAGAAAGAACAGTGGGTTAATTAGCCATATGATCAAATCCTGAAGGTTTGGCAGTGTCTAAGAGCTTTAAGAGTTGTTGGTACTGCATTTTATTGAGTGTAAAAGACTCATTATCTGCAGAGCCATCTAAATTGTTGTCGATCCTCTCAAGCGAGAATCTGCAACACGAATCTACCATATTGTCCCTGCCTCTCGGTTTGAAACCTGGTGGAAAACCATGAATCTTGTAGCACTTATCAACTGTATGACCAGTGAAACAACAAAAGGTGCACTGCATTTTCGTTCCGTCTTGTGCATGATTCCCTTTCTTGAAGTTGGCATTCCCAGAATTTCTATTAAACCTGTTTGCTTGTTGCTGGTTTGGTACAGAATTCAAGGCAGAGTGATTAAAGGATCTATTATACAAAACTTGGCCCTGATTAGAATGTGTCATAACATAATCCTTTTGTGCTTCAAGCGTCAGCGCCATTGCAAGCACAATGTGAAGATCTGGCACAGGTTGCATCAACTGAGCCTGTGTCATAACCTGACTATACTCCGGATTTAATCATTTCAAGAACTTAACTACTTTCTCTATTTTTGCATACCCAACAAAAATCTTGAGCACATCACAGGTGCGTCTAGGCTCACATTTACACACTGGTGTAGGCCTTATTAAATCTATCTCATCCTAGAGTGTTTTGACCTTGGTGAAATAGTGGTAACATCTAATTCACCTTGTTTCACCGCTATGTGGCCTTCTTCCAACAAATCGAGACACTCTAAAAACATCCAAGCGTGAAAATCTTTCTCAAGATCTAACCAAATCTCCCTAGCAATGGACTTAAACATAATGCTTTGTGCTATAGAGGAAACAACCGCATTAACTGACCAAGCATTGACAAACGCATTACACTACATCCATACCTTGTAATTTGGATCATTAGGATCAGGTTTGGGAATCGAACCATCGATGAAACCAACCTTATTTTTAGTAATCAGTTGGCTCTTCATTGACCAACTCCAATAATGAAAATTCTTGTTGTTAAGAGGAGGATGTACCAAGATTGGTGAAGGATTCTCACTAGGATGAATATACAACGGACTATTGGGCAAAATCACCTGATTCTGAGCTGCATCCATGGCTAAAACTCCCCGAACATGTCTGTAAAACCAAAGAAAGCAGAGAACTCCAAGAAAACTGGAGAATGAACCTCCAAGAAATCGGAGATAAAGCGCAAAATCTACTATAATGAGCTTCAAATATGTAGAATTCATGAATTTTGAAGTAGAAACTGAAAGATTAAGGAAAACTAAAACTAGTAAACTGAGAATGAGCCATTGAAGAAGAAAGAGGAAAATTTATTATAATCTGCAAGTTAGTTTACAAGATTGTACTCAGTCTATATTTATAGTAGTATATAGTGATGTGATTACATAAGAGAGCGGTTATAACTAACTACACTTCCTACAACTGCCTTCAACCACTTTTGGTTGAAGGTGTTCGACCTAATGCTTGCTGATGTTCAAGGCTACTAATGTTGGCTGCTGAGCACACAGCCTGCTGATGTTGGCTGCTGATGTTGTGCTTAGGCTGCTGATGCATATTGTACTTGTACTTCCTCTGATCTTGCAACTTGAACTGATATATTCCTAATACAATACATAGAAAGAAAAAAAGAATAAACAATTGATACCCATGTGATAATTGGCATTCTCATTTCTTATGCTCTAATCATCCATCCCCAAATCAGATGGAAAATTTTATACTATAATTGTTGTATTACGCCATACTAAGTGACATACATTACAACCATTCATTTCTAACCTCATACATTATAAAAATGTCTTGCATGAAAGAGCGTAAAAATGAAAAAGACTCGATTCATGTACGCTACTGATACAACCTTACTACAACAGATTGCACACCATAAAATCTCACCATGATTCTCACACACATATATTTAAAATCCAGCTGTTTAGTGTAATTACATCTTTATTTTATTCATATTCATCAACCTAAAGCCATTGATTAATACCTAATCATCGATAGTGATTATATTATTGAAATACATATTCACGAGTGTTCAAGAAGAAAATTTTTATCCATGACCGTCGTAAGTATATTATACCTAATGTTATATATTCCTATGTAGAACATGCTGATGTAATTTTTTTTTGCATCCCATGCTGATGTAATTTAGAGTATGAATCTATTGCTTATAATATTCAATAAATTCACTTTATAATACATTGTTTTTATATATGTATATAGTGAATAGTGCAAATCTTTCCCATCTTTCGGTTAAATTTGAGACTTGTCACTCATCTTTAAATGTGATAATTTTGTCATCTATGTTTTGTCATGTTTCGCAAAAATCACACCAATTTTCAAATAGCAAGCTTGGTCCCCCTATTTTTACCAAAAAGGAGTGACTTAACCCTCTTATTTGGTTTTGGTTCGACCAATCCCTCATCTTTTAATTTTTTTTGCAACTTTAGTCGATTTAACGGATAGTCAACAAATAGTTAACGGAATTCTTATGCGTGTCTTTCATACGCCGTTTGCTTATGAAAAACCAATTATTTTAATCAATTATATCAATCACATCCAATTTTTTTTTAAAAATATTATCTTAATTTCTCCTGCAAATATCGTATGTACATCTATCAAAATACAAGCTTCACACACCTATTTTTCTTCCCGTCGTGCTCAGCTGCTCGAACTTAGGAATTTCTCCCCAATTCCATCTTCTTAACATCACTGCTCTAAATCTATGTTGCAAACTTCCATTAATTAATCACCAAATAGTGTTCACCAATTTCAGTTTAAGAACCGTAATTTCCCAATTTCGAATTTTCACTACTTCTCCTCCTTCAATTCGATACTTTTTTCAAAGATTGCACAATGGCTGACAATTCGACCAATTCGAACAGCACATTGCTAAGCAATAATGATTGAGGAAAACGATTTTGTGAATAATTATAGCAGAGATTTTAAAAAGATGAAATTGGATAGAAATCCTTAAATTTGAGCCCTTGAGAAAACTCCATTGAGGGCAGATGAGCACGACGGAGGAAAAATAAGTGTGTGAAGCTTATGCTTTGTATATATATATACACGTTATTTGCAGGAGAAATCGGGATAACCATGTTTTTTTGGGGTGGGATTTTAATTGATTAGAATAATACTTTTGTCATAGGCAAAGGCGTATGAAAGACACGCATAAGAATTCTGTTAACTTTTCCGTTAACTTTTTGTTGACTATCCGTGATCAAAGTTGCAAAAAATTAAAAGATGGTAGATCGATCAAACTAAAACCAAAAGAGGTTAAGTCACTCTTTATTTTTGTAAAAGATAGGGACCAAGTTTGTTATTTACTCTAAGACATTATATTTACACTACTAATCACTTTTATTCAGAGATAACAAGAGGCGAACCCACATATGGGTCGTGAGACATGTCTCCACCCAAATTTTGATATAAATTATTAAGATATCTTCTCCGATAGTATTAAATAATTATTGATGTATATTATTCTGAACAATTTTTAATATAATTCTCTTTGTAGCTCAACTGGTGAAAAGTACTTGATCATTGATTTTATGGTCATCGTTCAAATCCGAAAGTTTTTTACTATCATAATTTAGTAAAAATTTAACTCCACTGAACTAAAATCCAATTAAAACCCTAAGTCCGCCACTAAAACATAATGGTCGGTTTTTTTATAATTGTACTATGTTTGTATGTAAAATGTGATCCATTTGTATCTGATGATAGCAACCCTGTTGATTTATTTTAGCATAGTATAGAAACAGAAAATATATTTAAATAAGTCTTTAAATTAAATTATCCTACATAATATTTTAGTTAAACGAAAAATCATTAAGATACCTAATACCTTAAATATTCCTAAACAGCAATAAATCATTATGATACCTAATACCTTAAATATTCATAAATCCCTGTATCATTTGCGGCAATCCACTATTCATCGCCGCTTTCAATGGCTATTCTCCTTTTTAAAATATTACAATAAGCTTAGAATACGCAGGATTTTATTATTTAACATTGTGAAAAAACAAAAGGCATATATGATTAAAGTAGAAAGAGAATCTCCGAATAAGAATCGTATCACTCTTTTCATTTCCTTTGTCCATGGTTGACGATATTTATTTCAAGATCCCAAATTTAAGGCTATTATGCATCTCTATCTAAGGGTTTTCTTCTTCAAGGGAAACATTTGAAGAACCAAAAGGTATATTTGAAGGCCCAATTTTTGTTAACTCCGTATTCAATCTGCTGAATCAGTGAGTTTTTTTTTTTTTTTTTTTTTTGGTGCTTTGAAACTGGGCTAATGGTTTAATCGCTTTTAAGATTCAAGATATTGGATATTTATAGCTAAAGTGCTTAGCTTTAAGGCCTAACTTGGAGTGATACTTGAATATGATATGTTTTGATGTCAGAAGTGAGTAGGCATAAACACAAATGGCTTATGTGCATACCCATTTGAAGATGTCATGGATTCAACAGCACATCAATCAGAAAAATGATGTCTTTACGTATCAATCCCCTTTTCCCCTTCATCTTCTTATGGTGTTGTTAGTAGTAACGTTCATAAAGAACCAAGCCCCTCTCCATCTTCACCAGGGACTAGGATTAGCCCAGCTGTTCTTTTCATTATAGTGATTTTAGCTGTTCTTTTCTTTATATCTGGCCTACTGCACTTGCTTGTTAGATTTCTTATCAAACAACCATCTTCCTCTTCGTCGTCCCATTCGAACCGATACCCGGAAGTTTCGAGCCCTGATGCCCTTCAGAGACAATTACAGCAGCTATTTCACCTTCATGATTCTGGTTTGGATCAAGCTTTTATCGATGCATTACCTGTCTTCATGTATAAAGATATTGTAGGTGGTGCTAAAGAGCCGTTTGATTGTGCAGTCTGTTTATGTGAATTCTCTGAGAATGACCAATTGAGATTTCTTCCAATATGTAGTCATGCTTTCCACCTACAATGTATAGATACTTGGCTCTTGTCGAACTCAACGTGCCCTCTATGTAGAGGGACCTTATTCAATCCGGGGTTCTCCATGGAAAATCCGGTGTTTGATTATGATGATTTTAGGGAAGATGAGGGGAATCCTGAAGTTGTAGTGAATGGTGTTCCAAATCGACAGAAGGCAGGTGAAATGAAGGAAATCACAGTAGATAAGGGTGTTTTTCCTGTCAGGTTAGGCAAGTTCCGTAAACTGGATGATGGAATAGTGGAAACCGGAGATGTAGGAGAGACTAGCAGTAGTAACTTGGATGCTAGACGGTGTTACTCGATGGGTTCGTATCAATATGTTGTTGCGGATACACAATTGAGGGTGGCCTTGAGCCAGGATAGCAATAGCCAGGACGACCGTGTTCTACAGTTGGAAGACAACAACAACAGGCCTTATGTTAATGCACATGGAGACGGAAACAGGATCGACATTAGGGCTAAAACCGATAGCTACTCTGTGTCCAAGATTTGGCTCTGGTCAAGAAAGGGAAAATTCGATAGTACTACCTCAGATTACTAAACTCAAAACGTGAAGGATTATGATTAGTCATTTTTGATAGTGATTATTGTTAATCTTATTGTATTGGTTGCTGAAAATGGAAGCTTTGAGACACCAAATGGGATGAAAAGGCAGTTTCTTTCGTGTAGGGTCCGGTTCTGGCAATCCCCAAACAACCCATTTTGTTCTTTTGCTCGTTGAAATCGGAGCATGCTTGAATTCGCAGTTCTGTTGAAACTCCGACGTGTTTGCACTTAATCAATTATACTTGCAGGTGTTGTTTTGTTGAAGTGAAGAAGCTCTTTTTTTTGGTTGTTTCAAAAGATTGAATCTTTGAATGCCTTGGAGCAAAATTATTATTGTTGCTTCTTCTTGAGGTTATTATTGTTAGAAGGTACATATATCCACTAGATTTTGAAATGTTTGGAAAAGTCATAAGTGGTACTATTTGCTAACTTCTGGAAGATGAAATTATTCATTCATGCTTTGTGCTCTCAGATTAGTATTTCTTTTCTTTTCTTTCTTTCTTTGTATGTTTGGGAGTAGCATACAACATCTACTGTGGTATAATACCAAAATATGAGGTGAAAAAAATTTCGGAGGTCGAATGTCCATAGTTGGCCTCTTCTTCCTTCGTGTATGCTCGACTTTTCAATCGCTGAATCTCTCTCTCTATATGTTGTCCTGCAAGTAAGATTTGTTTGCGGTTTGGGAGGCCTCTTCTTCTTGCCTATGTGAGAAAGTGCATTAGTCTTTAATTTATCTTGTTATTATTATAGTAGTAGTAGTAGTAATCATCTAAGCAAACAGAGAATGCATCTTTCTTGGACGTAATCAAAAGAAAAGCGTATAGTTTGAAGGCAACATTTGACAGCATCTACTGATACAAGTGTGCACGTGAGTCATGTATCTATTTATTAATATTATTGCGTATGTCTATACTCGCACTGTGATTTATCAACATGAAATAAACAAGCTCAATATACGAATACGAGCTTTCATTGATTATGGTGGATCTCACATCAATCAATCTATCATACTCCATATACGAATACGATCGATGATTTAAAAAAAAGGTATGGTAATATTTGTTGTGTCATAATCAGAAGCGGACGCATGATCTTGGATAAGGCGGGCAACAAGATTTTTTTGGGCAAACTATATGCAAGAATTCAAATTTCAATGCATTTTTTCCGGATCAAGGGGGACAGTTGACTCATTGGTTGTAAGTAAGGTCCGTCACTATGTGTTGTAGCAACTGTAGTATTTAATTGTTAAAACGTCAATACCATGTAGTTACCTCTTTATTAAAGTAAACCACCCCAAGTTATGTAGCTAGAGACACGTGCATGCAGCTATAGTCAATGGATTAATGTAAATGTGTGTGTGTATATATATATATATATATATATATGTTGGGGTCCGGGCATAAGTTTGTAAACACCTCTTTCTCCATCCACTTTTGGGAATCACTTGCTCCTAAAGCAACACTTGTTCATCATTTGTCTTCTTACAAACAGCAAGTCTTATGCCCTTGCTATACACAACAACCCAATTAACTTCTGCATTTGCATATCATCATTCATTCATTCATATTTTTCACATACATATATATATATATACACACATTAAATATGATTTGCAGACCGAATCGTCTTTTCCTTTTCATCTGTGTTTTGCTCTTCATCTTGTTTATGAGGATGTCTGATGATATCCGAATCGTCGAAGCAGCTCGTTCTCTCAAAGTCTTGAGAATCATGATCATGGCCATGGCCATTCCGTAGAATCGAAGACCGTAAATCTTCATCTTCATGATCAAGGGGTTAGTACTACAGATCATGATGGTAAAGATTTTGATGAAGGAAAGGCCGCCAACGTTTCACACACGGCGGTAAACAATTACGGTCCTAGCCCCGGTCAAGGTCACTAGCTTAATTATGATATATCACCGGCCAATGGTGGCCAGTGGCCGGTTGGTGAAATTATTCATGTGTGCAATTGGCAAGCCTTTGCTTTACTTTGAGCATTGCCGTGGTTTGGTTTGGTTTTGATTACTTCATTTATTATTTTTGGATGGTGGAAACACATCATCAAATGTTGAGTGTCACCGAAAGCGCAAAAAAGAAGCAATTTCATTAGTGAGCGGTCACAAACAATTGATACAACAAGTTTTCATACAAACTGAGTGCGTACGAATAAGATTGATATCAAACAATGAATCTTACGTACGTTATGATCAGTGTTGTCAAAATGATGTCCGTCAATTGTTGTGACCAAATCATTTCTTGAGGCATATATGGTGCTAAATATTATATTTTTGGGAATTTTTCCTTGTACTTTTATATAATTCATATATGTTAAATTAAAACCGTTGCTCTTTCTTTGCCGATGAAGTATTGACCTTGAGGTTAAAGTTGAGGCAATGAGGAATTGTTTGTACAAATTTTTTTTTTTTTTTTTGTTTTTTTTTTTTTTATATATGAATTCAAGTTCTCCTCCTCCTTCTCCTCCTTCTTCTTCTTCTTCTTTATTTTTAATTTTGGAATGAGATGCTCTTCATCTTTAAGTAGGGAGATTTGCTATCAAGTGTTCATTAATATTGTAATTTTATACATTTACCTATATTTTGATGTTTAAATCCCACATAATTTTAAATACTTAATTTGGTAATCTTAATTTTGCACGTATGGGAATTGCTTGACAGACAATAGACTATGCTTGCAAGTAACAAACCACAATGCATGTGTCCATCTTAAAAAGCAGAAACTACTTTATAGATTTTGAGATATCAATGTAAGACAAATTTGTCTTTTAACTTTTATTTCTTGTTTATACAATTATGGTCCCATTAAATATGTGTTTTTTTTTGTGTGGCTCTTTATGCATATATTAAGAAATTTAATTATTGACCTATTGTTGATTGTATGAGAAGTAAAATACCCTTTTTGTGAATACATAATAGTTTTAAAACTTATATCGATAAAAGCAAAAATCTCGAGTATATTAACCATCCTTATTGATTTTGAAGCTGATTGTGTTTAACATGTAAATTATCTATCTCTCTTAACAAGTTAATTTTTTGGACGAGATGATAATCCATAATGATATCAGAGCAAGAGCTTATAGGTTCAAACATCTCTCTTAATAATGTCTATATTTATATTGTTCAACTGATGAACTTTTTGCCGGGCATCGCAGGGTCATTAATATGCTTTGGTGTGACAACTATGATACCATCTTTGTTATAGACCCACGTCTAAAGAGATACATTGAAATCAACTATGTTTAACATGTAAAATATGTAACTCCTCGATCTGTGAGAGATGGGAATTCAATAATTATTGCAATTGGTTTAAGGTGAATTTCCATATATAGGTAGCCACAAAAGTAGAATATGAAAAATTCCATTAAAGAATGCATTGATTTCATAGAAGGGCTTATATCAAAATACAAAAAATAAAAGCTAAAAAAAAAAACTTAGGAAGCCTTTAAGGGAGGGCATCACACTAAATTTATCATTACCTTTAAAGACACCACAGTATATACCTATTTTTAAACTTTCTTGTTATAATGCAGATAGATTTAGTGTGGTGCCCTTAAAAACCTCCAAAAACTTATTCAATTATACATATTACGAACAAGCTAATAAACGAAGTTGGGCACAACAAACACACTAGAATCAATCGGTCCACGTGTCGTGTTTTTGTTTGGATACTAATTCCCACGGGACAGATCAAGTAGCAGATATTTCATTAATTAATTGATGGCATATATAGAGAGAGAGAGATATATAAATTGTGGGCATCTGATTAGGAAAGATGTGTCTTCTTTGTGGAGCACTTAAACCTAATAACGTGGTTAATGAAGTCAGACAAAAAGGGTCAGCATGTTTGGAGTGTATAATTAAAGAGACTTAGTGTAAAGTTAACAATCTTTGTAATACTACAAATTAGGCCATCAAAACGTGGGATCTTAAGCAACTCAACTCAACTGTTGAGGTGGATAGCTTCAACAATGATGACAGATATTTCATGTATTTTACAGTCACTTATTTTGGCATTTTTGTGCCTAACAGCAACAATATTTTTTTTTTTGTTTTTGGGTGCCCTTTTTAAAAGAATGTCGGATTTTTAGTTAACTAATAATGTTTGTGCAAATGATGATTCACAAACTACTTCTTCTTCGTAGGAAACAAATGATTTACCGGTAAAAAGTGTCCTCTAAAAAGTTAGTTTCTGTGGTTAAAGTAAAAAAGTTCATAAAACTGGTTATTTTGTTTTTCATAGGATTAATGGCACTACACTGTATACATTATTAAAGGTTGAGCCCTTACCCAAAAAGTTTTCAGTGTCACATCCTAGAATTTTATGAAGGATGTAAATCGATATTATACTATTGTTGTCACTACAACATCCTTTATCACAGAGCTATGGCCCTAACGGCGAAATCAACCCATATAATCTATAATCGGCTTTTAAAGTTTGAAAACGCCGTGGTGTCCCATGAGAGTGAAATCGGGTAATTCTAATGCAGAGACTTCTTTTGAAATGGCTGTCGGATTGACTATCACGTGTTAATCCAAGCTACAAGATATTCCATTTTGCAGATACCTCTTCATGTATTGTACTAGCAGATATGTATTGCTAGCATACTACATCGACTTAAGGTTGTACACGGATATCATTAATCCGGAAAAAACCAAAAAAGTCTAGCCGGTTTGGTTCATTATATAATGAACTGAAAATTTCAGCTCAAAGACAAGACGACGACCACTACAACGATTTAAAAACAGAACCGTGTATAAATGAATAGTGAACCAAAATTTTGAAGATAGCAAGTACATTATAAGTGGGGTCACACTCTGATGGCAAAAGGGTAACAACTCAAAGGATCATGAAGCAAGTACATAATGTATTCTTGAATTTATGAATACAAGGATTTATAAACCAGGGAAGTAAAAAGAGGAGAATACTAGCTCTTTGTCTCGCAAAACACGAGAATATAACAAAACCATAATCATAGAGAAAAGAATCTTACATGCGTTACCAAAGCAAAGACGAAGATTAACAATAATCTTTGATTTTGTAGGGAATGAACAAGACCCCAATCAAGAACCAACTGGTTTAAACAGATAAATATATTTACACAGGCTCCTGCGACCTCTTCCTAAATAAAGATGCAAAATCTAAATTAGGCAGACCTCAATGGATTGAAACCGGGAGCTGCAATCTTTCAAGGACCTCGGTATTTTCTGAAGCAGAAACAACCTTGAGGTTGATCAGGAGGAATCATTCCCCCACCCTTTGATGTGTCAATAGCCTCTATCATGGTTACAACGTCATTCATTTCAGGGCGCTTGTCAGGGTTGCTATCCCAACATCGTTTCATCACGCTCACAAGAGAGCTTGGACAACAACGAGGTATCTCTGGCCTGAGATTCTGTTGAAAGTGAAAAAACACTAATTACACATCATAAACTTCATTCAACACACTACTTTGTTTTTGTTATGTACGCAAAAAGAAGTCCTACCTGACGGACAACAGCTGCTGTCACTTCCACAAAACTGAGATCCGGATATGGCATGTCACAACAATATATCTCCCAAAGACAAATGCCAAAACTATATACATCGCATTTCCTATTATACGGCTTCCCGTTAAGAACCTGATTGAGGTGAAAACAAACAAATTAGGCTATATTACACGAAACATGCATTTCCATTATGCTGGAATGCTCGCATGCAATGCAGATCAATGAGAGAATACCTCAGGTGCCATATAACCGAGTGTTCCAGTTTCACCAGTCATCTCATTCGGATTTGTAGCTTCAACACGTGCAACTCCAAAGTCTGCTATTTTTAGCGTGCGTGTTCTGTCAAGAAGCATATTTTCTGTCTTCACGTCTCTGTGGACGATCTTTTTAGAATGTAGATAACTCAATCTGCCAAGTACACGAAAATGCTTAAGTTACCATTTACAGAGCTACCTTAGGACAATACTTATGTCCAACCAATATAGAAATGAGTAAAACAAAACTTCATAAATCCAAACGAGTTATTAAACATAAAACGGAAAAACATTAAAATTTACCCTCTTGCAAGATCCAATGCTAGTTGAATAACAATTTTGAAAGCCAATTTCCTCCTCCGGTTTTTTATAAGGAAAGATTTCAGTGTTCCACCAGGAAGATACTCAACAACAAAGCAACAAACATTGCGTGGTATGCCCATATGACCATTTTCTGATTGTATATTAAGTGCTGTTGCACCCATTGTAGCTCCTATGAACTGCAAAAGCGAGCGGGAAATATTAATGAGGGTCAGGATAGCAATTAATAATGAGCTAAATGAGCATAAATAATAAATAAATGTTGTGAATCGGAGGGCAAGGTTAGCAATCAGTAATGAGCTATGTGAGCATGAAATTTTAAATATTAATCATGAAATTAAAGGCAAAGATGAGAGAAGTAAAAATGATTTCTTTGCAATGCAGATATCTGAAAGAATGGGTAACTCATTGCCTGAACTCAACCAATGGCTCTAGCAAATGGCGATACACGTGGAGGGAGATCTTTTATGGGATTTGGAGATGGAGAAATTTGCTGATGATTGGTGAGGAACACACTCGTCCATCTCCCCAAATCTTTAGGAGCCAAATGGTGGAGCGAGTCAATAATTAAGTAGTTTATTGATATTTTTGTTTGTTTTGTGCAGCAGGTCACCAATTTTGTGAACTTTTCCCATGTTGGCTTATAATAAATAAATGGATCGTTTTGAAAATAAAATGAAAGAAAAGCTTACTGCACGATTAAACAAAAAATATACTTCAAAGAAAGTTGTTACCTTGGTTACATTAGGATGATCAAGTTTGTGCCAAACGGATACTTCTTGAGCAAAAGCTGCCCTCACGAAGCATTTTCACCCTCCGTTTTATGATCTTCTCCCCAGTCGAGAAGTTTGACTACCAACAAGGCATAAACAAAAATTTAGGCACCAAAACAGCCATATACATAGACAACAAGGTTAAACTTATATCCGAATCCAAAGTCATGTTTTGCTAAGCTCAATTATGATCCGACCTGAAGGTTTCTTTTTTCTTGTATGTAGGACCTGCATATTTCATTTACTATGCAACTAAATGATTATTTACATAGAAGGTAAAGCGAAACTTTAGTAAATGAATAAAATGGCTGCATACATGGAAACCGTACAATGCAAGGAAAACTGAGATTGCTAACGAGAACTTCAGACTGATTTGGGAATTCCAATCCAATACAGTGTCTCCACACACTGCGGAGACATCGTATTACATGTAAAAGCCCATGAACCATGTAAAAGACCATAAACTTAGAACTTTTAAGTTTACTTGGTAATTTATTCTTTTTAACAACCAAGATTTATCGACTAATATCAGCAAGATGCTCGAGAAGATAACAAGCATTCTCCTTACAAAACAGCAGCCAAAACAAGATTTCTGACCAATAACCTCCCAGCCAAAACAGGAGGAACTAAAAACTCAAACAATGGTAGCAGAAAAAGTTCTCCTTCTAAAGGCTCTAATCGAACTTCACATTGATAGCTCTAACACTAATCCAAATCCAAGCATAGGAAACACCACAGTTCTTCCAAATACTAAACACCAAGTGAGACACCACCTAACAATTTCTCGGTTAATTTCGTGCTAAATTTGCATCCAAAGACAAATTTGTGGCTTGTAAGAACGAAAATGCACAAGTAGGCCATATAAACATATCACATATGTTTGTTATGATGCAAAGTCTGAACTGAAAAAAATGAAAAGACACCATTTTGCAATGCAAATAGTACACAATAATATGGCTACAACAATGAAACCTGCATAGCAAAGCTTAAAGAGAAAAAACCAAAATAGAAAGAAAAAAAAAAAGAACCTGCTACATCTAGACCATCATACACGCCGCGATGAACAATCCCGAAGGTGCCACGAGCAATCATAGACTTGATGATGAGTTTCGAAGGATCAATCTCCCATCCATGCCGGACCGGTATTTCCCTATCCTTAAACAAGCCATTTTCTGCACCAGAATCATTGTGATTGTTGAACTTCTTTTGTTTCTCCATACTCCATTGCTTGCTAAGATGCTTTTGCAATTGCTCATCAATACTTTTCAGATCTATTTGGTCTGCCCTCACGAACCCTGCCCCTTCTCTACCACTACTCCCTCCACCCTCCATGTCTGAAATTCTACTTACACACTAACTCTATTCGGAATCCAGTTTACACACACGCACTCTCTTCGAAATCCAAAAACACGCACACTCAAATTCTACTGCAGATAGTGATTCAAGTCATTCAAGCGGCGGAAAGACCTAGGAAGACCTGAGCGGGGACTGAAAATGGAGAATCGACGACGGCAAGAAATTTCTGAGAAATTTAGCTACAGTTCTCTCTGGTCGTCGTCGGAGTTGCACGTAAAATACAACTTCAAACATTTATTATAAGTGAATTATAATATTTTTAAGGTTAAAAATATTCCTTGTCCCTGCAAAAAAAAAAAAAAATATTATACTAGTAGGAAATCCGTCTGATACGGAGAACGTTTAAATTTAAAAAGTTAACATTGAAGAAAAATAATATGTTACGAAAAAAAATCATGTTTAAAGAAACTAACATATAATGGTTAATAAAAAAAATATAAAACCCGTGGAATTGCACGGGACAATATAACTTCAATAATAATTATCAAATGAAATGGCTAATCATTAAAGCTCGATAA
Source organism: Gentiana macrophylla (assembly GCA_026214975.1). Taxonomy (NCBI): domain Eukaryota; kingdom Viridiplantae; phylum Streptophyta; class Magnoliopsida; order Gentianales; family Gentianaceae; genus Gentiana; species Gentiana macrophylla. The sequence goes on from CM047807.1 coordinate 144,782,348, forward strand.
TTATGTCTTTATCTTCTGCAAAAGTTCTTCCTTTCATTACATCTCTTTAAGTTGCCTCCTTATGTCCCAGACCAGCAGCCGAAATTGTATCCTTATGCCCCAGATCAGTAGCAGTCCAAGTAGTCTTCTTATGATGCAAATCAGCAGCCGAGTTGTTACGTAGACGTGTATCCATCTTGCCTAAATTACTAAAAGACGTGTTTCAACCCATGATTGAAGTGAAAAGATGCTATAACGTCATTCAAAAAAATAAAAATAAAGCACTTAAAAACATAAAAATATCAAAGTGACAAACCCACAACAAATGGAATTGGGAGGGAGACACAATACTAATTGTAACCTGCCTAGTTCAATATTACTTTGTAGAGGCATAGCTTCTTGACCAAGATCATCCATTTGCGTCTTAAGATAAAGTGAATAAAAAAATGCAGATAAAGATGAGCCTCAGATTGACCAAATTATATATGTAAGTATGCATAAGCAGATACACAATTTGAGCCAAAAAAATCCAAACACAATTTATATAAGGCATCCACATAACAAATGTCTGGCGGATATAAAAGCAATCAACGGTCACTTAAAATCAAAGAATGAAAAAGATTAGGGACTTTAAATACCTTCAAGAAAAAAGTACCTCAAAGATTCTAAGCTAAACATAAGACAGGCATGGGACACCATAGTTGGATCAAGAAAAAAGAGGGGGAAAAAAGAAGCAAAATTAACATAATACCTAGAGCATGTATTATAGGCAATGGTCCTTTTTCTAATAAAATGTCAATATAAAAGCATGAAAGAAAATTTTAATTTCAGTAACAGTTTGCTTAAGTAGTGTATACATTCATTTTTTTAGGTATTACAGAACATTAAATACAATATTTTAATCAAGTAACATTTTGCTTAAGTAATTTATACATCCACTTTGTTAGGTATTACTGTTGGTGTTCCTATTTTTTATAGTGAAGCACAAACTACTTGAGGCTCACCATCAGTTGGTAAGTTGTCTACATCCAAGTTGACACTTGAAGAATAGAACATACCGGCATAACATTATTTATTGCAATCTCCAGCAGCATAGGGTTGTCCAGTATCTTCCAAGATTGTGGCCGTTAATCTTGACGTATTGAACTTTCAACTTCAGCGATAAAATACCACTTACCTAGCAATAACAAAAGTTTATGTAAATCAAAAGAACATTGTAATTAATTGTACATATCGTGTCCAAATGCCATAACATCAACAAATATGAAAACATTGAAAAGAGGAAGCCTTTCACTGCAAAATTAACCATTACATTTGGAAATGCACCATACCTACAATTCCAATCCATATGGATTGGTCACAAAATCTTCATTTACTTACCTGCAAATTTATGAACCTGCAATTCACTTATACCCTAACATAAGTAATCAAAGTGAGTACGGATAAAAAGGAAGAACAATGCAAATAAAAAATAATATTGTTTCACCCTTTTTGCACAACGTCGACAAAGATTCAAACACACGACATTAAAAGTGAATAATAAGTGCTACTTGACGGAGAAAGAGATTAAAAACTCGTGCTGTGAAAACCTATTGGGCAACTAAACAATCATACGTCAGTTACATAACTGTTATAACTGCCAAATGATTTGATTAAACTTACTGCATACTATAGGATATTTGACACTTTCTCAATAGATTATATAACTGCCAAAAGATGTATAAATAAATATAAGATGATACAGAAAGTGCTAATTTTTCATGATTAAATTAAAACGGAAACACGAAAAAAATACTTCCCTGAATAGATTCAGCCACTGGATATACTGCAATTTTCGATTTGAGAGAAAGACAACAACAACAACTCCGATTACGGGATTTCAACAAATCAGAGGTTCGATCTTTTTCCCGATTCTTCGCTTTATTCACATTCTGGGAGATCTGAGGGCCATCATTGGCCTCACGCCTCAATCATCGGCCTGAACAATAAAGGTGCGTCCTTTCTGCTCAGAGAATCGGATTTCATGAACCAAATCAGATAATTAAGGTAAAGGGAATCACAGATGGTAAGAAAGTGCTAATTTTTCATGATTAAATTAAAACGGAAACACGAAAAAAGACTTCCCTGAATATATTCAGCCATCGGAAATACTGCGATTTTCGATTTGAGAGAAAGACAACAACAACTCCGATTACGGGATTTGAACAAATCATAGGACTGAGGTTCGATTTTTTTCCCGATTCTTCGCTTGATTCATATTCATGGAGATTTGAGGGGCATCATTGGCCTCACGCCTCAATCATCAGCCTCAACAATAAAGGTGCGTCCTTTTTGCTCAGAGAATCGGATGTCATGAATCAAATCAGATAATTAAGGTAAAGGGAATCACAGATGGTAAGAAAGTGCTAATTTTTCATGATTAGAATACAATACTTAGTACACACATTAAATAAAAAAATTACAAATCGTAACCTTTCTTTCTTTGTCAGTGCATGCCAGTCTGTTGTGGTGAAGAAAGCGAGATGAAGAAGACGTTCGCGTAGCAGCAGTGCTCCGGCCACGGCCACTGCCCCGATGGGCCCCGCCACCTAGTTGCATACAAGAAACAACTAAGAATTAGACCTATAATCACCCGCTTCAAATATGGAAGGGAAAAAAATCAATCAAAATAAACCAAAAAAAAAAAGGAAAAAAAACGCAATACCTGAGTAAGAAGAAGCATTACTGTGAAGGAGGAGAAAAGGGAGTTTATGGATTGAAAATAGATGACGGATCCGGTTTTATTGTTAGGCATGGAAAAGTACTGTGCCTTCGTGGGGAGTTTGAGAGGAGGACGTGGACTGGGTAACGTCTGCCGGAGTTGTGGGCGAGTTTGAAAATGCTTCGCGAGACATATAGAAGAAAGCGAGTACAAAAATGGTGTAGTTGCTGAAATGAGATCTGCAGTTGGAGAAGAGATGAGTTTAGAGATGATGGGTTGAGGGGAAGTTATTGGAAAGTGAATCGTGGGGAGTTATCCGAAAGCAGAAGTTGGGGAGGTTTTAATTATATTTTTATTATAATTTTTTTAAGGAAATAGTGGTGAGTTATTTTAATGAAAATGCAAGGGAGTCTCGGGTCGAAAGCGGGTCAATTGGCTAAAATGGGTCAATTGACGGTTTTTTGATGTGAAATATTAATATAGATATTCCTTGTAAGAAAATTAAAACAATTAAATATTTTAAAGTTACCCTCAAAAATATATATATATATATATACTAGCCACAAACCCGTGCATAATGCACGGGGATTTCAAAACTAAACAATTAGGAAGATAAGAACTCATGATATATTTAATGACAAAAAATTAGTTTCAATAAGAAAATAGTGCCAAATATTTATAAAATTCCATATTGAGCAACTAAGCAATTGTTACACGCATCATATTTTTTTTTCATTTGAAACCTAATATTTAATTCCTCGTGTCCTCAATCGTTACAACTCAAATGCTTAAAATTGGAAATTGGCGCAAACATCCTATAACAACACAAAAAGTAAGTAGTTAACCAAAAAGTATTATGCGTCATAAAATTTGCAATAATAGTAATATGGAACTTACAACTTACCTATTCAAATATGAAGTATGTGATGATGCAACAATACATTTTTTTTTTTAATTTTTGGTGATAGACACACAGTCATTAATTTCTCGTTTTCCTTTCTAATTTATTGTAAGATGATATGTTTGAAAAAAAATTGCTTTTGAGATCATTTCTCCTGAAGATATGGTCCATAACCCTGCTATACATTTTGTAGTCAATGGGAATATTCATCCTGCTACACAATTTTTCCTTCTCTTTTCGTCACATCTTCATCCGTCTACACATTCTTTGCTGAATAACCTATTATTTTTAAACAAAATATAGTTATTTTTTCAATGACTCATACATCCATTCTTCCCATATATATTAATCACTTAAGTTCATATACACACACACACAAAAAAGATCCCTCGATCATCGTCTCAAATGAAAAATAAGTTAACAAAAAATAATATTAGTGTATTTTCTTATCCTAACTACTTGTTAAGCTAAAATACTATAAAAAAAAGAAGCTAAAATACTCTTTCTCCAACTTTTCTCGTGCATATGAGAGAATAGTTTTGAAAAGACACCACCAGCTGAGGAGCACACAAGGAATGCTCTCTTCATGCCAAAAACTGCAATCACCAAACCTGTCTACACCCGTGCCAAATGAGGCACCAAGACCGGCAGATCCGCAATAGATTTATAAACGGCTTAATATGCATAAATACCACCACAATGTTATCTTATCTTTCTTGCCAAAAAATGAAAGTATATATATGAGCGCGTGTCAAAAAAGTAGATGATGACACCATGAGCAATGACCATTTCAATATGCTTTGATGCCCAAGACCATCTTAGGAAATTTTGACATTGGTGCAGCCAAATGACAATTTACCAATTTGTAGAGAGAAAGAACCGCAAAGTACGTCTAGCATGATTCTGGACATTATGTAATGATCTTATCCTTCTAGGTAATCATAAGTCAAACGATGTTCTACCGAAACATTAATCTGCAACTCACATCTAACTTAGCATCAGAAAAGGTTGTACACATTTTAAGCACCTTCAAATGATGTCGTAAAAACAGACGACTTGATGAAACGATAGGGACGATGAATTAGTTATTGAACTTCTGGGGTAATTAAAATAAGTACAACACAAAATCCAACTAAAGAACCTGGCAAAGTATATTCAAACCCCCTCCCCCTATTCTCTCATAATTCTTCGTCAGTTTTGCAGTTATCACTATCAAATCGACTCCCTCTAGTCCCCCAAGCTCTACAATACATTTAAAAGGATTTCACAAAAAAAATCATTATTAATAGCAACTACAATTTTATCCACGTACGTACCCTTATTTTATAACTTCCAATACATATGCATCATCCGCTTAGTTGTGAACACTTGCATTGGTGGCGAGGATTAATCAAAGATCCTGTGTAATAGAATATAATTTCGCCGTTAGTGAAATATGTAAGAACTCAAAATCGGGAAGCCACTACATTGACATCGATCTCCCTGTAGTCATTGAATCAATGATTCAAAAATTATCATTGCATCAACAATTCAAAATTAAATGAGAAGAGCTTAAAACAATTGGTGAGAAAACAAACATGCCGTAAAAGAAGAATCCTCATATTCCATACAACCAAGAAACTAACAAATAAAAACATATTTAAGTCAAATTGATACCATGGTCGAATAACATATAAAATGAGTGTCTCTCCCGCTACCAAATCAAACATAAAATGCATCTTGGCTGCCCAAACCTCTCGAAGAGTTGAACTAATCTTGAAGCAAAAAATGAAAATAAAAATAAACTGATTCATTAGAAGTGAAATCAATCCTCAAGAAAAATTGAAAATAAAAATAAATTGATTGGAGAATTTTCAACGCTTGATTTTCCGAAGAAGATTCAGCGAAATAAAGGATTCTTAGGATTAGGGCAACCACAGTAGAGCCTCAACCTCCACCCAATTATAATTTTAGAGTCACCCAAAGCCACAATGATACCCCAACTTGCAAAATCCTCTACATATCCCCCTAGATTATGAGGTTCCTTTGGAGGCAATTCATAAGTAAAAGACACATGTACATGCATTAAGAACAGAAATAAACCTCAAAAGAAGGAATGACGCGTAAAGTGTTCGATAAAAAAAGAGGAGTTACGAGTTGTTATCCTGCAATCAAAAATGCTTACACTTCAAATATCTGAAAGTCTTTATTTGAACACTAAATAAATAAATAAATTTGATTGAAAACTTAGCAAACTTTGCCAAAGCAGTAACCACCTCACTCAATCTGCATATTATATGAGTGGAAGCAAACTCTTAGCAGGGGAGGGATGAACTTGAAAATATGAAATAAAAACACTGAAAAGATTATAGTTATATAAGACAAACCTCAAAAAATGATGTGTAATAATCAATAAAATAAATAAGGGAAAACAAAATAAGTATACTATGAAAGAAGTGTACTATGTCAAACCTTTATTTGCAATAGCCTTGGTGAACATCAGCCACGATCCTTTCTTTCAAGTTTCCCTGTATGAATATAAATTTTATAGCTACTTTAGACGGAAAAAAAAAAAATCTGAGCCAAACACATGAGATACTACTAACCAGTTTCTCAAACATTAGATAGTGAAATAAACATCAAATCAAATGTAGATTATCAGATTATCATTCAGCAGATCAAATAAAAGAAAACTATACAATTAGTTGGAGCAAACGATTCTATGGATCCAAAAAAAAGTTAAAAAGGGGGAACCAAGTGTATAAGCAATGACCCGAAGGTTGCAGTCTATGTTCAATGGGATAAAAGCCACCAACAATAGTTTCCAAAAGCTTGCATCAAGGAAGGTTGCAATTCTCTTCCCATGATTATAAGGAAGGTCTCCTTATAATCTGAGCAATGTATTCTTTCTTTTTGAAATTAATGAAAATTTGAATATGAAAAAGCAGTCAATTTCATAACATTACCTCTTATGGCCCCCGGCTACAAACTCTAATCCGGGCAGAGTTGAGATAGTGATACCAATGTCGCCACAAATTCTACAGATCTACTTCTACCGGCACCTTCAAGAATTAAAACTTTCAATAGTGAAAGAATGTGACGGAAAACAAAAGTACAAATGCCATGTGACGGAAGGCATGAAAGTGGCAGAAACATATGCAAATAGAGTGAAAAAACTAAATCATAAGTTGAAGAAAAAAAATATGGCACAAATGTGACAGAAAACATGAACAATGACCAATTTATTTGTCATTTCTTATGGCAATTACCAACACGATACTTGGATCGGAATAAATACGAAAGTTCAAAGGATAATCACTCAATATAAAAAGCAACATTAGCCTCAGTTTACAACAGCAAACAACATCCAAACCAATCCAACAACTGACTTGAGAACATAAAATAAAAAACTACAAAGCAAGAAAGAAAAACAAAAGGAGACACAGCTGCCAAGGAGGAAATGTGTTGAATTACTGATAAATAAGAAATCAAACACAAATGATCAAAACCTAAGAAAGAAATACAGAAAATTATAAATAGTAAAAAACAACGAAAATAAATAATCAAAATACATCAGACACGCATTCATTGCACAAACTGGTGAAATAACCCGAAGATTATAAATACAAAAATTACCAACAAAATAATATGCGGCCAAATGTGCCGTCGATCGATTATCGGAGTTGCGGATGAATAGTGAGGATTTTTTCATGGATATCCGGTAACCATTCGTTGCTAGCTTCTCCCCCGACTCCTATTTAATGAGTGTGAAGAGCATATGGATTATGGATTAGGTGGAAATTCAATATAAATTTGTTGCGATATGAACGGAGAACGTTGGGATCACAGGTCGAACAAATTTCTGCCGTTTGGATCCACGTGTGTTTGAAGCAGGGTTGGGGAGGAATTTACGGGGAAAAAGTTTGAGATCTCTACGAAATGAGGTGTGTAGAAAAATATTGTTAAAAAAAACCAAAAAAACAAAAAAAACAAAACAGGATTGGCGCGCGTGTTTTTACATGGTACAAAGCGGGTTGTTTTCCGGGTTTGGGGCAAAATTCTGGGTAATCGGGTTAAATCTTCCTTTCAAATATATATAGATATAGATATATATATAAAGTTATTTATAATATCATTAAATAATAAAAACAAAAAAAATATCATTAAACAATATAGTTAACAGGGGAATAAATCAAAAATGGGTATATACGTAGACTTTGACTCATCTGACCGACTAATTTAAGGCAGACTTTCTTTGACTTGAATGGTTTGATGGTTCGGTCCGCATTTACGCATCCGCAATTTTGTCGGTTAATTTCTGCCATTACTAATGCATATTCTGCTCCTGGATCATGGCTTGAGTAATTAAAGAGCAGTTATACGGTGATTTTAAGTTGGAAATGAGAGTTACCCGTCAAAAGAAAAAGGGAGTTGGATATGAGAGTTCGATTTCGTGATTGATCGTCTATTTACAATGAGGAGAGATAATATTGTCTTTATGTATAGTGTTAGAGTTTGATTTCGTAAATAATCGACTATTCTCAGTCCAATGTTGATTAACTACTCACAACGATAAAAGATAATCTTGTCTTTTAAGTTGAGTGTTGGAATTTGATTTCGTAAATAATCGACTACTCTCAACATACTTTTAGTAATTAGAGATGCAAAGATAGTTTTTATAACCAGAACGAGTGATTTACATCCTCCATTGTAAACTAAATAATTGATTTACATCATCCACGAAGCTCAAGTTGGGATGTAAACTAGATAACTGATTTACATCAAGCTCGAGTTGAGGTGTAGGAGAATTCATTGATTAGTATGATTTAATCAAATGTGTTGGTGAAGATGATTGATATATAATTTGAATGCAAATACAACGATTGTAGATAACATGATCGATTACAACTTTTATCTCGATTGGACTGAAAAGTGTAGACAAAGGGAACTAGCAAACAAATAAATGCAGCTGTAAAAGTATCATGAATCTATTTTTGAGACACCACAATCACATCTGTTGACATATAACATTCGACTTTATCAAAGTCAAATATCCATTTCAACTTTTGCAAAGTTGAACCGCAAAAGAGTGTGGTGCGGCGGCAGATTGCGCCACAGTATATAGGGCTTGCAGTACGTCAAGCAAAAAATGGATTGAATCAACAAGAGAACTTTAAACAGGTAAAAAAATTAACTCTTTCCGGTGTCAAAGTCCCCCACATTTATCAGAAATAAACATTTCAATATTCAACCAAAAGTTACAAGGATCATATTCTTAAGATACAGTAAAAGAAAAAGAAAAAACTTTCAGCTGTAATGTTGCCTAAACTTCACTTCCAAGGGCCTTGTCCTTGTTATAGTGGTGTCGCGAATCCTACCACAAAAAATAAAAAAGAACCAGTCGGCTAGTCAAATTCAAGAAACAATATGAACCAAAGCGCAACCAAAAGTGCCCGACTTGGCAGAGCATGTATATCATGAGTACATAAGTTTTATTAAAACGCCGAGACATGTATACCGTTGGAGTGTCGCAGCTGTCTCACTACAAAAGAGAACAATAAGGCAGCAAACAACTACAGTACCACCAAATAAGGATGTGAAATACATCGTATTTTTTTACACAGTCTAAAGGACCCTAAAACGAAATTTTGGCTTAGGGCCCCAATTACATAGGGATGTGAAACAATGAAAATTTTAAAATTAACTTACCTGGTTGGAGCAATGGATGGATGAATATTTAGTTAACTTCTATACACATTTGACACTTGTCAGGTAATCAATCAACTTTTTAGACAACTTCTTATATCATCATGTATATAATAAGAGCAGTAGTTATTCTACTGATGCAAGTCACCACATGAACAGATAGCACAATTGATCTTCTGTGTGTATTCTTCCAACACAAAACAGCAACTAGTCACATTGAATTTTTCCGTAAGAACAGAGTAGTAGCAATTTATAAGCTAACTGCCATTGAATTCATCCACCGTTTCGATTTTGAGAAGCCAGTTTTTATATATATATATATATATATATATTCGGTGTACAAGCTGCAAAAACATGATTACTGGACTAGTTCACAAGAAACTAAATACCAGACAGACAGACAGCAACATAAGCTTAATTGTACTGACTGCAAACAGATCGTATAGGTACATAAACGAATTGAGCTGGAAGATGATGGAACATGGAAGTACCTTCGGAAAGAACGCCCCATTGACCAACTTCAGAACCAAGCTTCGACCTGAGCAATACAGAAGCAGTAACTGAGTGCAGAGGCATCAATGAATCACCACAGCTCAATGCTTTAGCTAGTCTGCACTAAACGAGTAGCAAAATTCATCCTTCGTCATCCACACGCTAACAAAAAGCATCAATAACAGAAGAAAGATCGAGGAATATGAACTAAAGTTCAACCTGGAAGCAAATGAGAATGTGGCGTGACGACGGGAGATTGGGGTAGCTGATGAAGAAATTAAATGCGCAAGTCCACCGGTCGTGGATTGTCCAAAGGCGGAAGAATACGAAGATAGCAGTTGGGCGCGATTCCCTAACGCTTTGGCAGAAGATGCAGATCTCTGTAGCAATCTACAAGATAGATTGGACGCCATTTTTCAGTTAATTGTGAGCAATTTAGCTTTACTGTGTATTCACCACCATTCGAAGACACAAAACCTCTCCAAACAGCTAAAACCCTAATTGGTGAAGGAAGCCATTACTCGGATACGTTAGTGATGTGTTGAAGCCCAATACAACGAAGCCCAATACAACGAAGCCTTACCTAATCAGAGTCCACATCCCCACGATTAACACTCTTCAATAATTCTCACGTCCCACTGAAAATTCGACGATTTCATAAGTTTTGAGTGTTGAAAAACTGACGGAATCGTCAATATTATCTTCTTCTTTTTTTGTTTTTATGTTGAACTTCATCAAAATTATCATTACGCTATAGTATCATTATATATAATAAAAAAATATTTATATGGAATTTTTCAATACACATGACGTCATATAATAATCACTCATAAAGAGTCATTTTTTTCTTTTTTTCTTTTTTCTTAAAGTCTCCGGTATCCAGAATCAACTGATCCGACTAATTTGGAAAATCTTTCTATCTCTTTGTTTTATCTCATTTTTTCTAACATTAACTAGAACATCCCTTAAGCTATTTATAGGGTTTAGCCTAAAATCGCAATTAATATCTAAAGAAATCATGGCGTGAACAATGCCATCGTGAGAAAAATGTGAGAAACATACTTCTCATGATTAGTTAATAGGCTTCTTAACAAAAATCACAATTGTAGCTATCGTGGTTGACGTACCCTCTAAATGCATATGGTAATCATTATCGTGACACACACACATCAGTCATTGAATTTGCATGTAGCCTTGGTGACGGGGCCAAAACATCTTATCATAATCAATGAAGAGTCAAGAGCTCGTTCATACCATTAGAGATCAGGCTAGAACCTCTGGACAAGCATGTACGAGGTCGTTGACCCACCAAAACTACGGGGGTGGTCCGTAGGGTCAGAATAAGTTATTAGAGACAATTGTAGGAAGCAATGAGTAAATTAACAAAATCTCGGAAGGATGACAAGCCCCGTGTCACAACATTAAAGCGTATATTCATATCAACAATTATAATTGTTTTTTTTTTTTTACACCGGCAACATTAATATTAATAGAATATACGTTTTCCCACTCAAAAAAAAGAATGCTTTCATTGGATAGAGATTTAGAAATTTAAACGTTGAATTGCCTCGATAGTCAATGTGTTTTGCTAATACTTGTGAACTTAAAGCCAAGATATGGTCCGGTTTTTTCGCTTTTTTACTAAATTTAAACCAAATCATTTTTTACGGTTTTCAATTACAAACCAAACCGAACCATAACTATGGTAAAATCATTTTATTCGACCCGGTTTGAATCGGGCAGTTTCGGTTTTATTGGTTTTTTTGTCTTCTCTATTCTTTCTATATATATATATATATATATATATATATATATATATATATATATATATATATGTGTGTGTGTGTGCGTGTCTGTGTGTGTGTGTGTGTGTGTAGTGTGTGTGTGCAGTGTGTATATACATACATGCACACAATATGATATTATCATACATTCTAATTAAATTTGATCGATAAAGCTCGTAAACTATTTTGTTTCATCTTAGGTGGGCCAAAACCAACGTGTGTGAGGAAGTTGATCAAGTATTAATATATAATGCCTCGAGATATTACTTTATTTACGTGTAGTGATAATTAAAGGAGATTTTATTTCCATTGTAAGAAAAATTATGTCGCGCTTTTATCGTTCTCGATTAATTTCTTCCCCATAATAAGTAGTCTTATAGAAATTCGCTTTCCTGTGAAACATGCTATTTATTGGTTATTTAAAAGGAGTTTTAATCCGATTAAAACTCGGCTTTGATGGACGGCCGAGATTTAAACTCTGCGTCGTTCGGATTTTACGCCTCTCTCCACCTATAAAAGCAATGCTTTATTTCATCATAAAGCATACGAAAGAAACCAACACATAACGGTTGTAAGCAAGGAGATAGATATCGGAATCCTCATCAAGGTGTCAACAACATCATGACAAAACGGAGACGTAGTCGAGTAACAATGGATGTACGGAAACGATCCTGATGATTTCTTCCGCTATTAAGGTACTCTGAATCTATTGTTTAATTTACATCCACCACTCATAATCTACCGTGCACTACTCTACATGTGCATTACAGTAGAACCGACTTTTTATGGATGCATTATGAGAACCGACTTTGTTTAACTCCATAATCAACAGTGATATACATAGACGTGTATATATATATATCCGGTTTGGTCCGGTTTTTATTTTAAAAAACCAAAACCATATTGTTTTTTACTGTTTGGTTTTTTTCAATACAAAAACCAACAAAAAAAATCATGGTTTACACTTTTTCGGTTTGATTCAACCTGGTTGATTTAGTTTCCGGTTATTTTGTTCATTCCTAACCACGAATGTCACACTGGCAAAAATTGAAGCAGCGTTTCGAGGTCGGACTGACCATGAAACTATATACCGGATGGGTCTAGTGTAATTTATTTAAGGCATACTAATCGGAATTGACCCGAAAACGATAATAACGAACGATATTTTTTATATCCTCAAGAACATAGAACGTGTTGAAACCGAAATCAACCATAAACCATATATCATACTCTTACCCGGATTACCAGATAAACGGATTATCGGGTGCCGCCACACTCTCTCGCCGGAAACTGATTAAAATAAATAAATAAATAAAGAGTGAAGGCAGCGGGGGAAAACCACGCAAGGGGAGTAGGGGACTGTCCAAAAGTTGGTGATTCTACATAGAGAATCAGCGATTGCTAGATGGAGTCGGGAGTACAAGGAACCAAGTCTCAAGTAGATCAATGGAGTCTGGAGCAAAAAGTCGGCCAAATATATGCTTTCTTCCTTGAGCTTCCACCTAGAGCCCAATCTATCCAGTTAGTTTCCTTTTTCTTTTTTATTTTCTGATTACACGTTCAACGAAATTATGCTAATCCATTCGAAATAAAATTCCTATTGGCAGCTGATTATATGAACAACTTTATTTTTTTCGTTATAATTGTGAATGCTGTTTATATGAACATACTCTGACTACTTGATGCTGATGCTGCTTTGTGTAATTGCAAAAGTTTGGAGGTTCGCCGTGATCAGCATCTCGAGTATCTCACCAGAAGCCTTAGAAAGCTTGGACCGTCGTTTTCTGTTCTGGACGCCAAGTATTTTTTCTCTACGGTTTTTATTTCCTCCATTTTTCAGGATTTTTTGTTTTGTTTCAGGGGAAGAGCTGTTAACGAGCCAAGTCGAGTATCTCCCTTAAGCTTGTTCGTTATTATTCGTTTAGTAAACGCTCATCTCGTTTAAAAGACAAACCTGTTCGAGCTTTGCTCGTGAATGTATTTTTGACTTTGAGCTCTAGCTTGGCTTGTTAAGGTATAATAATAAAGTGGAAACACCTCAATAACAAAGTATAGAACGATAGTCATACGTCACCGTACAAAAAAAAAAGTTAGAAGAATTCTATGTAAATTATTTTTGAGACAAGAATTCCATATAATTAATAATACTAAATATTATCTTCTAGATGAATAAATGACTTATCATCTGATGTTACGGTTGTGATTTACACTATATAAGCAGGTTCGTGAACACAAACGTACTTTCACGAGGCAAGCTCGTGTTTGTTCGCTTAAACAAGCCTATAATCCAGCTCAAGCTCGGTTCCTTAAACTAAACAAACAAACGATCACAAATACTAACTGGACAAACAAGATATTGTTTGTGAGTGACTTCGTTCGTTTAACAGCTCTAAGGGAGGGGTTATATTGCATAAGACTAATTAATGTATACACAGGTTGCAATAATGATCTGCTATTCCACATTACCCTCTAAGTGAACATAGTTATTTTTTGTTTCCAGTCGGCCTTGGTTATGCTATTGGATCATTCACTCAATTGCTTTATTGGGAGATTCTGTTGACGAAGAATTGCAAGATAATACAATCGACTTTCTTGCCCGTTGCCAGGTTGTTTTTTCACTTTCTGGACTGTCATCTGTTTGTTTATTCATAATAGTTGTAACTTGCATTGCATTAGTTATTTGATTGTTTACTACTGTTAGTTGTATCGGTTTGATATCTGCAAACGATAGAATAACTTCAGAGAAATGTTGAAAATCCCATGGCTGATGTTGTTGAGCAGTATATTTTGGGTTGTATAAGTGGCTTCTTTTGTTTTTAAGTTGGTGTAAGAAGTACAAAAAGCAGTAAATAGCATCTTTGTTGTGAAAGAAAGTAGACATGTCTACCATATTCTTAATGATGACGGATCTGAGTCATAATTTTGCTTAATTATGCATATTTGATTTCGTTATACTTACAGTTATTACCTTATATCTATCTCTAATTCTCTAGTGTCACAATTTGCACGTTGCAGAATATCTTCATCATAATTCTTGCTGCTTATATTTTTCTGAAGTTCTTGTTCATACTCATTCTGCCTTTTAGCTGATTCTCGTGTTTCTATTCTTTGTAGGATCCTGAAGGTGGATATGGTGGTGGGCCAGGCCAGGCAAGTTAACCTTAGTCTTGGTATTTTTTTCTTTTTCCTTTCAGTTTTTGTTATTTGACCAACGTTTGTCCGGAACTGATCAGATGCCTCATCTTGCAACTACATATGCGGCAGTCAATACCTTAATAACTTTAGGCGGAGACAGAGCACTATCATCAATTAATAGGTTAGTTAAATACTCCTCTTAGTTAAGTTCTTTGAATTATTATGTGCCGTTTACAATAATATTAACCTTTGATTTTCCAATACTAAATATGTCAGGAAACAATTGTATGCATTTTTTATGCGGATGAAAGACACAAGCGGAGGTTTCAGGTTGATACTGTTTTCACGTCAGCTGATCATGAATGTTGAATTGGATTTTTGTTTATGAATTTGGAGACCTTGTTATTTGCAAGTTTGTGAGTTTATTCTTGCTATTTTTTTTAATATTAATTTATGCTCAAATTTATTCTTTTGAACCTTTATGTCTGTTGCTTATTTTGGTCTCCCGTGAAGTAAAATAGGAATATATACAGGGAAATATGCTTATATACGTTAGAGGCCAAGAAATACAGTTATTATGACTTAAATTCATGATCTGTTTTTCCAGTTTTTCCTATCGCCTCATCCAACCAGTTGTAATCCTCATATCTGTTTTTTCGGAAATAAGTACGTGCTTTTGTGGATGATCGATTTCTTTCTTTCTATGTGGAATTGGTACCTCTTTTCTCAATTTCATCATGCTTTTAATTATCAAAACCAGAATGCGCGATAAGAATCTGTATTTCTTCTCAGGATGCATGACGGTGGAGAAATAGACGTTCGTGCTAGTTATACAGCTATTTCTGTAAGTTTGGGCTCTCTCTATAGCAATGTCACATCCATATGTAGTTGCACCTATATTCTAGATAAAAAAAGTATAAATTAATTCAAACACAAGTGAAATGTCATTGATGAATAGAAATGAAGGTTACACAATATTTTTATACAATCAAAACTACATCTAAGTTCATTCTGCTTGTACCGATCACTCTCTGATCTAAACATCAATTGGCACAAATTTTGCATTTTGGTTCGTCGTCCGGATTCCTCTCCAGGTGCCCACATACAGCCTGATGCAATCCATGGTTCCCATAACAATCTGCTAGATCCCATGCTTTTGCAATTGTTAATTAGTCGATTACTAATCATGTAAAAAAAATAACCTTCTCATGTGCATATTTTGTGCATTGCTGGTGCTTGTATCCATCAGTCCTGAAGTGAACTTTTGCCCCACCTGTTTCTCCTATTTTATCATGCGTATGACATATTCTATCTCTCAATTCGAACCAGGTTGCAAGTGTTCTTAACATTTTGGATAACGAGCTTGTTCAAAACGTAGGGGATTACATTGTAAGGTTAGTAAACTTATGCAAATACAGCTATAACTGCATAGTTCAGTGTATTATACTCTTGAGTGTGCCTTTTATATTTATCTTGAATTGGTTGGTTCTCTAGTTATGAAATGTGCTATGATGGTTAAGGGAGAGTAACCTCTTAAAGTTCTGCGTCTATTGTGCATCAGGTGTTTTTGTACCCGTCACAACTTTCTTCATTAGGCAGACTTTTCTGTTCTGTTTTTGGTTCTTTATCTATAAATCCATGTTTATGGATGTGCAAGATATCATTGAAATCCTAAACACTAGATATTGGGGATTGTTATTTGCACCACATTCAATTTACAGCGGCACCACACACAATCGACTTCCGGAAAGTCGATTATATGGTCTAGAATCGACTTTTGAAAGGTCGATCTTCACAATTGATATTCGGTACGTCGATTGTATAGTCTATAATCGATTTCTTATGGTTCTACTTGAAGAATCTTCTAATTTGATGCTTCTTTCTACAAGAACATGAGATAAATTGAACTTTCTGGTCTCCAACTGTGTTAAGGAAGATGATCGAGTGCAAACGACCTTCTTTCAGCTCAAAATGACAATTCACCTGAAAATTCCCCTAGACTCTTCCCAAAATTTACTCCTCTAGAACAATCGGACATTCCGAGCAGATCGGAGGTTTTGGATGGGAATTCAAAATCAAGTAATCGAAAGGTTTATGGTTTGAAATTAAAGGGAGAATCTAGGCGAGGAGGAGGAGAAATGAAAATGGAGAAATGAGAGCTTAATCTAGGGTTTGAAAGGACAGGAGGAGGGGCGTGGCGATAATATTTGACCACCACCGCTGCGATGTTGTTTGAAATAAGGAAATTATATAACTTGAGATATTGTGAACTGTTGACGCGTTCTTTCTGGCTAAGATATAAGCTTGTTTTCTTTGTAGCTGTCAAACTTATGAAGGTGGAATAGCTGGTGAACCGCATTCGGAAGCCCATGGCGGGTAAAGCTTCTTCTTTGAGTTTAGAGCTTGAACCCTAAAGCTTTGCCATTTTCTTTTCAATAATAATTACTGCTAGTAGTTGTGCTTGTTCTTAAAATGCTTTTTCCATTTCTTCCCTTGATGATTTTCAAAAGTGTCTTGCGGTAATGTTTTATTTTTTCTTTTCATGTTGAATGTAGTGTGCTTGTGTTCATCTCTAACTTTTTCCCTCCTACCCTTTTTTGGAATTGTTTTTAGATATACATTTTGTGGTTTAGCTGCAATGATTCTGATCGATGAGGTTCACCGGCTGGACTTAGTTAGATTAATTGTAAGTTCTTCTAGTCACTGATGCACTTTTTTTTTTTCCTTCTTCTATTTAATCAAACTTGTCCGCTTAGCTCAATAATTAGGCTTTCCTCAATCTTATATAAGTTGAATGATAAGTTTCTTAAATGTCTTTCTTTTGACAATTTTGAATCAGCTTTATGCTTTTTTGTTTGATGTGTTGTATTGTATGAAAATATGCAAGGACTGGGTTGTCTTTAAACAAGGAGTGGAAGGAGGATTTCAAGGGAGAACAAATAAGCTAGTTGATGGTTGCTACTCCTTCTGGCAGGTGAGTGTTTCTTACATGCGATTTTTCTTTTCATTTGTCGGTCTGAATTTAGAATTTTCCGGTCGTATATTCAGGGGGCAGTTGCCGCGATTATTCCAAGATTAGATTCAGCCATTAATGAACAACTAGGGTTGTCAAAGGCTTTGGACTTGGACTGCAAATCTGAATGTGACTCAGATTGTGCATCATCAGATTTATCTGACTTGGAGGAACACGTGGAAGGATCATTAAGCCCTGTTAGGGGCACTTGCAATCCTAGACAAAGACAAGGTGTGTGGTTAATTCTATATCCAGCCTGTGTTTACTTCTTGGTGGTCATATTCATGATGCCTTTTTTTTCTCCCTATTCTATGGTACAACCGTTGTATCAATGGTCGTACGACCCTACACACTCTCTTATTCATTTGGTACTACCGTTGATGCCTTAAAATGGCACTATTGATGAGGGGCATAGTTGTACTTTTAGAAGCAATACTCTTTTGTTTTTAGATGTAGGTCAAGTCAGTGCTTCTGGTGCTGCGTCTTTGTCCGAAATCGGTTACAACTTTATCAGAAGAAAGAGTGCATCAGAACCAATATTCAGCAGCATGCATTTGCAGCAATACCTTCTTTTGTGCTCTCAGGTTAGTAGTACTCATCTTTCGATCTTTTAAATTACCGTCTCTTCTGAAGGCTTAAACGGGTAGGAAGTTGGATAATTTACGTGTTAGTCAAACACGATTGGTTTCGACACGTCTCTTCAAGCATTGGGTCTATAATATTGAGTCTAGCCAACATGGCGCACAGGTTCAATAATACCGACAAAAAGGCCCAATACTTGAACACTATAAATATTAAGCGAGAGACAATATTGTTGGCAGAGAGATTTGAACTCTGGACTTTCTGCTTTTGATACCACATAAAATTACAATCTCTCGTCAAAGCTTAAGTTGTTAGTAAGGAGTACACAATTGACTCAACACTTTCCATTTTGATTGTAGGTGGATGCTGGTTTCAGAGACAAGCCAGGGAAGGGTAGGGACCACTACCACACATGTTATTGCCTAAGTGGATTAGCGGTTAGCCAGTACACTTGGCTTGCGGATGCCGATTCACCGCCTTTGGCTAAACATGTACTGGGCTCTTACTCTAATGTTTTGGAACCACTTCATCCTCTCTATGGTATTGTCATCGATCGTTATCGTGAAGCGCACCTGTTTTTTTCAAGGGTGTCAGAACTTGAGCTAGCCCTACAGATCCCGATTGAAGAACTGACATTATACGGGGACTCTAAATTGACCGTAAAAGAACTCACATAGTAATATCTATCGTGACACCACATTGAAGGTGTGAGGTTCGACTTCTTTATTTTTATTTTTTTGCGGGTAGGTTCGAATATTTTAGAGGTCGATAATGAGTAATGCTTTGTTGTTGTTCATATTTATCCGTCACTTTTTATAATATCAATGCAATGTTTTTTTCTTCACTATTACCCTTACCTTTAGCTACACCAAAATAATCCAATTTTACTTTTTCGATGCCAGAAATGGAAACTAACAAAAAAATAAAAATTCATTTCCCCTAGCTGAAGAAAACTCCAACAGCCATGAAAAGTGCTTGCCGCCGTGCATGGGGTGAATGCAAAATGGATTGACGAACACATATTCCAAAATATATTGTTAGTACGCCCGAGATGTTATGAAATGCATTCACGCTTTCTTCTCCAACCCTTTGTATGTTTCTTGTGAAATAATAATTTAAAATAAAACCGTTGTAAATCAAATCAAATTACATTAATTATACTTTTTAGTTTTATTACTTTCATATAAGATACATGTCAATTCATATAACATATCTACAATACTATGATATATAATGAAGTGACTTGTTTCTCGTTGGGTTTACATGTTCACGATGATTATGATTTTAAGTAGTTATTGATTTCTTTACAACTTAATTAATATCATTAAGCCCAAGTTATGTGGTGTTATAGGTCGTATCGGATTTACAGGATCAAAGTAAATGTTATGACGTGAGAATTATCAAATTGAATTAGGTGTCGTGTCGAGTTTTGACACGTTACTAAGGACGGAGGTAGTGTTGGGGCTTGGGGGGCTAAGCGCACCCCAATTTTTTTTTTTATCAGTACCCTATGAACCAAACCAAAAACTTTAGCCCACCAGATAATTAAAAAAAAAGCCCACCATGATTGAAGCCCATTTTTCTATTTCCTTTTATAATCACTAGCCTACTTGCTAAATGGACTTGAAATTGTGAATTGTGAGGTTGATTAGTCAAAGTGAATGGTTGTTTTATTCAGATTTTAATCCATCTTGAATTAATTTTATGGAAATCGTGTATTGTTTTGAAGACACGTTGCTTCATTTTTGAAAAACAAATTGTTAAAGATGAATTGGGTACAAGTAGCGCGTGTTCAATGAGTCATTGAGTTATGTTTTGTTGTTTTTGGTTTCTATTTGTATAAAATGAATGTCGCTCAGGTGATTACATTTTAAACATCTGAGTGGTTTTGGTCTTTGAATTCCATACTTCATTTTTTTCATTTTCATAAAATGGCATTACAAAAAATTTACTTTAAATTTCACGTGATTTTTAAGAAAAAATTCCTCGATTTCGTCCTTACTTCGCGTTACAAATTGTATTTGAATTTCCATTTTAAACCAAGTGATTAAGCTGTGAGATACCATATTAAGTATCACGTGGTGTGCTCTATCAAATTGAATTAGCATCTCCCTCAAACAAAAAAAAATTATAAAAAAAAAAACAAAAACAAAACAGAAAACAAAACAAAAATTGCCGCCAATAACCATACGAGAAAATAGACCCGGCGAAAGTTAGCATCACCACCCACCAACTGCGAATATTGATACCCTAGTTACGGCCGTCGGAGCAATTTATCCGTCATCAAGAACCACCGATGGATCCAAAATTTACGGAGGTTTCGCAAACATTTGAGCGATTCAAAGCTGCATTCGCACGTAAAGATTTCGATATGTGTGATAAGCTCATCTCACAGCTTAAGGTGATTCACTACTCCTGTGTATATGTTTTTATTATTCATCGGATTCTAGTTTTATGCTTCTAATTCATTTGATAATTGATGGATTTTGTCTTTTATTTGCATATGAAGTTGTGTAGTATGACTAGCATCCAGATTTATAGCTTAAGCATGTGTATTAGTGTATATGTAATTGACTTTAACTGTTTGTATTCGATTTCCTATTCAACTATGCATAGAAGTTTTTCTTTTGGTTAGAGTTGTTAACGAGCTGAGCCAAAATGAGCATATGATGTTCAAACTCATGTTCATTTACTTTACGAGTTTGTTCGTGATAGTTCTTTAACAAACGGAGAAAAAATTATGTTAACTTTTGAAGCAACTTGACAATCTGGCAATTTCTGCAGGTGTTACTGACGGAGTTCAAGAGTCTACCTCCTTTGTTTGAAAGCACACCCAATGCACTCCAGGAGTTGTCTTTAGCCAGTTACGTTGTCCTCTTACTCTCTCTTGTGTCTCTGTGTATATATATATATATATATATATGCTCTGAAGTTACTAATTGTGCTTTGATTATGGATTCTTCTCTTTGTTGTTTTTTTATTGGTCTGTGTATGTGGAAGTTTTAGAGAAAGGAAGCCAGCATGAAAGGCATTATCGTTGTCTACACTTTTTTCGCTTACCTATGGTCTATGGATTGTTTTAATTAGTACTTGTTAGTTTGGTATTGCTGTTAGTTTGACATTGTTTGGTTCATTATCTTGCTAAATTCTACATTTACCTTTTTTATTAAGCCCTTTTGGACAATTAATTAAGATTCTCCATATTTAGTCTTAACATTTTCAAGGTTTATGAATGTCAGGGATATATCTTGAGCATGCTGTTGTGTTAAGTGTGAAGATTGAGGATCAAGATGCCTTTGAGAGGGATTTTTCCCAGCTTAAACCATACTACACTGATGCACGGTAATAGTTTTATAGCCTTTTTACCATTTAGGAATTTCGGTTTTATGTCTCCATGAAACTTGCTGGTGATAAGTAGGTGCAACCACCCGAGATAGGAATTCACAGTCTCGTTGCTTAGATTTGTTTTGTGATAGAAACTCTCAAAATGTACACAAAAAATAAAATATTTAGGGGAGGGGTGTTGTCTGGAATGGTGTGTGTTGAGAATTGAGTTCTCGTTTGATAAACAACTAAGAATTACATGTATAAAATAGGAAGCTTAAAGTTTGTTAACGAATAGTACCTATGAGCAGATGTTGCACTTTAGTGTGTTTTCACTATATGAAACAACCTGTCTCTAAACAAAATGCTGTAGAAGATGACCTACAACATAAAATATAACACAAGGACCAAATCCAAGTTCTTGGAATTTTCATTTTGAAAAGAGGATAATGATTACATAATGCCCTAACAACTATGAAACTTTATATAGGCTAAAAAGCTCAATTATGTAAAAATCTACACTTAATAAAGCCCACATGCTATTGACTAATTAAAACAAGAATAAAAGATAAGTCGAACTTAGATGTCCTACATCACAAATGCTACTATTATGTTCAAATAAATATTACCATTTTGTATAATATCATTTGCTAGATAATTTTCACCCTGAACCCTAAGCCCTAAACCCATCACAAATGCTACCATTTTGTTCAAATTTTCACATAGATGTCCTACATCACAAATGCTGCCACTTTGTTCAAATAAATACTGCCATTTTGTTTAATATCATTTGCTAGATAAAATTTCACTCATGTATCGAAATATTCTTTTTGATCAGTGGCCGTCTTCCACAATCTCCTCAAGAATACCCGATCCTAGGTCTCAACCTCTTGAGACTCTTGGTACAAAACAGAATTGCAGAGTTCCACACAGAATTAGAGTTTCTGTCACCAAGTGCTCTTGAAAATCCTTGCATTAGGCAAGCTGTTGTTTTGGAGCAATCTTTCATGGAAGGAGCGTACAACCGTGTTCTAAGTGCCAGGCAGACAGTACCTCATGAAACCTATGTTTATTTCATGGATCTTCTTGCAAAGACCGTCAGGTAAAATCTTGCGTAATTGACGAAACTCCATGAAAAAACCCTTTTTATAGTTGAAAATTTGGGTTTAAACATTTAATTTGTTGGATTGTGATACATAGGGATGAGATAGCCGGATGCGGTGAGAAAGCTTATGACAGTCTTTCAATTAAAGATGCAAAACAAATGTTGCTTTTTCTTCAGATGCAGAACTTTTTTGCAGTATATTGAGGAGGTACATTTTATTAGCACTCAGTCTTGTTGTGAACCTATCCCTTTATATTCATCACCTGGGCAAAAGAGCTAGACTCAACTGAAAAAACTCAGTTTTGAAACTTGACTCAAACTTGATTGAGTTGTAAAAGGAAAGATCATACTCAGACTCCCTTATTATTCAAGATTACTCGACTTGTAAGCTCAAGTATTTTGTTAGAAGTCATTTAGCTCATGAGCCACTCAAGTACTACATTTTGAATTTGGCTCGATTTTTATTTTATTTTATCCGAGTAGCTCTACTCAAGCTCAAACTTGTAAAAAACAAATCGAGTCGAAATACAAGTAGCCCATATCACTTATGGCCTTAGGAAACAATACAGGGCTATCCTCTATTCCTTTTCCTTCAATTTGAATGCCCTAGGCTGTGGTCAAGGACTAATATTTGAGATTGTTTATCCTCTTTCATATACTAGGACGAGTGTGTAGGGGTGAGCTCGATGCATTACATCCACCCAAACCAAAACCTAACAATTCTACAACAAATGTTTGTACAATAAAATTTATCATTATATAAATTGTTACTTTCATTATGTTGTGTACATTTTACGGAGCATCCGGAGTGGGAGGTAAAGAATGGAGTGGTAATGTTTAAGAGGGCAAGGGAATGTGGACCTTGCAAGGAGATACCTTCACTTCAACTTATTAACCAGACACTTAGTTATGCAAAGGAACTTGAGCGATATTGTTTGAGGACATTTGATTTTAGTCTGAACTGAACGTATCAATTGTACTTTCTTTTCTCGACTATTATTGAGTCGGAAAACTCAGAACATCTTACCCAAATTAAGTGGAATAAACTTTTTTTTTTTTTTTGCGCTCATATTCTATTCGGTGAATAAGTTTTAGTTGTGAAAAGACTCTCCGAGGGTCTGAGTAATTCATCCTGTGTTGTTTTGTGTCACAAACCTTTCTATTTCCAAAAGTACATCAAGCCCCTTGTCAATAGTGACATATCATGTGATAGTGCCATACGATATAGCTTAGCTTTATCGTATTTGTTTGATCTAAAATAATTAACCTAAATTACCCTTACATAAGTAATTCACATGTTATACATAATTAAATATCCACATGTTTCTTTTCTTCAACGGTGAGCCTAAAAGAATGAGCATACATAAAATTTCACACAAAAGACAATATAGCATAGACGGACCTAGCCTTGTAACTTGTAAGGTGGAGTGCATGGCGCTCACTTAAATTTTTAAGAAGCGAGAAGTTCTTAATATACCTTTCGTATAATAATAAAAAGCGTATGTATATTATTTTAGACAAGTTCTACAACAATTATTCATTTAGTTCAACTGGTTAGAAGTTTTGTTACTTATCATGAGGAGGTCATGTGTTTCCCGGGTCCGTCAGTGAATATAAATGAGTATATTTCCATATTTTCACCACTAATTGCGTCATGCATGAGTATAGTTTATCAAAGAATTGTTAATTATTAATACAATAAATCTATTTTGATGATTCTAATCGATATTCGATTCATGAAAAATCAAATATAAAGCTATAACCTTCAATTTTATAAAATTAAACATACCTCAAAATGAATGTGATATCGTGGTAGATTTTTGTGGTGAGAATCTTATTTTGCCAAATTATTACATATGTGTGTTGATCTCAGGTTATAGAGATAAAGGATGAAATAGAAAATGGATCTTCCACGGTGTCTGATAACCGTGTTTTCAATTCAACGTCAACGGCCTCAATTAACAAATGAATAATTACGCCAAAGTGACAATTGGAGGCATCTCAAGAACAATGATATGAGAGTGAGAGATACTATTCGTCAATTACATCTATAATACCTTTTAAATAACAGTGGTATTTCAAACTTTTTTTATTCAAACCTTATATTATGGTTCGAATTCGATACTATCAAATTGGAAACACTCAAGCTGCCATTGTCTATTTTGATAATAATCACCGTTAATGTTGTATGTATAATGTCATATTCCAATATTTGTGAATACTTTATTAAATCAAATTTAGCCATATGCACTCCTAGTATACAAAACAACATAATATACATATAACCATATTATTCAAATCAGTTTTTTTTTTTTTTAGTCTATTAAATTTATTTTTGAGCATCTTTTCGAATCTATGATGACGTTCGATCATATATAATCTATTTTCTAAAGCAATCATCATGCTTGACGGAGTAACGTAATATGATTTCATATGATTATCATGAAATTTACATTGGTCCTATATGATAATCGATACGTAAAGATCAAGTCGACATGGTATGTGGTTATGTCGATGGCATTATCCACGCCGAATTTAAACGCTAAATTCAATTCAAATGTCTATTTTCACTTCCGTATAGCTATTTTTTTCTAAGTGTGGTGGATGATAGACCCTATACATACCAAATTAGGGGAGATTATTGTGTGGTTTCTCCACACTGCGGTGAGAAACAGCCACGTACAAGACACCATACACCACATGTCTTCGTTCGTGTTAAAAGCGTGTGAGTTCTCGATCGTTTTACCCGTCGACTTCACCACAAATTCCTCACCACACGATAACTTTCCACCAAATTATACTTCGACATTTGTGTGTAGTCAGAATATTTTCCACTACATAATGTCAGATTCATTGTATTACCAATAAAAAAATAAAATAAAAAACGCAAAAATTTCAATAAAACCATAAACTTGGTCAAAGTATTATTACCGGTCTAAACCAGCAGCTAGTGATCAAAGTAGCAAAAACGAAATATTTGTTTTTACTGTAATCTTTCTCGTTAGACTCCTGCCTGGGAACACCGGTCCACCATGCAATCCCATTCCCACCGCCGGCCAAAAAACATCACCATCATCCTTCTTCAAATCTACATCCCTTACCATTCTCCTTCTTCTAACCATTCTTTCTTAACTCACTCTTCTTACCCATGGTCTCCAATGGGAGCACCTAATTCCTATAATCACCACATT